>NW_006494943.1:5996822-6030388 GCF_000471905.2 Amborella trichopoda
AACATCCGAAAAAGTAATATTTTCGAATGTTGAATATCCGAAAACTTACTTCTTGGATTCTCACAGTGAGTTTTCGGATCTTGAACATCAAAAAATACGATATTTTCAAATGTTGAACATCCGAAAACTCACTGTGAATATCCAGGAGCTTCTTGGATATTCACAGTGAACATCTGAAATTCTTTAGACATCACATTGATCATGGACATCAAGATGCATTGACATGATAAAAAAATTGACATCATTTCTGGATGCATGGACATGAGAATAAGTCATTTATAGATGTATGAATATGAATTTTATTTTCTTATTTTAAAGCGATCACAATTGTTTCCATTGCTAATTTTATGATTTTGGATGCACAGTAGCTGTTATTTTCACTACCATCAATCACAAGAAGTAATGTAAATAATGTTAAATTAATAAATCCCATTAATCTTATATCGAATGTATAATGGATAGCTCTAGGCAGTGATATGATGCTAAACCCAATACACATATGCAACCACTAACGATCAAATTTCACCAAGACTCCAAGTCTTCTCAAGATGACCCATAAGCACAACAGTACACATTGATACCAAGAGTGATACTGAAGCTTCTGCAATATATTTAGTGAACAGTAATAATACAAATACAACTTTTCATAAAAAATATGCTAGCTCTATATGACCCTCAAAATGACCCATTACACGCCTCACCTTCTCTTAGGCTGATACTGTTTATTTTGTGTGTTATATTTTATGCGTTCCTCAACTGCAGGTTGTGCAGAGGGAGCTAGGTCTTCTACAGCCAGACTACTTTGACCCACTCCATCTTCGGCCTCGTCAGGTACAACTTTGTTATTATATTGACGTTGTAAATGCTCCATCCTAGCTTTCTACGTCACCCATATCCATAGGCACAAATTTAGACAACATTTCTAACGTGTTGTTAACGCGATTAAGAACTTCAGGCTACCACTCATGTCAGAGTGTAAGTGCCTTTGCTAACATGATTGTAGATGCCTTAACTGCACTAACCTGCACAACAAGATTACATAATTAGCATATTTAAACAATTGAATAGAACTAATAGGTAAATAAACATACTATAAGAATTTATAGGTCAATATAAACGTACAAACTGGTCCTCATAACCTCGGGTCTCATTATATATTGTGGTTCATGAGCAGGAACCACTTCTTCTTCTTTATAGATATGAGGTTGCAATATGTCTTTGGGTGGGTTAGCGACATTATGTATCAAAAGATGAGACACCAAGTTGTACCAGGCCTTGTACTCTTATGAGGGCAACCCATTATCAGTATCTTGTTGAATATCATGCATGATACGGTCATGGCGAGACAACCAGTTAGCGATTTTATCTGCATTGACGTTTCACTAATCTCGCTATCCAACTTGTCTGCTTGCCCTCTTATTAACAACTAAGGGATTCCTAGGAATGACCTGTTTTGCTCCAAATTGTCGGCATACTCGGTCTGGCATGTATAACTCGGCAATATCGTCAAATATCAAAGTTGTAGGGCACATTGTAGTTTGAAATGCCTGCTGTCAATTATCTGAAATAACCTCATCAGGGTTGAAATAGAGATTTCAGATTACTTGTTATATGATATGCATTCAGGCAATAAAAATAATTACAAATACTTAAATACTATTGAAAGAAATCAATATCAAATTATACACTAACGTCATTAGGTTGGAGGTTATCAATTTCTTGTCTGATGGGAAGCATTAAGTTATGTGGATTGCTATGATATTTCTTCGGTGGCTCCCATCTTTTGGCCCTAGGAATATTTGGAGGGATACTATGCGGTATGGTTTCATATGCATAATATACTCATATGACCAGCACTATAATAAATTGAGTATGATAAATATTTAATATATTAAGAAAGCAGTCTAAACTATTACGCTTATGTCATATTCCAAAACAAATGGTTACCTGCATGAGAGTGGTTAAACCACTAAAATGTCTTCGCTTGAAAGTGCAAACTTTTTCAAGTGAGCGATAGAGGAATGCAAGGGCTGCAGCACCCCAAGCATATATGCTGGCACCCTCAATATCTTCAAAAAACTGCATGTACCTTATTGACACTGTTGAAACTGATGCATCAGCGAATATGGTTATACTAATGAGGAAGAGCATATATGCTTGAGTATATCTATAAACTTGAACTGGGGTTGCATCAAGTGACAATTCCTTAAAATTCACCTTCAGCCATGTATGCCTCAAGCTTGCCAAGTTGCCATCAGGGACTATACCCAAATTATCTTCTATAAACTTTCGCTGGTCCTTGATAGGACGACATGTGATTGGATCACCATCCACAACTAGTCCTAATATCTCGTATACATCAAAATTGTTGGTGTCATCGCACCAATATGAATGTTGAAATGAAAGGTGTTGGTTTCAGAATGCCACCTCTCTATATTAGCTGCGACTAAAGGATGATCAATTCAACCTGACCGAATGATAGCCAACGGACCCAACCCAGAAGCATGAACTAACTGAACTTGTTCTCTTGTTAATTTCTATTCATTTAATTGATAACTCTTCTCATCAATTTTAATTTCTTCTTTCTCTTGAAATAGAACAAATAGACAACATATTAGAATCAATATATATACATGTACTTTCCACAGAAGTTTGAATCAGACTACCATTTATTGAAAATTAACAAATAAATAGAATGGGTAGATGAATATATGCATTTACCTGTTATTCCCATATGAATTATGAACAATGTTCTGGATGAAGTTGAAATAAACTAGGGTCCTGAGGACCTCCTGGATATCCTCCATGATGTAAATAATCCATATTTATTGAAATCCCATATGGTCACCAAATTAATCATAATGCTACACATGTAGAAATTAGTTGGATAACAAAAAAATAAATAATGGCATACTATTGATGAAGAAGAACATTGCTACAATCCTTTGATGAAAGAAGAACAATGCTAAAATGAAATTGCTATGCTAGTCCAACTAAGAATCGTATACTTGAAAATTGAAATCAATCAGTGAATATGGTGGCCAAATAAAGAATTGATTCATTGAGTCAAATAGACAACTAAAAGGAATTCAAAGAGTTATTCAAAAACCACTAAACAACTTTCATAATTAGCTACAACAAAAAAACAGTCTCATATCCAGCTCTTAAGTCCAATTTAATATCTCTACTTGAAGAACTACTGTACAGACCCCTTAATTAACCAGATATGCACAATCCTCATCTACTTCTTTTATCAGCAACAATTTCAAAACCACGTGAAATACTATACTAAGTCCAATTCAATGGACCTTAGCTAAACAATAACCAAACCCTAGATGGATAAACAAAAAAAAACACAATAGTCCCCTTCCAAGTAACCATCCTCAACCAAAAACTAAAGAATTCAACTTTAATGGGTAACAAATTATTTCAACGAAATTCGACGTTGATAAGCAACAAATCATTTCATTGTAAAGATAAGAATCCAACTTTCATAAGTAGCTAAATCATCCCATAAAAAACAAAGAATTTCTTGTTGGATGATGACGAGGTCAGCAAAAGGTGGAGAGTTTATTTTAAAAAAATATTCAATGACGAACATAGCAATAGATGGAACTGTTGTATAAATGAGGCTGGAGGTCATAGATAAATTAGTATGATTATGATGTTAGAAGTGAAAGAAGCTTTGAAAAGAATGAAGACTAAAAAGGCTTTACTACTTTAGGACTACATGGTATCCCGATAGAGGTTTGGAAGTACATGGGGGAGATTGGCATTGACTAACTGACGAAGTTGTTCAACAAGGTACTGAGAACACATAAAATGTCTGACGAATGAAGAAAAAGTATTATATTACTTATTTATAAGAACAAATGAGACATGCAGAATTGTGCGAACTATCAAGGGTAAGCTTATAAGCCATATTATGAAGCTTTGGGAGAGAGTGATTGAGCAATGACTAAAGTATGAAGCGAGTGTATCTGAAAACCAATTTTGTTTTATGCAAAGGTCAACAACCGAGGCTATTTTCCTACTTAGGCAACTGATTAAGAAGTTTAGGTCGAAGGGAAAAGGCCTCCACGTGGTTTTTATTGACCTAGAAAAATCTTATGATAAGAGTACCTCGAGATTTGATTTGGAGGGTGTTGGAAAAGAAAAGAGTCTCCAGAAACTACATCGACTTGGTGAGAGACATGTACGATGAGCGTTAACTAGTGTGGCGAAAAACTCGTGGAGAGACGAGTGAGTTTTAAGTGACAATAAGTCTACATCAAGGGTTAGCATTGAGACTGTACGTCTTTGTCTTAGTTATGGATAACTTAACTAGGCACCTGTAGGATGAGGTACTGTGGTGCATGTTGTTCACAAACGACATAATTTTTACCAATGAGACGCAAAACGATATCAACAGAAAGTTAGAACTTTGGTAGGATGTTCTAGAATCCAAAGGTTTTAAAAGTATCAAGATTAAAACATAGTATATGGAATGCAAGTTTAGTAATAATAGGAGTAGAGATAAGGAAGAGAGTAATTGTCTTAAAAAATTCAAATTGAACACCTGGTAGAGCAAGCCAACACGCCACTGAAGAGCCCAAGGTTGACTTGTGCCAAGTCATGTTACCTAAGTGTTATCATCCTTTTTTGAGAAGAACTGAAATGTATCATGCTAGCATTTTATATAAGTAAGGTGGTTAACGCTTAACATTCTTGCCTTCTGTTCTATATGAAGGTAGTCATGCCTTCGTATGTTAGCACAGTAACCAATCTATTAAAAACCACGCAGTTCAATCAAAAACTGAAGAAATCAATTATAGATAGACGAACGGCTCCATCAAAAAAGAAAAAATTCAATTTTATGTAAAGCAACCATTTCAAACAAATAACAGAGAACAATGCTACTTATAATACAAGCAACAGATTAAATCCAAAATATTCAAATAAATGTAGTCATTGTTACTTGTATCATAAATCATAATTCAAATAAATTCATTGATTAAATACTTTGCAAAATATTCAAAGTAAATATGTTCTTGAATCATAAATCACATACATATTTTAATTTTTAAGCTACTCAATCTATCAACTACAAAAATCAACAATTTACTAAAATATCAATAAATGTAACACAAATCTGTCGTAAGACTATCTAAGAGTATAAACCCTCAAATTTAAGTAATTTGTAGCTATACAGAGACCACAAAATTCTAAGTTCTCAAAACCCCCAAATTATAAATATCTAATTCAATCACAATGGAGACACAAATTAATTCAATATATACCAAAATCACAACAAATAATTAGTATGCTTGAGTATAAACCCTAACCAAAATTCAAGTGGCAATCTAAATAAAAAATCGACCCACATACCTTCACAATGTGAAATTGCTTCAAAATCCAAAAAATGTCGCCTGCCAAAGACGAACACTATTGAAAATCAAAATAAAAAAACTAACTGCTATTCTTTACCAATAAGGTAGACAATATCAATCACACTCTCAAAGAATGAGAAAAATGCAGATGCACTATGAAAGAATGAAAAAAACGCAGAAAATAGGGCAGACGAAGTTTACTCACTATCCCGCTCTTTTCGGATGTTCAACATCTAAAAATTGAAAAGTGAACGTTTTTTTTTTTAAATCCTGTTTTCGGATGTTGAACATCCGAAAAAGGGTAAAAGTGTTTTTTTTTTAAAAAGGCATGAAAGATAAAAAACGGTTAGATGAATAATAACGAAAACTATTAGATGTAATCGTAATAACGTAAAGTATAATAGATATATATGTAATTTTCTCTAAATTATATTCAAGGCTTGAAGTCTTCTTTTTTTCATACTACTCATTGTTGAGGCCAAAATGATCAATTTGATGGTTCTTTATTTATAGAGCTACAATTTCATTTGGGGTGTTACATTTTTCATTATTACTAAGATTTTCCCCAAAAAATATAGGATGAAATGGTCAAACACCTAAGAAGATAAAAAAATTAATAATTTACCCACAAAGTGGATAATCTTTTTAAAAAATTCAACTAGGTGCTTATTCAATTATCATGTTAGAGAAAACCTAAATAGCCCCTATTACAAGTTTAGAAATTAGAAACATTAATAAATAAGGGAATTAAGGTAATTTGACCACTTTAATTTTATCGAGCCAAAGACTTCAAAACTTGGTTTGTTTTGAATTCCAAACCTGAAACATATTTTCATTAGAAAATCTTATTCTGAATTTGGAACCTAGAACAAGAGGTGGATTTATGCTTCAAATGACTTAAATAGGTAAGTTACCAGAATGCCCATGTTTCTAACGAGAAGAACTCTTTTAGTTTTGGAATCTAGAGCAATACATGTATTTAGATCCTTTGGCTCAAAGTGACATAAATGATTCAAATCACTGTGTTTTCATTTGTTCAAAGATAAATACCCCCCATAATAAGAGCAAATTCTTGAGGATGTATCTAAGTGAGAACATTTTAATAAAATAACAACTTTGTCGGTAAATTATTGATTTTGAATCTGTTTGGCAAACAAAATCTAAGAATTCAAATATTTGGAAGTCTAAATAAAGACACTACCTGCATTTCATAAATATAAATTGTATATCATGTTGATATATATGTTTTTATGCATGTTTGACTCTCTGCTTGCATATTAGAGTTCTAATATTTGACTGTTTGGAAGAGTGCGAAGCGAGCCATGATCTTACAATTTCTCTAGAGAAAACATCTATGGCAGACTCAGGAAAAGGAAGCCTCCGACATTGCTCCAGAATTTGGCCCCAATTAGACCTCAAATTCCCATATGAGAAAAGGAAAAGGGAAAGATAACTAAATGAACCAACCTTCTTCCGTCATAGTCCGAGTAACTCAAACTCGAAACACCATATAAATAAAACACCATTCTTGGAAGATGAGATCTCGCATCATGCCATGAGCCTCACCATGATGCCTAATATCCTTGCACACTCAGCGTCGTATATGCAGGCTAAGAAAAGGGAAAAGCACTCACGATTCAAGCTTTTGGCCATGGAGACCATATCTCAGCTCGTTGTTACATGTCATGAATGGCCTGCTGAGAACTCAAGGATGGCCAGGATCCTGCGGGTCTCACCATAAATGAATTTCGATTCCGGCATTGAGACAGATAAATGTTTGCGAGGGTCATTATGCGTAGAGCATTGTCTTGCAGTTTCGGTGCTAGAAAAACCAGAGAATCCAACAGGTTTACTTTTCCCCCATGGTATCAGATCCTTGCTTTTAGGCTCGTCACAATTAGATTTGTGTCGTTTAACCATTGTACCACACTTTCAGAAGCCAAAACCCCTATAAGCACAACTGCCTTATAAAACCAACAATCAAAACCACCTGCATCCCTTCTCGAAACCACTGTTAACCCCTCTGAAACCACCTTAGAAATCCTATAATAACGAAGTAAATTGCACCCGAACCACTCGTCAAAGTCATCAGCTAAAACCATCATTCTCCAAATTAGAACCGACCCAGAAATATCCAGTAAAACGTACCTATCACAAGTCGAATATTGGCATCAGTTTTCTCAACGGATCTAGTAGTTTTTGTTCTACTGCAAGCTACTAAAGATCTCTCACGTGGAGCATCGAATTGGGAGCTTGTTGAACTTTCGGGCTGTTGATTTAGGCAAACAAAATCTCTTTAGTAAGTTGCCTCCTGAACCATTTGGCTTGCCTAACTTGCAGGCCCTTTCTTTGCCTGAAAACTCATTTTTCCAGTGGAATTTCTTAATTTCTGATATCCAACTATTTCTCTAGCCAAATCCGCCTGATTTCGGTTATCAATCATTCCTGCAAACTCTCTTATCTGGTTTGACCTCTCTCTATCTTACTCTCTCTCTCTACCTTCTTATGTCCCCCTGTCACAGTTCATTCCTCATTCCCTCGCTTTCCCTTTTTAATTGGTTGAATACTCCTTGAATAGTCTAATTTTGCGGCCATTTTGTTGCAAGCACGATTTATGAACCGCTTTGCAAAAGTGACGCTGCACCTCTGTCTACGTGTGAACCCTTCTGAATAAGTAACAACTATCTCTTTTGAACATTGACAGGCAATTTTACACCACATTTATGGTCTTTAGAGGCCTACATTTGTAAATTGTGACAGACCAATTTTTCTCCAACAAAAAAAAGGGAGTTTCCTTGTCCCTATTGTTCACCCAGGAACTTCGTGTTGTTTCCTGTCCAACCTAAGCTTGATCCAGTCGCATAAGGTGAATAAGTGATAGTTCTTTTACCCGTTGGAATGGAGAAATTATAATCTTTTGCTAATATTGGCTTAGCAACCGTGACACTCACAAGGTGCAATTACAGTCATTGCTCTCAGAATCTTGTTCGTCTAAAGGGAGTGCATATGCTTTTTCAGATAAAACAGCTTCAACTTCCTAGTTAATAGACTCTGGTGCTTCTCGTCGATAAGATGACCAATGAGTCTATTCTTGTTGATTGCAAACCTTGTTTTGACACTATTTGTATTGCCGATGGTACCACTATGAAAGCTTGTAAGGTGACTCAATTAATACAGCATCTGATCCTTCTAGTAATTTGAATGTTTCGGGCGTTTACCATATTCCCTCAATTGTTCGGAATTTGCTTTCTGTTGGTGTGATTACCTATTCCAATTGTAATGTCATCTTCACTTCCTTTGGATGTCATGTGTAGGATCGACAGTCAGGGAAACTGATTGGGACTTAGCATAAAGTTGGTAACTTCTACTTTCTTAATCATCTTCATTTGGAAACTTCTACTGAGACTTCTGTATGTGCTGCAATACTTGATGAAGGATCTTTGTGGCATCAACATTTGGGTCATAGTTCTACTTCTCGATTAGAATTTTTGTTTTTCTCTGAGTGTTATTGATTCTATTTCTTCTAAAAGTCTATCTATTGTTAAACATTGTGAGTCGTGCAAACATTCAAAAGTACATGCATTACTATTCAACCACATCAATTTAATTTTTATTTATATATTTGATCTAGTGCATACTGATGTCTGGGGAGTAGCTCCTCTTGTATCAAAGATGGGGTCACGGTATTATGTCATTTTTATTGATGATCACACAAGATATACTTTGGTTTTCTTTATGAATGACCATAGTGAACTATATGACATCTTTGTCTGGTTTCATTCATACATTGAAACTTAGTTTTCTACCAAAATGAAATCCTTGTAATCAGATTCTAGTGGGGATGCATATCAATGGGATGTTTCAAAACTTTATTTCTGACAAAAAATATTCAATACAAAAAATCTTGAGCATATACTCCTGAATAAAATGACATTGTTAAACGTAGAAAAATCGCCACATTTTAGAAATTGCACAAGCCCTTCTCTTAGCAGCCTCAATTCCAAAGGCTTTCTAGGCAGAAGTTGTTCGAGCAGCCCTTTATTTGATTAATATTATGCCTTATGTTGTCTTGTCTAGATGTTCCCCTCTGAACGATTATTCACTCAAGCCCCAAACTATTCAATTCTCAGTGTTTTTTGTTGGACATGGATGGTTATGTTGCCAGCATCTGAACGGGACAAACTATCTGCCACAACAGTTAAATGTTATTTTCTAGGTTATCCTAGCTACCGAAAAGATTATAGATGTTATGACTACGTGATTAGGAAACTTCTAGTGTCTCGACATGTTGTATTTCCTGAGCATATTCATTTTCATTCCCCTCGACCTGTTGACTCTTCTTCCAATTCTTTTTTTGTCTTGTTTTTTTCATGATATTTCTCTTGTGTCTGCAACCTCACCCATGCCTCTTATAGATAGTCTCAATTATAGAGCACTAAGCTACTGCTGATGAACAACTTAAGGCACCAACACCTACTGCTCCTGTACAGATACTTGGTATCTGATTATGAAGTCTTTTTACCAAAGCATCGAGCATTTCTTGCCTCAGTTCATTCTTACTCTGAGTCGCAAACTTATCAGGAAGGAGCTAAACAGCTTGAGTGGCAACATTCCATAGTAGAAGAATTGAATGCCCTTGACAAAATGCTGGCTTGGGATCTTGTTCGTCTTCTCAAAGATAAAATAGCCATTAGCAACCGGTGGGTATACAAAATCAAAACTAAAAATGATGACAGTATCGAGCACTATAAGGCATGACTTGTGGCTAAAGGTTATAATTAGCAGTTTTGAATTGATTTTGCTGAAATATTTGCTCATGTTGCCTACATGACTACAATTCGCACCTTGATTTTTGTAGTTGTTATTCGCAAATGGCTTTCATATTAGCTTGACATAAAAAATGCATTTTTTAATGATGATCTCGTAGAATAAGTATATATGAAGTTACCTCCTAGGGTTTCTAATCCCACCAATATAGTCTGTAAACTATGATGCACAATCTATAGGCTTCAACAAGAACCCCATGCTTGGTTTGAAAGTTTTAGTTATATTGTTCTCCGTAGGTTTTCGGCTGAGCCATCATGACCCAACCATATGTGTCTCTGTCGCACAGAAAGGTTATGTAATTCTCCTACTCTATGTTGATGATATGATCATTTCTGGTGATGATGAGTGTTTATGATGCAAATCTGACAAATCTTCGAATGTTGAAGATCTCTTGGATCTGACACCTTCAACTAATGAAAATAAAATGGTAAAGAAATTAGGACAAATCGAATTCAGATATAATGCCAAATCTGCCTAGAAACGAGCAGATATACTCTCAGATCTATGGCAGAGCCAGCATGATCCAAGAAATTACAAAATACGATATTTAAGTAAACCAACATATCAAAATAAAATGAAAACAATAAAATCAAAATAAATAAAATGGAAAAAAATGATACCGAACCGGATCGAATGACCCAGGACTCTCGAGCCTTTTGGGACTTGCCCGTATCAGAACGAGTCATCTTTTGTCTCTCTGATCCGGATATTAGCCAGAAAGTCTCTTCAGTATAGGGTGGTTGTGCCCTATAGATAGTTCTAGGTATCTTAGATCTAGGCTCTCTCAGACTTAAGGGTTGAAGTTCCAGAAGGTTGAGGGTTTCCTGAAGCTATCCCTAGGGTTTCTCATCTTTCTAAGTTTTCTATCTCTATCTTTCATCGTTCCCCCTCTATC
The DNA here is from genome assembly GCF_000471905.2 of Amborella trichopoda. The sequence goes on from NW_006494943.1 coordinate 6,007,914, forward strand.
CCTTAGTCGTTTCCCTCTAAATACCCACGAAAAGAGGCCTTATAGGGGTTAAAGCTTGTTGGGACGAATAAACTTACGTAATAAACAAATCCTCGATCAAAAAGTGTGAATTTTGAGGGTCACGGATCTAGGCGACACAGGCTGTGTCGCCTAAGAAAAGTGTAAAAATCATCTACAAAGTGCTAAAATTCAATTCAGGGCAAAAGGGCCTGGGCGACACTGCTAGTGTCACCCAAGTCAAAATTGGTCAAAATCCAAAATTTTCACTTTGAATGCATTCCTTATCCTCTTGTGAAGCGATCAAAAAAATTTGGGTCAAAATGGATTTTTTTTACTATTTTTAATGATTGTTTTGGTAAAACATGACATTTACTAAATGACTTGGGCGACACTGTCAGTGTTGCCCAAAACTAAACTTGTCCAAATTGATTTTTTTTTTTAATTCTTATGTCTTCCTCAGCCTCTTATGAAGATCTCATAAAAAATTTGGGTCAAAATAGATTTTATTACTATTTTTAATAATTTGTTTGGTAAAACAGGGCATTTACAAAATCTGAGTCAAAACAAGGCTTTTGCAGGGTTTCAGGCAGGCAGACTGGTTTCGGGTCACAAGATAGGTTGTGTGAACTATGGATATGAGTTTACTAGGATAAGTGTGGTCCTAAGAGTCCAAGAAATCATATAATTTGTCAGATTTAAAATGGGGTCTACAGTCCAAGAGGGGTGTCTGCAATTGCCCCTCTTTGACGCTCCCTATCCTTCGAGGGATAGGTGAGTGGCAAAGAAGTAGACACTTTCGCGTTCCCTATCTTCGAGGGGCAAGTAAACATCAAAGACTTATTCCTGATGTCACGTGGTCAGAGGGCACACTAACTATCCCTCCAAGTCATTGCGCTCATTGAGCTCACCCACCTATGGCATTTTTCCTCCTAAGTTTTTTGGTATGAGATATTGGTGACTTACACCAGCTTGAAACTCTAGTTGGATTTTCTGGCCATGCCATTTAACTTCAGGGGGTTTTGCAGTTTGAAATTTTAACCCTGGTATCTTATTTGATCTCTTTAGGGTTTCCTAAGGCTTTTATAAGTTTAGGTAAAGAGAGGATAATGCATATATTGAAAATTTATTCATGATGTCTCGTGGTCAGAGGGCACACCAACTATCCCTCCAAGTCATTACGCTCACCCACTAGGGAATTTTTACTCCTAGGGTTTTTCGGTGTGAGATGTCGGTGAGTTACACAAGCTTGAAACTCGAGTTGGATTTTCTGGCCATGCCACTTAACTTCAGTTTCAAATCTGTAAACCTACATTTTCCTAGATTTCTTAAGGCTTTCTATAGGAAAAGGCTTTCTATAGGTGGAGACTTGTTTGGGCGAATTCGAAGAGAGAGTCGGGGCAGCAACGCGGTAATCGCGGCAACACGATGATCATCATATACGGGTGTTCAAGCTCCTTCGTTTTAAAAGTCATTTTTAGAAATTTTGAAAGTAGGGGAGATTTTTGAAATAGAACCCGGAGCAGAGATAGGTTACAATTTTAACAAAGAAATTAGGTTTTTTTGAAAACACAAGACATATAGAGAGAATTTTTAAAAGAGAATGACATTTTGAAAAACAAGGTTGGTTAGCAGTTTTAGCTCTGCAACCAGAGAGCCATCTAAGCAATTTAGCATCATGCAGTGTTGGACGATGTAATCGGCAGTTATACTCATACGATCGTGGAGTTATTATTATTATTATTATTTCTTTTTCTCTTTTCTTTTTTTTTTACTGCCCCTGTTGGGGGGTGGTTTTCTTTTAACGTAAGTCTTACAGTTTAACTACTTGTGACCCCTTTGGTGGTCCCTATGTGAGCGTATCGGGTCCTTGTTTGAATCTTCAGGACAACGAATCATCAAGTATTTCTTTATCTTCCAACCTCAGCTCTTGTATTGCAATTCAAAGAGAGTTCTTGGGAGTTTCGAGCGAAACAGAGTCTTGAAAATACAGGATACTGCCTCTAGGTGTTCAGAATGTCTTTGGCTTTTTGACTTCGTTCCTCCACCACTTACCCTTTCAAAGTTTCCGACGTTCTAGGTCCTTAACAACGTTCCGTCAAGCTAATGCTTATTGATTTGCTTTTAACACCACTTTGACTCAAGGGGAAGAAGATGAGATGTTTAGAGAGAAAAGACTTTGGAGAGTAGAAGGAAGGAATGAACTTCTTCTTTTTTTGTCGCCCCGGGGTCCCTTTCGGGTGTTCAGCTCGGTAGCCTTTTTTCCAACGTTTGGGGTTCCTTTCGGATTTTCAGCCCAGCGGAGGTTTTTTTTTTTTATCGCTCTGGGGTCCCTTTCAGGTGTTTAGCCCGGTAGCCTTTTTTCCAATCCATGGAGTTCATTTTAGATTTTCAGCCCAGCGAATTTTTTTTTTTTAAAGAAAACAATGACAAAGGCAGAGGGGGAGGAGGAAGAAGAGTCAAAAGGTGCCCCTTTTTTTTTTTAGCAACTCACCTTAAGATCATGTAAGAATTAGATCATTTTTTCCCTCTTCCAAGTGGCAGGGAGGTTCTAATATCGGCCTTTCTTTGATTTTCCTTGACCCAGATTGGTATCCAAAATCTCTTTGACAATGGTTGCTGAGACTCCGTTGAATTTTTCCTTTAAACTGCTCCGCTTGAACTATGATCTTGGGACTAAAAACCACTCTCAGTTTCCTAATCCTTCAGTCTTCTGTATGGATGGATAGGCTCATTAGGGTTTTCCCGTTAATGGAGTACTTCATGTTATACATTAGGAGTTAATGTCTTTCAGAGTGTGAGGTATTAATGCCTCATTTGGTTATTTTACAAGGGATGAGTGATCACCCAACTCCTTTTCAGTAATATTTTTCATCGCAAATTTTGAATTGCTTTTCGGAGGTTAACTCCGTAGTAGGCTCCTGCTCAATGCTCAAGCTTAGGTGAGATTCTCACACCAGAAGAGTGATTAAGTTGGTATTAGATGGACTTACGGCATGTTGGGAGTCAACGAAGAAGGGTTCAGTCTCATTAGTTACCCCTATTGTATCATCTTCATGAGAGGAGTTTGCCCCTATTGAATATTTTGATGAGGTTGCCCCTACGGGGCTTTCTGTTCTGTTGGAAACTTGTTCTTTACAGGATGAATTCTCTTGATATGGTGGTGCTCTGGTTATTGACATCATGCTCATGTAGTTAATGACTTTTAAAGAGCTTGCCTCTTGAGGAGGTAACATGGTCGAATTTTCAATATCCAATTCTTGATCTCAGATTGGTGGATCATTCGAGAACTCTTGTGAATATGGCCCAGATGGGCCCCTTAGAATTTTCAAAGGTTTGAGCTCTATCAGCTCTAGTGAAGAAGCTAAATCTTCGGGAATAGTTAAATTTGGGCTTTTGGTTTCTCCATCATCTATAACTGGGTTCACCTCGAGAGGTGACTCCGTTAAATCTTCTAAGCTTGACTCCTCATCCTATATATGTGGGTTGGCCAAGAAGTGTAGTGAAGGTGGCCCAGGTGGGCTCCTTATAATTTCTAAAGGTTCATCTTCTTTTGATATTTGAGCTGTTGGCTCCTTGTTTGAAAGCGTAATGGGAGATTTTGGGGTGTTGACCCCTTGTTTAGAAGATGATCCTTTCTCGTTGATCTGGACCACATCAATTTCTAACACGTCGTCGTTATCATATTGATCCCACTTAGGTGGGCCGTCAAGGTTTTAAGGTGAAGAGTTTCATTGTAGCGCTTGTTCATTTGCCCCCTCACGAGTTATTGTCTGCGAATTAAAGTTTTTCTTGTTGTCATGGGCTTAGGAATCCATAGTTTCAAAACCTTGGTTGAGCTTATGCTCGAGTTCATATTGCTCTTGCGAGTTTGATTTGTTGTCATACATGTATGAACCATTTATTATGTCAACTTAGAAGTACGAGTTGAAGGGTTCATATGCCCTAGTGTGACTCTTGATGATGAGGATTTCTTGTGCCACTTTTGGGAGTATATCTTGGAGTGGAATTCCATATACGATACCCCTTTCTTCAGCTATGAGCTTGGAGCTAAGATCATCCTTGTTGCTTTGATCTTTAGACATTAACTCCTAGGTGAGGGCTCGTTTTGTTTTTCATCTACTGGACTTTCCAGTTGATTTCTTCTTGTACTCCAAGTCCTTTGTGGATGGTATTCGAGTTTGGTCACAACTTGTGATTCTCTTGAGTTAATCAGGTTGACATCAGATTTGTTTGTTGAAGCATCTAGAGTTTCAGGTTTTTTTATGTCATCAGCCTCTTTCTTTCTGACACTTATCGTGCCATTATCAATGAGGTCCTAAACTCTATGTCTGAAAGCTTGACATTCCTCAATGTTATGGGCATAGTTTTGATGCCAATCGCACCATTGAGATGTATCGCCTCCATGGAAAGGAGGAATCTTGGCTTATGTCGGTAATTCTATGAGCTTTGCCTTAAACAACTTCTTCATGACATCAGTCATAGGCTCATCAATGGGAGTGAATTCCCTTGGTATAGAAATATGCATTCTCCATGTGGTAGAATGAATTTTAGTCTTTCCCTGTGAATGGTTTGTAGAAGGATTGCTTCACTTGATAATGTTCACTTCTCCTTCGTAAGAGGGTTTTTCGACTGCGGCTTTATCTTCCTTGGCTCGCTCATATCGCGATATTCTTTCAAGCATAACATCAAATGAGTAAAGGACTGCCTTCATACTGAAGAACATGACATATTTTGGAGTCATGTTCTCTAATGCCATGCTTACCTTCGCGGCTTCAGGGAGTGGAGTTTCAATAATGCGCATAGTAGCCTCTTTGAATCTGGTTATAAACAGGGAAGGGGACTCGCCCGAAATTTGTTTGGTGGAAGTTGACTCACCAAGGGTGACGGGTCTTGGCCTTCCTCGGCTATAGCGAGAGGAAAATTGCCTGAACATTTCGTTAGGAGTTGCTTGAGGGTCATCCTTCATGAATCTTCGGTACCACATCAATGGTTCTTTTGATAAGCTATGCGAGAACATGATCTTAAGTTGATTAGGTCAGTCTCGTAGTGTGTGGAGCATCAATAAGTAGGCGTTGATGTGTGCCTCAGGATCCCCTTTCCCTGAAAATATTTTTCTGAACTGTGGCATCATAAATCCCACTAGTAGATCTTCTAGGTTTCTTATAATTTCTTGTACATAAGCTTTAAGAGTTAAGAAATCTCATATTCCCATTTTCTCCAAAGAGTCTTGGAGGTGTTTCATACGAGTAAATTGAGCTGTCGTTGTAGCTATGAGCTGACTCGGTTGTATGGTATGTTGAACCTAATTTTGTGGTACTCGTATGAATCGGCTGTTGTGCCCATGTAGCGGGGTGCCCCAAGGACTAAGCCTAAGGAAAGTGTTGAACTTGATGTGTCGGTCGTTGGCTTGTAAGCTCATCCAAGTTGAATTAGGTCAGAGCATACCCATTACTCGAAGGTTGCGCAACTTGGCCATGCAAGGAGGCCTCCAGAATATGATCACCGCTTAATTGAGATGAACGACTCAAGCTGTTATGACTACTAGACCTCTGACCTTGGATAGCTAGGTCTACCTGATCCTGACCTTGGTTGGATGATCTATCCCTAGGGCTAGGGTGTTCTCTTGCCCTAGCACTGGACTGAAAGAGTGAAGGAATGCCATAGCTACTAGCAGGTGGAGTCTGCCCTTGAGGTAGACTTGGGCTCGAGTGATGATTAGAACTAGACCCTTAGCCCGTAGTGGGTTGGATTGGAAGGCTAACAGCCCTTGAATCATCCAGGTGTGAGCTAAAATGTTGGACTTGGCCTATGGCTTGAGCTTTTAATCGGACTTTCCTGGATTGAGTGAGTTGGATGGTGTATCATCTATAGACGAGGTCTTGAAAGTAAGCATGCACTTTAGGATTGTCTTTATATCGAGTTAGGTCAAAACGTTGATCTTCACTGGTGATGGTTTGCTTGGGTAGACTTTCTCTAGTTGTATATGAACCCACTCGCCCACTAACTGGCTGATTGCCAAGACTGGAATGTTGGGCTGCTAATTGCCCATCGGGGTTCACACGGCTGAGATCGACTGACTCAGAGATTTGGGCCGGGGCCTTATTCTTATTGTGTCGACTGGATTTGAGGTTAACCCCTATGCCTTGTAGGATTGCCCCGGCCTGACCCCTTGACTATTCAAGGTGTTACGGACCTTACCAACATGTTGGCTTCTTACTTCTAAAGGGTGGCCTTAAAGGCAGCTTGAACGACTAAGTTGGGTTCCATGCAGGTCGAGAGTTGGCTCGCTGACACGAGTGTTATGGATGATTTATGAGGGAGTACTGTAACAGTGCCTTTCGGACTGACTAGATGCTCTAGATCTAGACTAAGCTGGGACCATAGGGTTGGACCTTGCTCTATTATGATCCTGGGTCATGATTCTTAGACTCGGTGAGATCTAGACTCGACAACTCATGGTAGACCTAGTCTGACTCTAGGGGCAAAACCCTAGCTAAGATCTGGGCTAAGAATAGGCTGGATGCTAGACTCAATGGGTTTTGGTTTGAACCCTGAAAAGGGTAAGCCTAGTCTAGCTTTAGAGTCAACTCTATGCTTAGACCTATGCCAAAACCTAGACTAAGATCTAGACTAGACATGTACGAGTTTTGGCTCGGACCAAGATGGGTCTTGGTTTGGACCTAGCTGTGAGCTGGGTGCAAGCCTAGGGTTGAACCAAGAGGGTTATGAAACTCAGACTAGGTGTGGACCCAGACCGGATCAAGGTTGAGTTAGGCGCGAGCCCTTAGCTCGAACCAAAAGGGGCCTAGGTTCGGACCAAGGGGGAACTTGGTTCGGACCTGAGCTAGGCGGGGTATAAGCCTGGACTTGGACCCGAGAGTATTGATGATCAGACCGGGTATGGATTGGATCAAAGATGAACTAGGAACGAGTCGTCGGCTCTGACCAAGAGGGGGCCTAGGTTCGGACCTGGGTGTAAACCTGGTTCGGACCTGGGCTAGGCCAGGTATAAACTTGGGCTAGGCTAGGTACAAACCTGGGCTTGGAACCAGAGAGTTCAACTCGGACCCAGAGGGTTCAGCTCGGACCAAAAGCAGATCCGGACTGAGATCTAAGATTAACCAACAGAAAAAGCAAGCAAGCACACAAAAAAGTTTAACCTAGTATAGTACTATAGGTATGCTTGGCTTGAGAATGGGTTGCTAACTACTGAAATGCGGCTAGGCTGATATAAGTTCCCGCATAAGTCCTAGCCTCCTGTTATAGGATGTTCACTAGGTCCTACTATACGTGGAGTTGCTTTGAGTCAATTGATTACAGATGGGCGCTCACAGTTAATGTTACGCGAATCCCAACTGCCTCGACTCTCAAAGCTAGGTTCCCTTCACGCCGTTAACGTGAATTTTGGGGGTTTTCGAAATATTTGTTTGCAGCTTTTCTGGGCATTCCTGGGGAGTATGTAAAGAAGCATGCAATTAAAATAAAGTCAAGCACACAATGCACACAAAACAAGAAAGGAAATAAGTGACCGCTCAGCACAGATGGTGCTTAGTGATGCATACTTCGAGACGAAACTCTCTCAAAGCATAGTATAGATGGAGGGGTAAGCAACCCCCAAGAAGGCAAAGTCAGAACAATGAGACTAGGCATGGTTCGTGCTAAGTCGAGCACGGTCTGAGTCGAGGGTGACTCGAACGTGACACGGTTTAGGACGGTGCAAGCAGCCCTCGATGTATATTTATTTTTTTATCTTTTTTAACCTTGATGAAATATAGTTAAACTAAACATGGCGAAAGCAGGGAAACATGGTTTCAGTCAAAATTAACAAACTAAAATAAAATAAAAGAGTTAGAAACAACACAGACCTTATCTGAAACAAAATATGTTTTTTATATTTTAAAAAAATTTATTTTAAGTCAAAACTTGTTCAATAAGGAGCCAAAAGTCACTGAAATAGTCTTGTGGGGTCCTAGAATGTTTCTGGGACCTTTGCAGTTGGGCGACACTATTAGTGTCGCCCCTGCAGGGTGAGCGACAATGCTAGTGTCCCCAAAAAAAATTATTATTTTTTACTTTGTTTATATTTTTTTATTATCAAAATTGATGAAATAATCCTACTTTAAACTTGGAAGAATCAGGAACAAATATATTCATTATGAAATAAATTAAAACAGAGTAAAGTAGAATAGTGTAGATGGAACAGTAAAATAGTTTTTGGTATTTTTAAAATTTTTATTTTGCTCTGAAATTTTGTGAAAAGTCACAAAATAGGCCCTAAAATATATCTGAAAAGTTTCATAAGAATATAAAACTTTTGATTTTTGGGCGACATGGGTGGTGTCGCCCAGGTGTCGCCCAGGCGACATTGCTGGTGTCGCCCAGACAAAGCAAGGTTTCAGAGCACCGAAACCCTGTATCCTGGTTACTGCAGATTGTTGGGACCTTTTTTGACAAAAAAAAGTGTAAAACAATAAATAAAAATAGTATTTTGGTGCTTGGATCAAGCTCAAAAGGCCCCACGGTGGGTGCCGCCAAACTGAAACCCTGTATCCTGGTTACTGCAGATTGTTGGGACCTTTTGTGACAAAAAAAAAAGTGTAAAACAATAAATAAAAATAGTATTTTGGTGCTTGGATCAAGCTCAAAAGGCCCCACGGTGGGTGCTGCCAAACTGTTTATGATGCAAATCTGACAGATCATTGGATATTGAAGATCTCTTGGATCTGACACCTTAAACTAATGAAAATGAAATGGTAAAGAAAGTGGGATAAATCGAATTCAGATCTGAGGCTAGATCTGCCAAAAAACGAGCAGATCTACTCTCAAATATGTGACAGAGCCAGCATGATCCAAGACATTGCAAGATACGAGTTTTCAGTAAACCAACAGATCAAAATAAAATGAAAACAATAAAATAAAAAGAGATAAAACGAAAGAAAATGATACCGAACCGGGCGGATGACTCGGGACTCTCGAGCCTTTTAGGGCTTGCCCGTATCAGAACCGGTCCTCTTTTGTCTCTCTGATCCGGATATTAGCCAGCAAGTCTCTTCAGTATAGGGTGGTTGTGCCCTATAGATGGTTCTAGGTGTCTTAGATCTAGGCTCTCTCAGGCTTAAGGGCTAAAGTTCCAGGAGGGTGGGGGTTTCCTAAAGTTATCCCTAGGGTTCTCATCTTTTTGAGTTTTCTATCTCTATCCTTCATCGTTCCTCCTCTATCCCTTGATCATTGCCTTCTAAATACCCACGAAAAGAGGGCTGATAGGGGTCAAAGCTTGGTGGGACAGATAAACTTACGTAATAAACAAATCCTCGGTCAAAAAGTGCGAATTTTGAGGGTCATGGATCTGGGCTACACGGGCCGTGTCGCCCTGGCGACATGCCTAGTGTCGCCTAAGAAAAGTTTAAAATTCATCTTAAAAGCACCAAAATTCAGTTCGGGGCAAAAGGGACTGTGCGACACAGGCTGTGCCGCTCGGGCGACACTGGGCGTGTCACCCAGTCCAGGCTGAGTGACTTTTCCCATGTCGCCCAAGTCATACTTGGTCAAAATCCAAAATTTTTCACTTTGAATACATTATTTATCCTCTTGTGAAGCTACCAAAAAAAATTTGAGTCAAAACAAATTTGTTTACTAATTTTAATGACTGTTTTGGTAAAACATGACATTTACTGGATGACTTGGGCGACATTGTCAATGTCGCCCAAACCAAAAATTCTCCAAATTGATTTTTGTTTTCAATTTGCATGTCTTCCACAGCCTCTTATGAAGCTCTCAAAAAACATTTGGGTCAAAATAGATTTGTTTACTATTTTTAATTAGTTTTTTGGTAAAACAGGGCATTTACAGAAATCTGGGTCAAAACAGGTTTTTGCAGGGTCCTGGGCAGGCAGACTGGTTCCGAGTCACAAGATAGGTTGTGTGAACTATGGGTTTGGGTTTACTAGGATAGGTGTGGTCCTAAGAGTCCAAGAAATTATAGAATTTACCAGATTTAAAATGTGGTGTCTACAATAAGGCTATTATGCATCAAATCAAGCGGTAACTTAATCAACTTTTCGAGATGAAAGATTTGGGATTCTTATATTTTTTGGACCTAGAAGTTGCTTATTTTTCACATGGGTATTTGTTCTCACAACTCAAATAAGCCACATATATTTTCTCAAGCTCGTCTAGCGGATGATACAAAGTACGTAGCCACACCTACTAAACTTAATGTAAAACTTTGCTCTACATATAATGAACCTCTTTCTGATCCCACATTTTATAAGCAGTTTGTTGGAAGTTTGATTTTTTCGATTATCTCTCGACCAGACGTTGCTTATGTTATTCATCTTGTCAGTCAATTCTTGAGTGCCCCTTGTTTTGTTTACTCGGCAGCTACTTTATGTATTATTTGTTATATTCGAGACATCCTTGATTGTGCTCTGTTGTTTTCGTCTTCCATTGTTGAGCTTTGTGCCTATACTGACTCTGATTTTACGGGGATACAACTGATCGAAAGTCTACTACATGTTTTTGTATTTTTTTTGGTGACTCCATTCTTTCTTAAAAGAACAAAAAGCAGTAACATATTGCTCAGTCAATAGCTGAAGCTGAGTATCGAACAATAGCCCAAACAACGGTTTTGATTGTTTAGGTTCGTTAATTATTAGCCTACTTAGATGTGGAGTTTTCTAAACCCACTCCCTTATATTGTTGGGTTTATGTGGCTATTAAAGGTGTTATGAGAGCTTGTATAAATATTTTATATGGTGAAACATAAACTCAGTAGGAGTGTGATCCTCTTGTAGATAATACTACGCAAATGTTATTTGCGGATACTTAGCTATGGCTCAACGTTCTAGGTCAGTCGAGTTGGAAAACCCAAGGTACCTGGGGATAGAGTTAAATCGATGAAGGTTCAATGGGTCATCCCTCAATGAGGTCGGAGTTGCTCGGATGAGTGAGCCAAGGGACTGTGTGGCCCTTGTGTGTGGGCTAAAGCCTCATTCATGTACCATAATATAGTATGTGCATAGATCGCCATATTGAGATAGGAATCCACTATTGCGGGTGAAGCATGTACATGTGCGAGAGATTATCCCTATACTCCATAGAGCCGTTGTTGCATCATAGTCTGAGGACCATTTGTCTCTAGGGCAGAACCTGCACTCCATATACTAGGATTATGTACCCTAGCCTATTGGTTGACTTTGGTAGCACAATCATGAACTCCTTCAATGGATGTGGGTCGTGGGAACCACTAGGTCAGCTTAATAAAGTTAGTATGGATCGTGGTCCACAGTTGCAGGTGAAGTGCTCCAATATATTCATAATTTCTACACCTATAAGGATCTGATTCTCATCAAAATTAATTAGTTTCATGTTAGAATGATTATTTGAATTTTTTATATTTACTAGATATTTTATTTTTATCATTTGGATTTATAATATAAGAGAAAATTCATTTCTAATGTTTTGAATAAACTAAGAGAAATAAATTCTATTTTTAAATTCTAAAATTCAAATAAAATATTTACTAAAATATGAGGGACCCACCATATGACATGGGGACCCATTTAAACACATGACCCATAGGAGCTTACTTACTAAGCTTTGTAAGAGAAGCCTCTATGCAAGTTGGCTTTCTATTTTTGTATGAAACCTCCTTAGTTTAGGAATGTAAATAACATATTATGGTATGTCTTGTGAATCAAGATATTTTGATTGAGTAAATAATAAAATGAATATCCATTAAAAGAGAAAGTGTGAATATATTTTCCTCATTTGAGTATCTTATGAGAATAAGTTTAGAAAATGGAGGATAATGTTCTAGCAACTTTCTTTGAATCTTGATGGTAGATCTAAAGAATGCATGACCCACAACTCTCACCCCACAAAATTCCTTAGGTCAATGGTTTAGATTTGATATCACTAAATGTGGTAAATCCTAAGGCATGAAAAATCTTTAAATAGGGGATCTCTCTCCCTAAAATCTCTACACCTCTCCTCTTCTCTCTCTAAAGCTCTCTCTAAGCATTCTTTCTCTCTCTCTAGGGGGTCATGCCCCACTTAGGCCTCTCTCTCACACTAAGGGGCATGCCCCACTAAGAAGGCTAGGGTACTGAGGCTTTAGCAATTTGGTTCTAGATCGAGATCTATATGCTTTTGGAGGGTTTTGCCATACTAGTAGAATCAAGATCGATCATTGATCTCGATCACCTTTTGAAGGAGGTGACTCGGTATAGGTAATCTCCGGCAATTTTACTTGTTTTATCTTATTTTTTTGATGTGCTCTTCTATTTCCAAAAAGCAATGTCTCAAGTTTTTATTTATTGAATAAAAAAGTTGTATTTAAGTGGTAGCAAGTGAGAACCGGTTTTTATTTATTTATTTTAAGAGTGATTTTATTTGTAATTAGACATTGTAAGTGATCTTGCAGGTGAAAGAAAAGAAAATTTTAAATTTATAGCCACCATGCTTTATCACATAGTCTACCTTTTAATATTGTGATAACAAAAGTACGATTTATATTGCAAAGAACCCGGAATTCCATGAGTGCACCAAGTATATTGAAGTACATTGCCATTTTGTTCGACAAGACTATTTCGTCGGGACAATCTCTCTTCCATACATCTCATCTTCTGCACAGCTTGCTGACTTCTCCTCGTTTCTCACGCCTTGCTTACAAACTCTCAATGATTCGCTTTTGACCATCAAGAATTTAAAAGGGAGCGTGAAATTGTGTACATTTGCCTTATTCTTTTTATTGAATAGGATGATCTTTCCATGATCATGCATGATATATTCTTTCTTTTTTTATATATCACACAAGTTATACAACGTAACCACCTCTATATACATATATGGGACTTCAATACAAAAAAAGAGAGATTTTCTCTCAAATATATAGATCATCTCCCATTCAGTTCGATGATGGAACAAGTTAGACGATCTATATAGATTCCTAAAACTTTAGAGGCAGAAGAGTGGGGGAGAGAGAGACCAAACTTATTCCATGGAAGAGAGATGAGAGAAGCACAAGGCTCCTTCCGTGGTATGAGAGAGAGAAGCACCAAGCTTCTTCATTTTTCTTAGATTAAGAATTGACAAGTCACTCATATTATGGTAGGGAGAGTGTTCTTCCCAAGAAACTTATTTGGAAAAATTGTGCGATACTATTGTAACCATGTTGAATTTGCACACTTCAGTTTGCCAAAGGTGCAAGAGGCGAACAAGTGGTCGTGACTCTTCCTTTCTATTTTGCACAAGTAGCGTATGTTTTTCATCTTTGACTTCTATCATTTATGAATACTCTAAGAGGTTAAGGAAATCTTTGCTCCAAAGGGCCAACTTTCTAAGTATATATTTAAAATATAGGAGGTGGCACGTGGAAAAGAGTTGGACTTGAGTTTTGAAATATTGATTCTCTCAAGGAGTGTGAGACTTTTTATCGTTCTCCTTTCGTCCTAGTTTTTCTATTTTCTTTGTTGTTTTATTATTATATTATCTTGAGCTATTACTTTGCAGAGAATCTTCATATATAACAAAGAGGGAGAAAGGAGAGGGATATTAGACAGAAAGAGAGTAAAACAATTTGATCTTGGAAATAAAATCCCGAGTCCCGACAACTCAGCCTAATTTCCACTCAGATCAAGCCCTGTCCTGCCCAAGCTTAGCCTAGCTTGGTCCTATATTCGAGCCCTCGCTACATTTTGTAGCCCAGGCCCTAATTTTTCAGGTCCAGCCATTTGAGCTGGGCAAACCGAACCACTGTTAACCATAAATATGCAGGAGATACGAGATATCTCGCAATACATAACAATATCCAACAAAAAGGAATATCATACAAGTGTGTTTCCAGAGTTCGGAAGAAAAACAGAGACTCATATTTTCAGTTTAGCTCTTAGCACTAACATAAGAGCAAGAGTGAAACCTCCCTTATTCCCCTCCTTTTCTCTGGGTTGAGAAACAAGCACCAATTTCAAAAGGACACTTTCAAAACAAACAATATCACAGCAATATTATGTGCACGAGGACCAACAAGTTTGGTTTGTAAAATAGGTAAATATCACCTGAGTTCAGCCTCCCCATCTAGATCAAGTTACCACATAGCTAAGACCAAGAAACAAACAATGGTTATGATGATGGGATCAATCGTCAAGTCTAGGGTCCACGAGCCATAGCCTGGTTTGAAGGAGGGCTCATTACCAACATCGATCGCCCATAGAAGCCAGGATGAGGCAGCCTTCGTCGAAGCTCACGACCTTCTTGGCATAAGGTAAAGTTGTGGCAAAAGAAGTGACTCGCATGGTCACATCGGACATCCCATTCCTCAAGGTGCTCCTCATCCTCAATACAAGAGGTGCAGCATCCAGATCTGATCAAAGCACTGCAGCTCCCCTGTTCTCTTCCCCTCACAAACATCAGCCAACAGAAATAAAAAAAAGAACGCTACCCTCCTATTAGAATAAAATGAAAAGCACGGTCCATTAAACTCCATTCTAGTATGGGATATACATTACTATCATTCTAACAATGAATGTTGAGATGAGGTGATAACCCACAAACAAAATGGAGAACATGAAGTAATATTAAATAGATGATGATTAGGACGCGAAATGGTGTCATTCAAAATCAAGTAACTTCGGCAAGATGCCAACCCAACAGCTGGAATAGAGAGCAAACTTTATAAATAATTCCTAGACGCAGATCTTGTTAGAAAGTTGCATAGTTAAATTATTTCCAGGAATATAGAAGTATTTTTATATTAAAAAAACTGATCTCCTGATAATATGCAATTTGCACAATCATAAAGGTTGCCAATGTGAATAAATGGAAAACATGAAAGGGCAACAAATTAACAAATATCCAAAGAAAAAAGAACATGAGTTGTGAATGGTTCAATTAAAAAGAGATTCACTCAGCACCATTTACTAGAAAGGGGGGTCTCGTGCAAGTCATACAATATATGGAATCACTATCCTTCATCTTTTGGATACTACAAACATCTGGTACTCACTTATCGGTATTGGAAAAGCCAACTGCGAAGATATTTTCCAATAGAAATCACCTAATGCATTGAAAATGGGGTTTTGAAATTTTGTGACCGAGAATGCTGCCCAGGTAGAAGGCGCTATATTTCTTAAAACAACAATATTTAGTACTTGGATTATTTCTTTTCTCTTGATCTTAAAAAAATAATACTGGTAACACATACAATATGTCTCGTTTTACCCTGAACTAATAATATAAGAACAATATTAAATCACCTAAAGCATAGAATATGGGCTTTTGGTTTTGGGACGGAGATTGCTGCCCAGGTACAATGTCTCTATATTTCTTTTGCTATTTTTGTCCCTTGTTCTTGAAAAGATAATACTGGTAACACATAAAATATGTGTTACTTTACCCTGATTAATATAAGAATAATATTTTCCCAAGGGCATCTACAAGCACTCCTTTTTGCTGTAGTCTCAATAGTGACTGCTGATTCCATCTATCTGAAATGGAAATAGATGATAAATACTGACAATTTAAAGTTTTTTTTTTTTTGAGAATGTTTTCAAAGTAAGTTTATTTTGAGTATATAATACATTTATCTTTGGCAGCTTTTCAGCATCAACAAATCAATCCAGATTCTACAAAACAGTGCAATAAAAGAATATAATAATGTGTAAACTGTCATCCTAGCTATCCATCAGCCACATACAAATTGGAGCATATCTAGATTTCTTTCAGGCAACATTTTGTGTAGATTATCTGCCATAGAGGTAGATGCATCCTTCCTCTTTGTAAATATAGTAATGGATGAAATACAGAAAATTTCCTATTCCTAATATTCATTTTGTAAACAGCCCATTCCAAACTAAGGCTGCTAAAAACAAATAATTTAAATAGTTTCTACACATACCAGTAACAATGTGCACCGAAACAACTCACTAGTAATTTTCTAGTGCAGAAGACACAAATGTGGTCCTACCAAAAAAGCTTTTCCAAGGTTATGTCACATGTATGATCCCACCCCAAATGGTTATGGCACATGTATGATCCTATTAATGAATATCTACTTAAGCCAAGGTTTAAAAAGATGCCAGGCAGCCCCACAGGTGCCCGGGAGGGTCAAGGGTGCCTAGGTGGCCGCCTAGAACCTCTTGTGCCCAGAAGTTTGAGATATATATGCATATATGTGCTGTCCAATAGCACATATATGCCTATATATGTGTTAAAAATGTATACTTATGCATTTATATGTATTCTAAGTTTCTTATACAAATGTGTGTGAATGTAGAAACTCGTTTAAATCACTGAATTTTTTCTTCTTTGAATAACTAATGGGTCTTTTGGATCCTAGGGTATCCAAAATTATGTTTTGCATACCCAGGGTATTTTGCACAAAAACATGCGTTGGCAACATTTTGGACCCATAATCACATTTTCTGAAAGTAAGAAAGAGGGTCAAACATGGGTACACAAAGTCAATGAAAAAGTTGGCTTATTCAAAACATGATTTTGTGTAAGCATGAGAGTAGGAATACAATACAATACTGATGATAATACAATAATTTTATTAATAGGAAAAGCATACAAAGAGAATAAAAAATATTAATAGTATTATAATATAATGATATTATTTTATTTATAATACTATTATAATATTATTTTATTTATATTAATAGTATTATAATATAATGATATTAGTAATACAATATTATTATAAAAATAGAACAGCATATTTTAATAAGGGTGTGGTTTGTATAAGGCCAAGGCCCTAAAAAATCAAAGTGGGGTGATAGTGCCGAAATATGTTGTTTCAGTATCATAAATCTTTATGATGGCCTGAAAATTTATTTTCATCTCTAATTATAAAATTTAAAGTAAAAAAATAGTGTAAATCGAGCAGATCTATGAACAATTGAAATTGACGGTTTAGATAATATACTACAAGATGCACTATTTCCAAGACTTGAAATCTATATTTTCTCATGTCCATACATCTTGAGGTCAGAAAGATCAAATTGAGGGTTTTTCAGCATCAAAACAACATTTTCTAATGAATTTTTGAGGCGCACCTTAATTTGATTGTTTAGGACCCCACCCTTATATAAACCTTTTCCTATTAATAATGAGTGCCATAATAATATAATAACATGTATTATCGTATTATATTATTAGTATAATAATAATAATTATTATTATTTCTGATACTGAAATAATATAGTTTGGCATTATTTGAAGGTACCCCCTCTTTGATAATAATAATAATAATTATTATTATTATTTTCACACACCGGAGCCACACACTTTATCAAATACAACTAATTCTGCCAAAATACCCCCACAAATTAAAGAGAGAAACTATCTCAAATTTTAAGTTTTAGAGAGAGAGAAAGCATCTTAAAATCTTAGAGAGATACTAGATCCAATTTTAGAGAGAGAAACTACTTGAAGAGTTTTAGAAAAAAACTATCTCAAGTTTTTTAGCGAGAGAAACTATCTCAAATTTTAAGTTTTAGAGAGAGAAAGTATCTAAAAATTTTAGAGAAAGAACCTATTGCAAATTTTAGAGAGAAGAAATACCCACAAATTTTTAGAGAGAATGTTTTAGAGAGAAACTATCTCAAATTTTAAGTTTTAGAGAGAAAGTATCTAAAAATTTTAGAGAGAGAAACTATATCAAATTAGAGCGAGAAAATATCTACAAATTTTTAGAGAAAAACATTCATGTTTCAGTAACCAGGTTTTAGCATAACCAAGGTTTGACATAATAAGTTCTTAATTCAAACCCTGGGTTTGTTAGATCATGGAGCCAAACAAGCCATAAAACAGTGAAAAGAAAAACATAAGTATATAGTGTATTAGTGATTTAGTGTCCATACATCATACAGCCATAGACTACAAGTCTCCAATGACACCAAATGACCAATACAAGATGATGTTGTACAAAAGATGCTATGCAAATGAAAAGAAAGAGGAGATCTTTAATTATTGAATGCCTTGATGTTTCGACTTTAATGTGCGGTTGTCTAACAGGCTCATAATCACCCCAAAAGTCTTCTAAGAATCTCATTTGAACCCTAAATTAATTGCAAGAAGATATGGTAAGGTTTCAGATGTTTCTACGAAATTCTCAAAAAAAATCATTTCGAGAAAATCACAAAATCAATCAATTTTGGGTGTTTCTACAGCATATGAAGAGTTTTTTTTTTTTACTAGAATACCCCATTTTTGTGGGTCAAAATGACCCAAAATAGCCCCATAAAAAAAAAACCCGCCTTTTTTATTAAGTTCCTGAGCACTGGGTGTCTGTCTAGCCCACCTGGGGAGGTGCCCAGAAATTTCCACCCAGGAAGGTCCGCCCAGGCCTGACAAGGCAGCCTAGGCGGCTACCTAGGGGCTGGGAGGACAATTTTTTGCAGCATTTACTTTAGCATGGTCAATGATGCCCAACATGGGTCTCTTTGGTTTCCCAACATATCATCTACACATATACAATTGAAGCTTCATCCCATGTTTTTCTTATGTTCCGGTTCCTGAGGAGATAAAGACTAATGAGACTGTTATTGCAGTAGGTGCAGGGCTTATATCATTGCCTGTTCATCTATTACTCAGATAGTGTTAATGGAACATAACACTATATGAACAAATCTGTTTGGCTTTTTAAAGTGGATCATGGGGAAATTTGGGGACTAGGAAACCTTACACATATAACAGTCTGAACTAGGATAGACTCATGTAAAATTACGAGATTGATCATTCAGGGGATGTCCTCATGCTTTCATCTGAAATGGAAGATAGCTGACTGCTTCAATCTTTTGCAGTTTACCATTCAACCAGGTTCTCTGACAAGTCCAGGATGGTGACCTTTTCTTGGTTTTCTCCCCCTTTTGGTTTGCGTTACCCTTTTTTGACAAAGCCTATAAAGGCAACCCATGGACCTAGGCGTACAACATTTTGTGGGACCCCAATGGGGGCTGGATGGCAGCATACATGAGAAACAAAGGGGTTGGATAGTTTTAATTGGGGAACTAGGAACTACGGCCCATAGTTACGCGAAACGATTTAGAAATAAGAAGCGCAAAATCACCTCCCGCTGGAAGATTCTTGTTTTCAGAATTGAGGACCGTACAAGAGGAATCGTGGGGGACGAGATTCCTATTTTTAGGAATCGAGATTCTACCAAAATAGAATTGAGAGTCCTACATAGATGCAACCGAGATTTAAAGCTCTTTAGAATCAAGTTTCCGACCTAGTTGGAATCGAACAATATAGAAATATAGAATCGAGATTCCGACATCTTTGGAATCGAGAGGGAGCTGAGAGGGAAATAATACATGTCTCAATGTCATTTATTGACCGACATGCATACACGCAGATTTAAATTATTTGTATTACATTATTCCTAAAATCTTGGAGTTGCAATCTCTCCATTAGATCAATACAAGGCATAGTTAAAGAATTGATGGAATACAACAGTAAAAACAGAATGGAATATATTTAAAAGAGATATCTCTGCCTGGATTTTCTGAGAATGGAAGCACAATCCACCGAACAAACTCAGTTTCGTTACATGCCAGATTCTATGCCAGAAAGTTGGTCTTGCCTACAATCCACCGAACAAACTCAGTACCAGTTTGGAGCATTTGCCAAAGTTGGTCTTGCCAATAATTCTAAACGCTTTTATGCTTAACAAAAATCAGGAGCAAAATACATGCATCACGGAGCAAAAACTTGCCTGCTGCACCAATATGAAAATGGAACTCAAAATGCAGTCTACAATAATTTCCCTCCTTCAAGATATACAAAATTCACAAATTTTCCCTCGAAATCCAGGCACACAATCACACAAATGCAACAAAAAAATCCAACTAGGAAGAATTTCCATGAAATATTCATTCTAAAATCAGATAACAACTAGCCAATAAAGCTATATTTAAATAAAAAAAAAGAAAAAGAAACAAAGATTTACCTCCAAGTTGAATTGCCTACGAATTTCTGTACGGCTAGGATAGGTTATACAAGGTGCCAGGCAGTTGGAACCATAAAATGAATAGCCCAGAAAATAAAGCAACGCATAAGCCGTACAGCTACCCAGATATCCACCAGACCTCATCCTCTCAACATTGCTTGCATAGAGCATACAAGGAGCAAATGCTCCAAGAAGACCTGAACATAATTTTATGCAGGTCAGTTTCACCAACATGCTAGTCAATTAGTACTGCTGTTTACATACACTAAGAAACAACTCCTACAGGTTACAATGTTGAATCACACATCACAAAACACTGCATACATAGTGTCCCCAGCAATGTAGTTATCAACCAAACTAGTCAGCATCCGAGTCACATGTAACCAAAAGGAGAAATCCCAAAAGAATGGAGCTAATCCTCACTCACAGATCAATTCCATCAATCTAGCTACATGGCTGGGGATGTCAAGACATATCCAGAATATACAATTTATTACTCCCATAAAGAGTGTTAAATTGCCACATTGCTTTAAACTCGGGATCTTTAAAGGGAGAAATTTACTCAGAGCAAGATAAAGGCCATAGATAAGTGAATATACTCATGTCTATCTCATCATATGGCTGAAAGCAGGTAAAACCACATGCATAATATACCATCTCTGATCCCTGTAATTGTGGAATGCATTTTCCTCAACGTAATTAGGTAAGCCAAAAGAAAGAATCCTATGATATTACCCAATATATGTTTTCTTTTATGTAATCAATGGTTCATTCAGATAGCACAATACATAAATAATGACGACAAAAGTATTCTTCTTTTTAATTTTTGTTTAATTTCAAAGGATGTATATTTTGCTTTTAATTTTGGGGTTTATTTTTAGGGTTTTAATTTTTTTTTCAGGATTCTAGGGTTTTTTTTATATTTTTAGGATATTAGGAGTTCTTTAGAAAAGTATTTAGAATGCTTATGGAATAATTGTCTTAAGTTAGGACTATTTTAGTCAATCTCATTTTTGTATAGGGGCATCATTGACTTTTGTAGTAAACTATGAAATAAAAAGAGATGCATCGGGCTCTATTTTGCTACCTAGTTAGGGTTTTGGGAAGGAAACCTGGATCTTTTTAATCAATGCTTGTTCTTTGGTTGAAATTTGTTTAATTTTTTGTTTTCTTCATTAAATCTCTACATCAATTGGTATTATAGCACAAGATTCTTGAGCAATGAGGGTGAAAATCTTCAATCGAGTCTAGGGTTTGCTCAATTTAGGCCAGGGTTTGTTGATTTCAGCCAAGAATTTGCTAATTTCAGCCCAGGGTTTACTAATTTCAGCCTAGAACTTGATGATTTCAGCTAGGTTCGCTGATTTTCTGCCTAGGGCTTGTAATTTTGGCGAACCTATGGCAGCAAGAAGAGGCCTCTCATAGACCTACCCTATGATGCCAGAGATCCAGAAATTGAAAATCTCATGAGACAAGCTCAACAACTTGCACAACAACTCACATGCATCACTCCAGGACAAGACAACAATCTTTCCGCCCATGAAGACATCAAGTACAAACCTTTTCATTGTCCTACTCTGCATAAGGAGTTGAGTGAAGAGGAACGTGATAGAAGACCCAAACGTGGGGCACATCACGCTAGGGTTTCAATTTAAAGGCATACATTCCTAACACAGGTTGTATCCAAAATCAGCATGTTGTAGATCGGGATTCGCCATCAATCTTCAATAAATGCTCAGCTGAACAACAAGTAGGAGATCTGATGTATGATGAGGTTCAAGATTATGTTTTGGAAGAGAATCTTGCTCGTGAAGAATATGGAGAGGAGGTTGCAAGGGAACTGATAAAGCCATTGAAGATCTCAGGGATAACAAAGAGGCGGAGCATTCAAGAGATTTAGGGCATTGCCATCAGAGCAGGTCAGCGGAAGTGTGGCTGACTCATTAACAGCCAGTTATGAAAAATTCAGCCAGCGGCTTGCCTAGGCGGCCTGGCCGACAAACCTATGCCTATGCGGTGGGGTCTATGTGGGCTTGCCTAGGCAATTGCTTAGGAGATCACCTAGGCAGGCCCAAGGCGGGCGCCTAGGAGTGGGCGCCCACCAAGTACCACCCCTTTAAAAAAAATCAAATCCACCCTTGAAAAATAAAAATGCAGGCCTTTTGTAATGCCCTTTTCTCTCCCTCTCTCTCTTGTTTTTTGAGAAACAACAACATTTTTATTACATCATCCTTTGCAAATTACATCACCATGAAAGTCATTTGGCCAATACAACAACAAAAACAATCTTCATACAAACTGAAAATCAAAAAATCAAAAATAACATAATCATTAAAGCCTCAGTAATAACTCTTGTTTTTGCTAGAGCATCTGCCTCTCTCTCTCTCTCTCTCTCTCTCTCTCCTCCTCCCTCCCTCCCTCCCTCCTCCTCCTCCTCTCTCTACTACTACGTACGTAAGTAACGTAACGTAACGAACGTACGTACCGTACCGTACCTACCTCCTTCCTTCCTTCCTTCCCTCCC
>NW_006494943.1:6030408-6046517 GCF_000471905.2 Amborella trichopoda
ACTAAAAAACTAAAAACTAAACTAAATTAACACTTAAACGTAACCGTACCTACGTAAGTAACTTACTTACGTTTTTGTTTCGTACGTAGACGACTCACTGTCCTCTCTCTCTCTCTCTCTCTCTCTCTCTCCCTCCCTCCCTCCCTCCCCCATGTGCTCTCTACATATGAGAAGAATAAGCAGACGCCTCCATTTCTCTCTCTCTCTCTCCCCTCCCCCCAGCCATGTGCTCTCTACATATGAGAAGAAGAAGCAGATGTCCTCCAAGTGTTCGATGTGCAATCTCTCTCTCTCATACACACATAAACATACACAAACAAAGATACACATGGACCCGTGTGCTCCTTTACATCTACGAAGAAAAAAGAGAAGAAGATGACCTCCAATGTGAGGTCTCTCTCTATCTCTCCATATTAGAAGAAGAAAAAGAAGAACATCCTCCAAGTGTTCAAGACCTCTCTCTCTCAAATACGGACCCAAAAGAAAAAAAAAGGGGATGATCTTTAAGAAATTCATGCGAGGCCTATTGCACATACATACACGCGTGCACATGCACACATACACACTACACACTACACACTACACACATTAAAAAAACACACACACGAAACAACATATGCCCCCTACCCCAACCCTCTGCCCTTAGGGCCACCCAAGTATCTGGGCGACAGCCTAGGCACTCACCCGACCGCCTAGGCAGTCAGGGCCCTTGGCCACCTATGCGACCGCCTCCACCTTTTTTTAACATTGATAACCGCAAATTGTGGCCTTGGATTCAGAAAATAATGGATAAATGTCAAGAAAGCCTCTAAAGTCCAGAAACTTGAGTTTGAAGTTTCCTAAATTATTTTCAATGCGAGTTCAGGGATGGCCACATTCGATAAATTATCAATTCCTCAATATACATATTAGGATCTGTTTCTTGAGGATAATTCTTACCACATATAATCTTTGAGCCAACAAAGAAGAAGAAGATTGAAGAAGGTGGTTTTAATGCTCAATTCATCTTAGCACACTTCAAAACTCAAGGACAAGCTTGCTCCAACTAGGGAGTCTAATATAGGAAAAAATTATTCGCATTTTTAAT
Organism: Amborella trichopoda; assembly: GCF_000471905.2. Next base: position 6,031,496 of record NW_006494943.1, read on the forward strand.
TTATTGTATTTTCAAAGGATGCATATTTTAATTTTCACTTAAGAGTTTATTTTTGAGGGTTTTTAAGTTTTTAGGGATTCTAGGTTTCTTTTTTATTGTATTTTTAGGATTTTAGGAGTTGTCTAGAAAAGTAGTTAAGAGTATTTTGCTTTATTAATAGAAATTTCATTGCGAGTTTTGTTTTAAGTTGGGATTATTTATTTTTGATAGAGGCATTATATAGAATAAAAATACGTGTGTGGGGCTCTATGGGGCCATTTACGTGACTTTGAAAAGACGAAAAAGCAAACAGAAGCTTTTGCTCCCTACTTCGGGTTTTGGGAAGGAAACCCTGGTTTCCTTAAATTGGTGCTTGTGCTTTGCTTAATTTTCTATTTTCTTCATCAAATCTCTACATCAATAAATCTTGTGCACCTTAAGTTGTAGAAAGACAAATTAAAAAAGAAAAAAAATGGTTAAGGAACAAAGAAGAAATTCACCAATCAACTCAAAGAGAGTGAATCTGAAAATGAAAAGTTACATCCCAAAACTCCACTAGAAAACTGGTTGGCTTTCTAGTCACCTTTCTTAAGATATAAGTGAAAGAGACCCATCATTATAGGAGAGCTGGGGACTAGGGAGACCAGAGACTTGCTTGATCCTAACAGCCAACGACCAATGAGGTCCATTTACCCTGATATCCTATCTAATAACATTAATGGAGCCTCCTGCAAGAACAATGGCACCAGAAAACAATGGTGAAAAATGTGAGTCACAACCACAGAAAAACTTTGCCAACCACACAAATAGAAACCCAGTAGAAGTGTCACTTGAGAGGGGAAGCAATTCCTATAATCTTATCGCCATGTGCTCTGAGAGGAGCCAAGTTTTGGGTGGGAACCTGCTTGAGAGGGAGTTTGGAGAAGCCCCATCTCAATTGAGGAATCTTGACCGCTCCAACCCCCTCTCTCTTTCATTTACTTTTTATTTTCTTCAGTTCTGTCATTTGGAATGCATCAAAACTGCAACTCTTATCTCCTACCACTTGACACACGCAAACAAACATGAGACCATGTGTGTGCACACAACACACAAAGGACAAGAAATGGAAATGTGCTAGTTCAAATTGCATGATTTCCAGTCCAATAGAAAAGCTTCACTAATCAGATTCTCAAAAATCGAATCAGATTTTATGACGATAATTTCAAAGATAGACAATTTCTCTAATGAATGCATAAAACAGTAACATTGTTATATATACAGGAAACGTAAAAAAAAGAAGCATAGGATATGTTTGCAATAACCCAAAGCTCAGCATGAACAAGAATCTAAAAAATAATTATAAAGACTTCATTTTTCTCTGGTAATGATTGATTGAGTTCACTTTACTTCTTAAAATTTCTTCCCAGATTAAGAAATTTCCACAGCAGCTTGCTCCCATGATGGAGAAAGAGACATAGAAGGCATGAACAAACAATTAATTTACATTCTGGCTGCCCACTATTTAGCTATTTAGTGTTCCTTGATTCAAGTAAGACACTCTTAAGACTTATCTACCACAGAACCAGTGAGATACATAGCTCACATTCAGAAAAGCAAGAAATTCAGGACCTTCAGCTGGCTCAATTTCTAAAATCAGAAAATTTGATCCAAATTTGTTATTCAAAGAAAAAAGTGAATACCAGCTTGTCAAAAAGATAAACGAGTTTATCATGCTTATTGGTCACATACCCTTCAAAATTTATCTTGTTAGTGTTTAATTTCGCGTACAAGTAAAAAAATAGCCGTGTATCAAGAATATTGTAAAATGGATAGTCAGATTCTGTCCCAAATCAAGTAATTGTGTATCTAATTGATCATTTTAAGAAGAGTTATAACTTCAATTCAGTTGTAAGAAAATACAACTTCTTTCTTTATTTGGAAACTAATACAACTTTGAATTTCATTTCATAAAAAAATAATCTCAGAGACAACCAAATAAAGGAAATATTCACCATCGACCCAATTCTTTTCTAAAATGTCCCTCAAACTTGACACATTGATTAATGGACCACCAATAGTTATTTCCCTTATTGTCGTTCCCAAGCAGTGTTACAAAGTACTGTAGAATGCCATGCAAATATCATAAGGAATATCAATGAATTTTGACAAAATTATAAATCCAATGAATTTTGAAAATCTTCCAGTTTATAACCATCCACCTTGAGAGCAGCCTTTCATATCCTGCCACACCATCCTTCCATGTAACACCAAAATGTCCACCATCTTCTCCATTCCTAAATGCCATATAATATCTTAACATAATGAAAACAGCTTTCAGACCCCATTAAACTCAAATTATGTTTCCAAACACAATGAAATCCCATAGACCTGTTAAAGTGGAATAAAAGCTTCACTACTAGAGTTTCCCCATCAAACTGCACACAACCTTCAAAAATCCATCCATGACCTTGTTCCCTTATCCCTCATATTGACAATCCTATAAAAGTCCTTTATGTTGCACAGCCTAGTTTGTCCTACTTAAGTCTTCTGGACCCGATATTTTTTTTCTTTCTTCCTGTTGGTGTCTATGCTTCTATCCTCTGGAGCTGTGTTATCCATTTATCAACACTCCCACAAAATCCCTTGTTCTACAATTGAGCTCCCTTACTAATCATTAAAAAAAAGGAGCTCACTTTTCACAAATTTAAGATTGTTAAGAAACTTGGCTATCCTGAAGTTCCATATTGCACAAATCATCACTGGGTCCTACTGTATATCAATCTTGTCAAAAACCTGAATTCTTCAGCAGGACTCTTTTCAAAATAAATAACTCATGACCTTCAGTTCTGTCCATGAAATCCGAACATAATGAATGTGACTTTCCCTTGTTCTGATTGGTGTCCAGAATGCCACTTCAAGCAAAGAAAATTCTTCCAAACCCAACACTTGAGCTGGAAGTGCTGCATTAACCGATACACTAAAACCCTGAGTTTTGGAAAAGAATTGAAAAAAAAAATATCTACCCTGCATCATGGGAGGGCCTGGAGACTAAATTTTCCTTCATAGAAGTTAATTATCTAAAATCATATTCCTCCACTGAAACTTTTCAAAGTTAGAGCCATTTGTAAACAAAATGAAGATAGGGACTTCCAGTGAGTGCTAATTCTGCATCATTGCGATAAGGTCACTGCTCATTAGAAATTTGAAGATTTCATGCATATGAAGGGAGATGATGCCTAAACAGTTTACGGTTAGCTCAGCTCAATTAAAGTCAGATCTATTAAACAATTACCACTTGTCTGAAATAAATAGAACTTTTAAAAAGCGTTGAGCATACAACTCGTGTTAATCATAGATCTTTAGTCAACAATAAGAAATGCATATAAACCCTAAAAGAAGGGCATGATATCACATATTGAAGGGGAGACAAACCAATAAAGGCAACAAAATAAATCTGGAAAGAGGAATTGCAAGGATCGGTCCACATGCAAATCAATCATACTCATAACCTATCAAAGACCAAAGGGGAAACAAACAACAAAGAAAGGTGTACCAGACATCGATGAAAAAAGATGGAAATAAACCACGAAAGAAGGAATCAATAACGTCAAAAAATCAATACGGAATAACAAAAATAAGATCCTTAAAAGGAATCAAAACAATCAAACGACATGCAAGTCAATCTAAATATTAAATATTACTATTCCAACAGAAACCAAACAAAAATGAAAGGTGCACCAAACAGTGATGAGATCAAACCCTCTCGACAGATCAAATTTTGATTGAGAAAAATCCTACAGAAATGTCAGGGAGAGAGAGATGGATCCTTGTGTTTACCAAAGAAAGATGAGATTTACAGAGAGCGAGGATAATTGAGAGAGAGATGACATCTTAGAGAGAGAAAAGAGAGATGTTAGAGAGAGAGAGAGGACTCACAAACTTCAAGATCGCTGCTTAAGAATTCGTTGTCATCACCACCAAGGCAATCAAACATGGAAGAGTTCCACTGCTCCCTAACCCCTACAAAAGGCACACCTTCAGCCACCCATCCTTTTTCCTCCTCCTCTCTCTCCTCTTTCTTCATATCCTCTGAAACAAACTCTTCTTTCTTCTCAGTTTCCGCGTCCTCCTTCAAAACCCCATTGTTGGCTTTTGCTTCATCGCTCTTCTCTCCTTCTTCGGCCTTGGATCTCGCCATGCCCGCCCCTTCCATATTCCTCTGCAATTCTTCTTCCTACGACAAAGCTATCTATTAACAAAGAAATGCCAATTTATTATCATTTGGTTTGTTAGATATGACTGTTTCCATTGCTTCGTTATTTCTATTAGTTCTCCTCTTTTTTTCTTTTATTTTCTCCCAATATATCAGCCACGTAAGGAAAACGGACCGGCCTGTTTACATTTTAATATTTTCTTTTTAAGAATTTATCAAAATATTCAAGAGATCATTCCCCTTCAACAAGGCCGTACATTATTTTATAGGTATTTTAAAATTTAAATCAAAGGTATGGATAAGAACAAGATTTCTAGTCCCGACTTTGGAAATGTGTCTCTTTTTTAAATTCATTTTTGAGATGGATTTTAGAGTTAAATTTTTAGAAATTGTCAGGTCCACTTCTCATCGTTCCATCTGTTTTAGCTTTCCATGAGATTGATCTTGATCTTGTGATAATATACATATATATATATATATATATAAAAGCTTGCTTGATATTGTCATGGTGTTTGTGGTTAGTCAGTCATTGAGTTGAATTTGTCATACATGTATGTCTTTTTTCGTTGCAAACTACTACTATAATCTATATTATATGTTATTTTCAACTTGCGGTTGATATGTTACAATAGTTTTTTATGATTTAGTTTTGTTTTTTTTTAGTTTAATTCAAGAAGGTTTCTTGAATTGTTATTTCTACGTTTTCCATGTTATTTTGATGAATGGTATGCTTTCTTCGACTCTAAATACTTAAGAATCGTGTTTATGCACTAAATCTAATTGCAATTTGAGGAGACAGGATATGATGGTTCCTTGTGCTATGGGAAGTTTAGCATTCATATTGATATCTAACCGTTGCAGTTGTTGTCCCATCCAAGTTTTGGCTTATGCATCTAACATCAGATCTCCAGAGTAGTGTATTGTCATTTTTTCTTAAGCGACCAAACTTTTTTTTGGATCTCTTTATGTTTGATCTTTTTTGCTTCATTAAAATTCTTAATTGTCCTTTGCTTCAGAATAGATAATGGGTTTATTTTTTTCATTGGAAATCACAGGAGTTTTTACATGAGTTTTTACATATTATTTTCTTATGTTGGATTTATGAATGCCCATACTTCTGCAACTCCAATTCTATTGATGCCCTAACCTAGTTATGGGGCTTCTCTAACCAACATCTGATTTCCATAGTGACAGATTGTCATGTTATTTTTGAGCTACCAAAATTTGTCTTGGATCTTTTTATGCCGATTTTTCACTTTGATAAATGCATATTTCCTTTTAGCTTTGGAATGACATGAAAATGATTTTTAACAGGGGCAATATCTGGATATTTTTCATAACTCTGAATATATTTACAATAGAAGTCCGTTCTGTGTTGGAAGAAATCATTGCAACAAAAACTTGAGCAACAAAAACTTGTAGGTGCATCTTTTTCTTTAGCTTCATAATGGATTGTGGCATTATTTTTTATCATGGGAACTTGCAAGATGCTTTTCATGAGTCTGATCTTGTTGCCAATAAAAGTCAGACTACGAAGAAATCATTGCAGATGAACACTATTTTTCCTGAGGTTTGTTCTTGCATGTAGATATTTCCTTACTTTATACAACAAAAAAGAATATATGTTCTTACTTTATAGCTCCATTTCTATTTTTAGATGGAATCAAATGCCTTGGCCCAAGATTCTCTAGACCATAATGGTGCTTCAATGAAAGGTAGTAAAAAACCCGTTAGGCAATTGAATGCGGTTCTTGCACTTCAGGTATTCATAAGTTTTAACATTCTGTAGGAATGAACTGTTTTTGTGTTCAACATTAATTGGATAAAATTTCTAATATTTGATCTAGTATATTTTCAAGTGATGAAAGTTGTCTCACACTTCCAAAATTCGTAAGAAAGGCCATGGTAAGAGAAATAAGTATTTAGGTTCTTGATTATCAGAAGGAAGTCAAAGTGGCCAAGTTGTTGTGGGAAGTATTGATGATTGCCATGGAGGTCCAAATTGTAGTCTTCCAAAAGATGTAATTACAGGATGTTCAGGCATGGTTGATGCCTGCATTCCAAACATTGATAGCTTTAGTGATATTGACAATGAAATAGCTACAACATTTTGTTTTAAAGAGGCACCTCATCCACATCTACCTGAAGCTTCCTCTACTTCTTCCAAAGAGAAAGAAATGGATGTTATGGCAATTAATCAACTGCAAAACCCTTCTTTGCCCCGTTTGAAATTCAAAATCAAGGCTGAGAACATTGACATGAAATTTTATTATTTTGACTCTGGTACTTGGTAGGTGTCTAAGTATGGTTGGATTAGTGTGAGTTGCAGATTTTTATAAAGGCGTTTTGCCTCTCTCTCATTATTTAGAACACTATTTAGAAAGATATCATTGTCACAAGTAACAGTTGATTGTTAAAGATCTCAATTTAGCAATTGATTGTTAAAGATCCCATTTTTTCACAAGTAGCATGTGATTGTTGAAGATCCCATTTATTGGTCTTTAGAAAGAGGCAGATGAATATTTATTTGGATTTGAGATAAAGTGAGATAGAGGCAGATAAATATTTACTTAGATTTGAGATAAGATCATATAGAAGTCATTTGGATATTCATATCCTAATTGGGAGCCATTTACCCCAAAATTTGGCTTATTTCGCTTGAATTTTGATCGAGGCCTTAGGATGCCATTAAGCACAGTCATGAGAATTTCTATTGGCGTCTTTTTACTGCAATTTTCATAGAATTTCATTGCCTTCATTCGAAAGGTCCATCTCCCCTTCTTTTTACTGCAATTTTTATAGAATTCCGTTGCCTTCATTCCAAATGTCCATCTCTATTGCAATTTTCATAGAATTCCATTGCTTTCATTCCAAAGGTCCATCTTTGAGATGGATATTTTAAAAAACAGAAAATGATTTGTCAAAATAACTAGAGCCAAGATGAGTATTTTAAAAAATAGAAAATGGTGTGTCAAAATAACTAGAGCTTCAGCCCTTTTCATTGTCTAGTATTTTGCACAATGAGTATTTAACAAGGGGAAGTCACCCCTCCTTTTTATCTAGTTTTTTTTTTTTTAAAGAAACCTCCTTTTAGATTTTATGTAAGCTAATTTTAAAGAAGGGAGAAGCAAAGAAGTGCAGCTGCTAAGATCTTATTTTTTCACAAGTATTCCATGTGATGATTGAATTTTGGTCTTTAGAAAGAGGTAGATATATTTGCTTGGATCTCAAAAACGATGAACTAGAAGTCCTTTTGATTTGGGATATATGTTCTATACCATATATGAATATTTGCTTGGATCTCAAAACTGAAGTTTACCAGTAAAGCTCTCTGAGTTTTCTCTATTTCCTCAATGATTGTATGAAGTATCAGCTATTTTCCTTGATGCGAGTATGAAATATCAGAAAATGTAACAAAGAAAATTAATAAATACATAATGCTTTATCATGTGGGCTTTTGTGTTCATTTTTCTTTTTCTTTGATGAGATTGTGAAGTTCCATTGGAAGGAAAGACAACGAGCTTCGATCATATGGGCTCTTGTCAGCATTTTTGTTAACTTTGCAGAGTCTACATTGTTACTTTTATATTCGAGTATAGCTTAGTAGAACCAATTTGACATGAGTAGGAATTTGTATTTTTTGGCATATGAGGTAGGCCTATGATTGAAACCTACAAATTATCCCTCAAGAAAACCAAGTTACTTATAAAATTTAAACACCTATTCCACTGCATATTTGTAAAAGACTCAACAAACTGTATACTCACAGTAGTTCAATTGTAACATCTGCTTCAATTGATGTATAAATCTCTCTCTCATCAATAAAACTCTCTCATAGCACTCTCTACACACCTCTCTCAATCCAACATACTTTACTGTCAATAAATCACTCATCAATAAAACTCTCTCATAGGACTCTCTACACACACTCTCTCAATCCAACATACTTTATTTTCAATTGATATTGTATACCAAAATATAATATTCTACAAATTAATAAAAAATAAGTAATATCTAAGTCTCAATTTTAACATTTTACATCTTGCCTATTTAAAGCTAATCCAATATAGATACCCATAACTTCTTTAACTTCCCAGGAAGTTATCAAATGCAAAAACCAAATCTTCTTTTACTTCCCAAGAGGTTATCAGACACAGAAACCATGAACTTCTTAACTTCCCAAGAGGTTATCAAAACAAAAACCAGGAACTTTTTAACTTCCCAGGGAGGTTATCAAACATAGAAACCATGAACTTTTTAAGTAACTTCTAATTTACAGTTCTTCAGAAACTTCCTATTTACAGTTCATGAACTTGCTTCCAGTTATCAAACATACCCTATATGTAAGATGGATGTTTGATGCCTCGGGGGATGCAAATGTAGGAATGCGTCCCCTGATGCATACAATAATTTTCTATGGCCCTTTTTATACATAAATTGTTATATGCATCAAGGGAATGCCTTCCTACATTTGTATCCCCCAAAGCCATAAACCGTCCATCTCAAAGATGAATGTAAAATGGTGTTCGCTTCAAAAAAGATTAAAACTAATAGTCCAAATATTCCCCTAAAAAATCATTATTTTTAGTTTTTTAAAAATATTTTTCTTTTTACAGATTAATGATCTTCATGTTAGAGATTACACCCTCCACCGAATTTATTTTATTTTAGAATTCTAAGACCCTAGAGCACACTATACCAATTTACCATGGGACATATTTATCAAAACATAGTCCAGCCCAAAATATTCTTTAAATTTCCCATATATCCATTATCCGTTTTTAGGAAACCAAATATCCTCATATTTTAAAACTTAGAAAAAACTAAATACTTCCAAAATCCTTAGATATCCTTAATACTCAAAACCCAAGATAAGCAGGTCAACAATTTAGAATTTCCTACTTAAAAAACTAGGTTTCCAGACTAGGTAGTTTCTATAACATGAAAAGAGAGTTTGTGCATCCCGACTTTCTAGAGACATCTAAACTCGAATAGATCATCATCATTTGACTTAGTGTAACTCTTCTTATCAATCCTATAAAGGTTTCCGACTTTCTAGAGACATCTAAACTCGAATAGATCATCATCATTTGACTTAGTGTAACTCTTCTTTTTTTCTCTCTTCATTATTTTCTTTGCTCTTCCGTTTTCTTTAGCTATTTATTTTTTCCTTAACAAATCTATTACTTCCGTTTTTCTCTTGTTTCTTTTATTCTTCTTGTTAGAACCTTTAGCTTAATTAATATTTTTTCCTTTTATTTTCATTCATCTTTAATTTCTTTAATTAGTCATTTTTTATAAGCTTTGGATATCTCTTTAGATTCATTATTTTCATTTTCTTTATTTCATTTCCGCTTTTTGTGTTTATTTCAACTTTCATATTATGTAAGCCAGCTCGGCCACAGATCTGTGAAGAATATATTTTTAAGAATGATTTCTTTACAGATCAGAATTTGGTGGGACCCACCTCTATTGACTCTTTTAAATAACTAAGTTTTCCTATGATCTCAGACAAACGAACTTCTCTTAGTCTAGTCGGTCTCGGATTCACGTGTGCACAGTTTAGCGCTCATTGTCTGGCCTGTCAAGCTTAGGTTTGTGTAAAATCCGATTAAAAGCATACGCTATTCATCTCTGAAAATTCTCGAGCTTCACAACCAGAGTCCTTACGGAGAAAATCTCAGTAACCAAGAAGCATCTCGATGCACTCCGGGTTCGTCCAAAGTTTGGAAGTTCTCTACGCCACAAATCTTGGTGCAGAAGTTCATTGTTACGTGCCACGAATCGCAGCACTGATAGCAGAGACCTATCTTCAGGATCTGCTTCTCGCTATTGGTGCTCCTTATTATGCAGTTTCGGCTTTTTGTTCATCTCGATTTTCTCTGTTCTGACATATTTCACTTGAGCTTTGATTTGGTAGTTTAGATTTCTTCTCTCAAAATCGTTTTCTAGCATATTGTACCTTGTTGTCTTTCTGTTTTATAGTTTAATCTTGGGAAATTATCGCAAATATACTTTAATCTACGCTTAATTGAAAAAAAAAACCTCCAACTTTTGTTTAACTCGTCTACTCCATTTTTCCTCATTTTCGACTTTTTTTGGACCAAAATGACCTTCACGGTAGTCTTACTACTGTAACACATATCATTTTATAGTAACTTCAAGTAATATTACGGTACTTTAAGTACCGTAAAACTCTGGCCATGACCGTGACGCCAATTACGGTACTTTAAGTACCATAAAAACTAAAACCCATTACACGACATTTTAAGTATCGTAAAAACTAACCCATGTTACATGGCACTTAAAATGCCGTAAACCATTTTCTCTTTCTGTTTATATTTATCTCTTTCATCTCTATTTCTTTTTATGTTTATCTCTTCTTTCTCTCTCTAATTCTTTTTAATATTTATCTATTTTTTTCTCTCTAATTCTTTTTATCTCTTCTTTCTCTCTCTAAATCTTCTCTCCCTAACTGGGATATTTGGCTGTTTTCAAATTGGCTCATCTGAGTAATCAAACACTAACTTCAGCTATCCAAAATAGATGACATGATCTATCTAAGGAAACGATGATGAGATTGTAGAGAGAGAAAGAAGATATAAAAAAGAATTAGAGAGAGAAAGAAAAGATAAATATTAAAAAAGAATTACAGAGAAAAAGAATAGATAAACATAAAAAGAATTAGAGATGAAAGAGATAAATATAAACATAATGATAAAAGGATTTACGGCATTTTAAGTGTTGTATAACATTTGTTAGTATTTACTGTACTTAAAATGCCATTTAAGGGTTAGTGTAAGTTTACGGTACTTAAAATACCGTATAAAATGACCTCAGTATTACGGTATAAAATGCCCTCAGTATTACGATACTTAAAGTACCGTATAAAATTCTCCAAATATTACGGTACTTAAAGTACCATATAACATGCACTTACTATTATGGTAATACGACTACCGTGAAGGTAATTTTGGTAAAAAAAATAAATAAAAAATAACGAAAAAAGGTGTAGATGAAGTAAACGAAAGTTTAGGGTCTTTTTTCCAATTAAGTATAAATTAAGGTATATTTACGATAATTTACCTTATTTATAAGGTGTCTTGGTCCCCTTGGGTGGGTCAGGTATGCTTGATCTAACGTGCCCTGTCCAAGCCAGGAGTTGCCCAAAGGTTGGGGGTGGGTACGGACCGCCAGGAGTTGCCGAAAGGTTGCGGGCACAGAGCTAGAGCGGAGGAGAAGGCGTGTAGTGATTACCTCCCACTCTTGGCATATTAATGTTCTTCTTCCTTTATAGTTGCCTTTTTTCCTTCTCCAAGAGTTTGTTTTAAATCGAGAATGGTAGCACCACTTGAGGCTTCTATTCTCACTTAAGGTACTAAAAAGTTAGTCATCCCCATTGAGTTACCTAAAAAAAAAGTTTTTGTTTCAAAATTATTCTTCATTTTTCTCTTATCTACTTCTTAGATTTATTCTATTATTTACTTGTTGCCAATTTTTCTTAATGAAGTTTGCTATACTTTTTCTTAAGGGTGCGGTTTGTTTAGAGCCGTGGCTCTAAACCATCAAAGTAAAATGCATCTTCAAACTCTAGGGTTCCATTCCCAGGTGAACAACTACTTTTGTTATTCTCCATTATCTTTAGGGTTGCCATTTTTATATCATTTTTCCTCTTCCTTTATGGTTGCCATTTTTCTTTTTCCAAAAGTTTATTTTAAAATTGAGAATGGTCTTCTATTCTTACCTAAGGTACTAAAACGTCAGTCATCCCCACTGAGTTACCTAAAAAAAAGTTTTTGTTTTAAAATTATTTTTCCTTTTTCTCTTATCTACTTTTTAGATTTCTTTCATTACTTGTTGCCAACATTTCTTAATGAAGCTCGCTATACTTTTTCTTAAGGGCGCGGTTTTGTATAGAGCCGAGGCTCTAAACCATCAAAGTAAAGCACGCCTTCAAATAGTATCGAAAAATATCTTTTCAATATTGAAAATCTTTTTTGTGATGGCCTTAAAATATATTTTCAACTTTAATTATAAATTTTAAAACTTAAAAAATACAGTAGATCGAACTTATCTATGAAAACTTGAAAGTCTTGAAAATTGATGGTCCAAAAATGGGTTACAAGATGCACTATTTCCAAAACATGAAATCTAGTTTTTTCTCATGCCCATGCGACTTGATGTCAAGATGATCAATTTAAATATACTTGAGCATCAAAAACAACATCTTCGAGTGAAATTTTTGAGGTGGATGCTAATTTAATTGTTTAAAGTCTCGGCTCCCTATAAACATTTTTCTTTTCTTATGCTACATTTCAATTTTTTTGGGATTTAAATTCCTTTTATCTTACCATTTCTTCTTTTCTTTTCTTCTTTTGTGAGACGGGGATGCGCTGGGCTGCCTCCAGGCAAGTGCAGAAGAGGATAATGACCCTACTGCATGGCCGAAACACACGAACCCGTCTCTTACAGATCCATGCACATATCATTAGGCACAACCTCTAATACTTCAACCTCATTCTCTCTCACTTTGTACCATCCTGTGCCTCCGCTTCCAAAATAATGGCTTATGCTCGCCAAATGTTCGACCAAGTCCAAAACCCAAATATTTATCTCTTCAACTCCATGTTCAGGGCCTACTCCCAATCAGGCTCTTGCAAAGAGCCTCTCTCTCTCTACAATTATATGCTAGAAAGAGGTATATGCCCTGATGCTTTACATTCCCACATTTGCTCAGGGTTTGTCTCTCTTCTCTCAAGTTGGGTTCTCAAATCCATGGCCAAATTTTAAGAATTGGGTTCGAGAAAGATGGTTCTGTTGCAACAGGGCTAGTTGAGTTATATGCAAATAGGGGTTCGATCAGCAATGCTCATAAGGTGTTCAATGAAATTGAGCAAAGAGATGTTGTGGCCTATAATATGATGATATGTAGGTATTGCAGAGAAGGAGATTTAAGCTGTGCCTTCGCTTTGTTTGATGAGTTAGGAGAGAGAAAGACTGTGGTCTAATGGAATGCGATCATCATCGGGGGTTATGCACAGAGGGGTCGGCTTATGGAAGCTCTAGAGATTTTCAAAGAGATGTATGAGAACGGCAATGTTAGGCCTGACGATGCGACAATCTTGACTGTTTTGCCAGTCTGTAAGCATTTGGGTTCTCTAGATGTCGGGAGATCGATTCATAATTATGCCACAACCCATGATCTCATGCATGTTGTTAATGTATCCAATGCTCTTATTGATTTCTATGCAAAATGTGGGGACTTGACTAGCTCTAGAGTCATTTTCAATGAAATGTCTCTATTGGAATGCTATGATCTCGGGGCTTGCTGTTAATGGACATGGCAAGGATGCAATTTCTTTGTTTGAGGAGATGAAGAGGGAGAAAATAGAACCAAACGACGTCACTTTTATTACGCTTTTAAATGGTTGCACTCATGCAGGGATGGTGTAGACAGGTCGGATATTGTTTACCACCATGCTTAAGGACCATGGGATTAAGCCCAAGGTCAAGCATTATGGGTGCATATGGTTGATCTTTTAGGGCGATCCGGGTTTGTAGAGGAGGCTTATGAGCTCATCAAAGCCATGCCCATGCAGCCAAATGATGCCATTTTTGGTGCATTTCTAGGTGCTTGTAGAATTCATGGAGAGCTGAGCCTTGCAGAATATGCAGCTAAGAAACTAGTTGAAATTGAGCATTGGAATCCAGGGAACTATGTTTTGTTATCGAACGTGTATGCGGGGGCAGGGAAATGGGACGAGGTAGAGAGGGTGAGAGAAATGATGAATGACAGAAGTGTGCAAAAGGAGCCTGGTTGGAGCCTGATTGAGGTGAATGGTGAAGGTCTTTGAAAGACGCAAGTTTGGAAAATTTCATTGGTATTTTCTCTGGTTAATTGAGGATTCGAGACACTAAATTCTAATTTCTCTTTATAGTACATGTAATTTGCTTTGTACAATCTATGAAACCCAGAGAAAATTACATTCACACGACCAGAAAATCAAGATGATAGTAATAAAATTGATTAAACAAATTTCTTTCTGAATGGGAATAGAATTACAAAATATTTGAAGGGCCTGTTTGGGTGCATGGATTTTAAAACATGGATTCTTAATATCTTGGATATTGTTAAAATCCACTGTTTGGATTGTTTAATGACTAGGATATTTAAAATCAAGAAAATCAAAATCATGAAAATAAGACCTACTTTTCCGTTGATTTCATTTCCACACCAAAACCTATTTTTTTGCATTTCTAAGGCACATGGATTTCACTCATTGGCTCCCTTGACCCAAAACATAAGGGAGTATGCGGTAGGTATGGAAATTTTGGAAAAAAAAAAATACTTAAATTTTTTAGAGAGAGAAACTATTTCAAAATTTTTAAAGAGAAAAACTATTTCAAATTTTAACTTTTAGAGAGAGAAAGTATGTTAAAATTTTAGAAGAAATTATGTCAAAATTTTAGAGAGAGAAAGTACCAAGTTTTTTTTAGAGAGATGGACCATCTCAAAATTTTAGAGAAAAAAAGTATGTTAAAATTTTAGAAAGAGAGTATGTTAAAATTTTAGAGAGAGAAAGTACTAAAATGTTTTAAAGAGATAAACTATCTCAAAATTTTAGAGAGAGAAACTATCTCATATTTTAAGTTATAGAGAGAAACTATTATATTTTAGAGCGAGAAAGTGCATGCAAATTTTTAGAGAGAGAAATAATCTCAATTTTTTAGAGAGAGAAACTATTTCAAAACATTTAGAGAGGGAAACAATGTCATATTTTAATTTTTAGAGGGAGAAACTATATCAAATTTTAGAGAGTACTTAAAAAGTTTTTAGAAATAGCAATT
>NW_006494943.1:6046618-6067957 GCF_000471905.2 Amborella trichopoda
TTGTAGAGAGATAAACTATTTTTAAACTTTTAGAGATAAACTATTATAAATTTTTGAAAGAAAAACGGCCAAAAAAAATTTAGAGAGAAATATCTCATTTTTCAGAGAGAGAAACTATCTTGAATTTTGAGTTTTAGAGAGAAACTATCTTGAATTTTGAATTTTAGAAGGATAAAATATATTAAAATTTTAAAAATATAAATTATAGTAAATTTTAGAGAGATAAATTACCTTAAAATTTTAGAGAGAAAACTATCTCAAAATTTTTAGAGAGATAAACCATTGCAAAATTTATGTTTTAGAGAGAAAAAGTATATTAAAAATTTCAAGAGATAAACTATATCAAATTTTAAATAGAGAAAGTGCATGAAATTTTTAGAGAGAGAAACTATCTCAAAAAAAAAATTAGAAAGAGAAAGTATCTCAAATTTTAAGTTTTAGAGAGAGAAAGTATCTCAAATTTTAAACTTTAGAGAGAAAAAGTATATCAAAGTTTAGAGAAACACAATATCAAATTTTAAAGAGAGAAACTATTTCAAAATTTTAAAGAGAGAAACTATCTCAAACTTGAAGTTTTAGAGAGAGAAAGTATCTTAAAATTTAAGAGAGTAACTATATCAAATTTTAAAGAGAGAAAGTGCATAACAAATTTTTAGAAAAGTAAACTATTGCAAAAATTTTAGAGAGAAATTTTCTCAAATTTTAGTTTTTAGAAAGAGAAAGTATCTTAAAATTTGAGAGAAAAACTATATCATATGTTAGAGAGAGAAACTACTTAAAAATATTTAGAGAGAGAAACTATTTCAAAATTATTGAAGAGTGAAACTATATCAAGTTTTAAGTTTTAGAGAGAGAGTATCTTAAAATTTTAGAAAGAAAAACTATATTAAATTTAGAGAGAGTAAAGCACCTAAAAATTTTAGAGAGGGAAATTATCTCAAAATTTTTAGATTGACAATTTCAAATTTTAAGTTTTGGATAGAAAATATATTAAATTTTAGGGAGGCAAATCATATCAAATTTTAGAGAGAGAAACTATCTCAAAAATTATTATTGTACACTATTCCAAATTTTGAGTTTTAGAGAGAGAAAGTATATACAAATTTTAGAGAGAGAGAGATTGTGTCAAGTTTTGTTACCAAACAATAGACATAGAAGTGATTGCAAGGACTCCATGAATTTTGTATGGGTTATCCAGACAAGGGATTTAAGGAATCCATGACAAAAAATCCTTAGTATTGAAAATTTATAAATTTCCCTAAATTTCCAATATCTAAAATTCTTAATTTCCTCCTATCCAAACGGGCCCTAAAGGAAAATGCACATAAACAATGGATCATGTTTGGAAGTTCTCCAATAGATCATGCCCTAATAGTCTAACTTAGATATTAGTAACAAAATTGGTTGATCTCCCACATCCACTTGCATTTAGAGGAGCAACATCCACTATTGTCTTCTACTTGATCCCATCCTATGAGTCTCGGATTTTTGCACTTCTTATTGTTGCATTTTTCGAAGGGCAGCTTATTGTTGACCCAAAAGAATGGACTTGGGAGTGCTGAATCTTTTCCAAAAATTTGCCCTCACTCGTGAGGATGAAGCCAATGCATAGGCAGTTCAACCTCATCGTTCTTTGTGGAGCTAAAAATCTTTACTACAGAAACACAGAAATATACATTTTTTTTATTGCTTTCCTCAGATACACCCTCATCGTTCTTCTTGGAGCTCAAAATCTTCCACTACAAAAACACAGAAATATACAAGCTTTTGAGGAATATTTAAGAAATGTATTTAGAATAAAAACAAGCAATTCATAAATATAAATATGAAGTTTTGTTAGATGAGTTCCACTGGTAAACTTATTAGTCCAATGACTTTTACTTAAAGGTAAAAACTAGAAATACTTTAAAAGGCCAACTTGCATTTTCATTGTAGTACAACAGTATGGTAATTCCATCGTCATTTTAATTCAACAATCTTTTACCCCTACTGTTGTAAAAGTAATTCACCAATAATTCCATCTTCATTTTAATTCAACAATCTTGTACTCATATTGTTAGTAGGTAATTCACCGAAAAAGAACTCTATACTGTTATAAACGTAATTCACCAAAAAAAAATAAAATCTAGTTATAATTTTATCACTGTGCATTCAATTATGGGACGGGTAAGAGAGTGATCCATTAATAAGACATAACCCGTATGGTGGATCACACCCAGTCTCTACTATGAAGGTTATGATGTATACCATTGACCATGAATTTCCTAAGTCATAAGGACTATGGTTGACCTTCAATCCTCAGGACGTTGAATCCTCATGGTGTCAAGGATTTTATTTTCTCTATTCATGCGGCAAAGTCGGGACTCATTTACTGTTGTTTAACTCGCCATATATGCATTTCCGCGTTTAACCGAGTTACTTGGCCCTACCTAATCTGAGTAACTGGATACAACTCGGGCATATTTAAAAATAACTTAGACAAATAAATTATTTGCGAGGATAAATGTAAAACAATTATATATGCAATTTGGATGTTTTTTATAAAGAAAAAGTTTATATAAAGTCACAACCTTAAAATGTAGAATTAATTTGCACCTTAAAAATTTCATTGAAAAAGCGTGTTTTGATGTTGGAAAATTCTCTAATTGATCATCATGTCATCGAGATATATAAATAAGAAAACAAAAAAGATTTCAAGGCCTAGAAATTGTACATCTTACAACACATTATTTGGATAGTCCATTTTCAATATTTTCATGTGTTTATAGATCAGCTTGATTTGAACCATTTTTTAAGTTTAAAGAGATGAAAATGGATTATTAGGCCATCCAAAGAATTTTTAGACACCAAAATTATATATTACGATAAAATTTGGAGGTGCACCTTACTTTGATTGTTTATATTTTATTTTTCTTTTCTTTTTTTGGTTTTTCTAAAATGTCTCCATCCGTAAACTTTTTTTTTCTAATATATATAATATTTTTTTATTATTTAACTTTTGATATTTTTTTTTGTTTTATTTTATTTCTAATTTTTTTTTTTTCTTAAAATTTATTTTTAAGGATTTTTATCCCGGTAAATTACTCGAGACCGGGTTACTCATGCTCGGACCAAAGTCAAGTCGGAGGCCTGAGCCAAAGTTTAAAAACAATGATGCATGACAATCACAAAGATTGATGCACGACAACTCAATTCCACCATCATTGATTAGAAGGGATAGTGGATATAATCTATACACCCTAAACGTAAATAATGCTATTTCTCAAGGCAAACCTACGAGCCTGGGTTTCTAGCCAAAAAACTTACGCACGAGGAGAGAGAGAGGAGACGAATTTGTGACCTTGGGTTTATATTATAATATGGACTCTTTATTCTTTTTTCTTTTTAATTGAAAAAAAACAACTTTTTTTTTGAATAAATATTAAAAAGAAACTAAACATAGAGTTATGGAAATAACTGCAGTTAACTACTATTGTTTCATGTGAAATCCAGGAGAGGTATAGCATTATGAGAGCAAACCAAACCAAGAAGCTCAAATTATATCAAGAAGCATGAAATAAATCATGAAACTAAAAACTAAAACAAGAGGAACCATGAATCTAAACCAAGAAGCATGAAAAAACCAAATAAAGGTCGATCTTGAATCTAAATCAAGAACTATGGAAAAACTAAATTTAACTAGAACATGGGACTATGCCTTGAACAGTGAATTAAACCATGAAACCTCAAACTAAAGCATTAATCTAAACCAAAAACTTTTTTACGTGAATTTCGAGAGAGAGATTACCATTCCCATGAGATATTGAGCTTCAGGGTTTCATGCATCTACACATCGTTTGATGTAAGATGTGGGATTTGTCTGGTTTTTATGCCATAAACTTTCAACAACTAGCTCTCTTGAAACACGTTGCATAACCAAAGGATCTTTCGAGAGGTCCTTAAACCTCTTACACCTAAAAACAAGAATAAAAATCATTCAACTTCTCAACGAATTAAGTGGGAGGAAGGCGGAAGGAAAAGTATACAAGATTTACATAAACAATTTAGAGAGAAAAACTCACGTATTCTTCAGCACATTGAGTTCCTCAAACGACCCAGATTTTGATATGATATGAGCAACTATTTCATACAGAAGACGATCGACTATTTCATACAGAAGACGATCGAAAGATTGCTTTCGCTTCTTGCTCATGATGCAACAATCAGTACTTGAAAATACATAAAGAAACTTTATTTAACAAAGTCAACCAATTCTCAACGGGCTGGTTCACGCTCTCTTTCTTTCTCTCTCTACAACTTCTCTTTGATGGCTTGGTTGCCCACTCTCTTTTTCTCTCTCAACAAATTTTCTCTCTAAGGTGACTCTCTCACCTGTATCTAGTTTTCTCTCTCTGGACTCTTGCCCAAATCTCACATAGCAATTCTTTCGTCCAGACCATCTTTCTTATCCCGTATTTATCGACATTTGGCTTTCCTAATCCTAGTTGCACTAACTCATCCTCATCTTAATCGCGATGGATTCTTATTTTGACATATGGACTTGTAACCCAACCACATGATATCCTAACTATGATAACGATAAATCTCTAATGGGTGTGGTTTCTACAATGTTGCAACCTTAAACAATATATTTACGGTGCACTTTCAAGTTTTATCTTTTTTTTCTTTTTTTTTGATAAAATTCATATAATTTTAATCAAGAGCTAAACAGAAATTACATCATTAGAGACTAAAATCTCAAAAAGAGAAGTGCCGTTTTTAGCTAGACTATTAGCCAAAACATTAGCCTCCCGCAAAACGTGGACGAAGTAAAGAGAAAAAGATCGGGACAAGTCCAAAATTTGGAGCAAAATAGAACGCAATTCCCAACATACCTTCATCTCCCCCTTGCACCAATTGATAACATTGAAGGAATCTCCTTCAATAATGCAAGTCGAACCTAATAACCGGTCGCTAAGTAATTTTAGGCCATGAAGAAGAGCTAGAAATTCAGCGTAATTTGCAGTTTTTTCACCCAAAGGACTTGAATAAGAAAAAAGAACATGTCCTTCCCAATCCCTCAAAACTCCTCCAAAACCCTCTAGACATGGATTACCAAGCGAGCTCCCATCAAAATTAAGTTTCAAAACACCTCTTAATGGAGCGATCTATTTTGGGCCTACATTTCCTATAACCCAGCTGGAAAAGATTGTAAAGATTTCTCCTAACATCACCTTCCATAATATCTCTCCCCACCTTAGTGATAGACAAAAATATCCAAATAGAATGGAGTATATGATCCAAAATTCTATCTACCGGTAAACAATTACTGTCAAATACTCTTATATTTCTCTCCTTCCACACTTTCTATAAAATTACACATCTTGCTATTTGCCAAATCACCGCACCAGTTTGAGGTAAAGAAGAAATAGATAATGCTTCAATAATTCCTATAATATCTGGAGGTAAGATCAACACCACTTTAACCTGAGCAAAAAACCAACTCCATATACTACTAGCAAAAGGGCAATGTAGAAAAAATTAAGCACCTGATTCAGCATCCCCTTTACATAACAAACATATATTAGGCATAAATTTCCCTCTTTTAATGAGATTATCTGTAGTCAATAACTTGTTTTGAACCACCAACCACAAAAAAGGTTGAATCTTAAGAGGAAGCGGCCACTTCCAGATAGTAGCAATTTCAGGCATTGACCTTCTCCATCGATCGTGAAGTAATATATGGTACATAGATTTGACCGAATAGACACCATCTTTTGCAATATCCTAGACCACTTCATCTTCCACACTACGGGGTAAATACACCTAATTTAGCACTGATAACAAACTACTAAACTCCAAGAAAAGCTCATCGAGAATTCTATTATATGGTAAAATGATCTTCCACTCAATCTTAACCCCCCTCTTCTCAAAGAGATCCTAAATCCACGCATATTATCCACCCTGTTGAAAATCATAGGAAATACATATTTTAATGGAGAGTTATTTAACCACTTATGGTGCCAAAATGAGATATTACTTCCATCACCAATTGTCCATTTGAAATATCTATGGATAAGAGTCTTATGCGAGTAAATAGATCTACAACAATGTGACATCTTTCTACTGCCAAGCCTGCCTCCAACCCACATATAGAATCTATCATCACCATACTTCAAGCTTATCACTTTATATCAAAGCTGATCTTTAAAATTTAAACTTCTCCACCACCATTTACAGAGTAAAGCCTGATTAACCAACTTGATTTTCCTAATCCCCAAACCCTCTTCCTCTTTTGGTGTACATACCCTATCCCATTTAAGAAGATGAAATTTTTTTGAGTCCCCCAAAGAACCCCAAAGGAAGTTCTTCATAAGCAATTCAATCTTTCTGGCAACCGAAGAGGGAACTTGAAGAATTGACATATGATAAATTGGGAAATTAGCTAGACAAGCTTTAATCAAAGTGATCCTACCACCCAAAGAAAAATATTTGTATTTCCACATATCAAACTTAATTTGAATCCACTGAATCACTTTATCCCACACCGCCACAGGCAATCGACCATCTAAAATAGGCATACCAAGATACATAATTGAGAAGTGGTCCACCTTAGAACCCAACGCTTCTGCTAAAACAGTCACCACCGAATCATCACAATTGAGACCCATCACATATGTTTTTCCAAAATTCACCTTAAGGCTTAAAACAACTTCGCATCATTTTAAACAGGTCCCTATATTATTAACCTGATCCACATCAGCATCACAAAAGTGCAGCGTATCATCAACATATTGAAGGTGAGAGATACAAGGACCCCCATTTGGTAACTGAAAGCCAGCAAAATATCCATTAGACTCAATGTTTCGAACAAACAAACTAAAGCACTCTGCATAAATTGTGAACAGGAAGGGAGAGAGGGGGTCACCTTGACGGAGACCACTTGAAGCCCTAAAATAACCAATAGGGCTACCTTTGAATAAAACGGAAAAATGGGTAAATGAGATGTACTCGAAAATCCAATTTTTCCATTTTTCTCCAAACCCCATATTCTTCATGATCTCTAAAAGGATGCTCCATTCCACCCTATCATAAGCTTTTTCCCTATCCAGCTTGATCACAGTTTCAGGAGCACCGTCAAGAACCTGAGAATGAATGCACTTCTGGGCTACCATAACACTGTCCGTGTTCAGCCTGTCGTTAATGAAGGTTGTTTGAGGACCCGAAATAATAGACGGCATAACCACCTTAAGCCATTTTGCAAGCACTTTGGCCACAATTTTATAGAGACTAGTCAAGAGGCTAATAGGTCTGATATCACTTAAGGAAACGATCACAGACTTCTTAGGAACAAATGCAATAAGGGTAGAGTTGACACCTCTGAAAGCTCACATTTACTCAAAAACCCCCCAA
Organism: Amborella trichopoda; assembly: GCF_000471905.2. The sequence continues at coordinate 6,054,011 of NW_006494943.1, forward strand.
CCATCTTTAAAAATTCATTACAAACCAAATTCTAAAAGGTTTGGAAAAAGATGATAGGATATCCATCCTGATCAAGTGCTTTATCTCCGGACAATGATAATACCTCTCGCTTTAGTTCATCCAAGGAGACATCTTTTTCCAAAAAAGAAACCAAATCAGATGAAAGAGAATTAAGGCCCACCCTATGCAGCTTAGCAGTAGCTTTAATCACAAAGGGAAAAGCCTTTTGGAAATGTCTAATGACCGCATCATACATACCTGAATCATCTTTTGGATCAACACCCTGAATCATAAGGTTAGACACATCATTTTGTCGAGTCTGCGTATTTGCAATAGCATAGAAAAACTTAGTATTCATATCCCCTTCCGTAAAACCCGAGATCTATGCTTCCAAAAAACTTCCTCCACCCTCTTAAGCTTAAGTAAGTCCTGAGTATAACTACGTCTATCAGCAATTAATTGATCTGATAGAACACTGAAGCTTTGTACAGCATAATCCACCACCTCAATTTTACCCAAAACTTCTTCAATTTTTACTTGTGATATTAAATCCCTTTTCTTTTTTCCAAGCAACAGCTTGTGTTTCACCCCCACAAAAATCCACAGAACCTGGACCCCAAACTTCCCTAACCCCAGACAAAGTCAGGCAGGGGAGTTTAGTTTCCTACATCAATAGAACTGTTGGTCTAAATTTAGAAACCAGAAAATGAACATCCTTTTTTCGTTTGAGGTCACCAAGACCTCTAACGTTCCATGAAATAACAATCATTTAAAGAAGGTTAACAGAGGAAGAACATAGGCCCTCCCTGTTAGCACCGAAATAGACTTCTTCTAGAAACCTTGCTTCAACAAGACTATCTCCAAGCATCCCATCCCCAGACGAAGAACCTGAGCTACCTTCGAATACTTGATCATCCGAAATGATGACTCCACACGAAGTAGCAATAAGCGGCATTTCTCCTCGAGCTTCCAACCTAGCTGAGGACCTCGTACCTTTAGAAAACACCTTAGCTTTGTTCTTCATCTTGCCCCCTGAGGCCGATGGAGTTTTCTCCACAGCACCTTTTGGCTCCTTACACTCCGAGGCTTTCGCTTCCTTCTTAGCCTTTTTCTTAGCAACGATCTCTTGAAAAACAACTCCAATTAGCACATTGAAGTCCACACCGCAGTCAAAAGCAATAACACTGACCTTATCCAACTCAGAGTCAGTCTTAACTTCTTCCTTCGAGATATCCATACCAGAGTTAACTGGGTTATCAGCCACAAACAGAAGCAGCAGAGGACGAGACTCATGGGGGATACCATTAAGAGGAGGAGGATCCTCTGCTGTCACCAAGGCAAGATGATCCTGTAAATTATCCTCAGGAATAGAGTCATCTGCAGCAATTATGTTCATAGCATCCAGAACAACTTCATCTACTTCTTCCAACACCTAGCCATCAAAGGATCAAAAGACGGTCTCGAAGTGGAACAAATTTGCCGAGCTCCACTGCGACGATAAAGAGGATACATACTACTAAGCAAAGATAACAGCACAATAGAAGTCAACAAGGAGAGGTGGAGCTGACTCGCAACTACCAACACCGAGAGTAAAAAGAAGGAGCTAGTCTTGCAAACCTTAAGAGCAACATATAACTTAGAGCCAACATCCAAGAAGTAAGAGGGGGGCACCGCCTTAGCCTGCAACTCCCTATCCATTGTTAGCGAAAACTCTGGGGCAGCCAACCTTACATTCCTCGAAAATCGAGCCGAAAAGACTTCATGCAAGAATACGTCATCTTCAGAATGATTTCCCCCAACATTTTGAGCATCCAAAACAGGTGAGCCTGCATTACCATTTTGACTAATAACACCTGCCACACTGTTACGAACTATTGACGGAGTAGACGTTGGGACTTCTGCAAAACGCCCCATCGAAATTCATCTTTTGCGAATTTTCAAATTTTGAAAATAACTCCTTTCTTGAACTTCCATTGGCCTCGCATCTGTTGAAAATTTCGGGGAGCTTCCGGAAAGATCTTTTTAGGGGCATTCCAACCAACTCTGAACTTTGAACCATGACGGTGAACCGCCGTCCACCCATCCTCAACAGCAAGTTGAGGGGTAGCCTCAGGCAAAGGTAGCTTTTTCCTCACCATCGGAGAGACCCCAGTGGCAAAAGAATCTTGACCCACCATCAATCGCATAACTTTGGAGATGGACGCCCCTCTGAGCTTTCAAATACGAACTCTGACAACACTAACATCAATCCCCACAAAGGAGTCTCTGTCAACATCACAAAATTCCCACAACAATTAGCAATCTTCTGGATAGTATCCAGGGTCCAAGCATGGAAGAGAATATCAGAAAGACTAATCTAAAGGTTTTCCTTCTGCAAATAAGACAGAGCAGAAGGTTTCCACAAGTCCAAAGACAGCAACTTGCCTCGAATCCTAACAAACCGATTGCCCAAAGCAACCATAGCATCCTCCTTGGCTCGTAGCAAAAAGCTATCTTATTGTCTCCCATTTGTTTAACAATAGGAGCATAGGATAAACCCCATCCCCTCCTAGCTCAATCTTTCAAACCAAAGATGTCGTTAGAAGGTAGGGAAAAGGAGCCCACAACAAGAAAACCAGCCCCTGCAAGTAGACCAGATGAAAGATCATATCTTACATGAATAACTGAAGCACCCAAACAATTAGCCTCACTATCAACCTCGCCATCGTCTCCTCCCACCATCGTTTTCTTCCAAGAACCACTTTTACTAACCGACTGAAAGAAAACCCTCTAAAGGGACAACCTCACCCAAAAGGCCCTCTGGAGAGAGAGAGAGAGCGAAACAATGACTGCTTTAGAGAGAGAAGCATCGAAAAACCCCTCTAGAGAGAGGAAATCCCCTTATGAAAGGTAGAGAAAAGCCCTTCTCCATAAAACCACCACAAGAGCCAAAAAAAATCTCCAGAAAACCACTATAAAACCCTCACAAAATCATTTGAGAACTGCCAAAGACCTATAAATAATCACCAAAAAATCACTATCAAAACCACCGTGTCAACCTTTGAGAAACCCACCAATAAAGCCCCTTGCAAATCCCAGCAACCACCATTAAAGCTCCTCTCTCTCCTTCGGGTGTAAGCAAGCACAAATTTCTACCCTATCTTCTCTTTCATTAAACGAAAAACCACCCAATCTACTCTCTCTGTCTTTCTATTTAAATTGCTGGTGCTTTCCTGCTGATCATGCTCAAGTAAATGGCATCTTCTAGTTGGACCTTAGAAAGCTTGGTTCACAAAACCACCGGGGGACACTTTAAAAATTCCTTCACGGTGATGCCCTACCCTTTTTTATCTCGTCTCTTCCTCTCCCTCTCGAATCCCTCTCTTCCTTGACGGGCATGCTTCATCTCTTCTTCCACATATGAAAATCATTCTAGTGCTTTTAGCTGGATGTAATAATGATAAAACTAAATCAATTGAGTGTAATGAATTAATGATATGGAAGGAGGAATTCCTCAATCACGCAGAGTTGCATATGGTTTTACCTTCAAATTTTATCATAACATATAATTTTGAGATAAAATATTTTTAAGATTATCTCAAAATCTATTTTCATATCTAATTATAAAATTTTAAACTGTAAAAATGATTAAAATCAAGTAGATCTATAAATATATGAAAATCTTGAAAATTCACATTCTAGATAATGTGTTATAAGATACGTCATTTCTGAGGACTCAAAATCCTGGGGACTCAAAATCCTGTCTTTTTTTATAGTCATTTATCTCGATGTCGAGATGATCAATTAGAGGGTTTTTCAATATTAAAATAACATTTTTCGATGGATTTTTTAGGTGCATCCATAGTTCTATATTTTAAGGTTGCAACCTTATATAAATTTTCCCATCTCTAATTAGATGACTCACTTAATCCCAAGTACTTTTCTAATTTTTTAATTCTACTGCATATATTTTGAAAAATTACGTAATTTAAATCAAAATCTTTGAAAGATAATTTATTCTCACATCAAAGTTTCTTAACAAATAATGTTTCTTTCCATGTCTAGGATAAAAATAAATTCTCAAATAATTGCTTTTTATTTCTTAATGATGGTATTTTATCTAGATAATATATTGATCCAAACTATAGACATCGATTCTCAAAAATCTTTCTTCTTGCTCAAGTATATTACAGCTAAAGTCTCAACAAAGAGTTAAGTAGGAGTCTCTTTTTATGGAGCCCTAATAAATATTTTTCTACGTAAGGATAAGATTCTTTTTTATTACAAAAATAAAAAAATATGATACTTTGTTTTTTGAATTTTTAAATTCCGCATTGACTGAGATAAGGCTTTATGCAAATACAAACTAACAAACGATATTTAATTTTTATTTTTATTCTCAAATACGAAAAAACAATAAGGCATTTAAATTTTTATTTCATGAATTCCATGTTTGAAAAATTCAAAAGTTATTTTAAGAATAATTTACAATCCACAGTAGTTTCCAATTTTAATATTTTTAACTTGTTCATTACAGACTTTTGTTATTTAAAATCATTTCTTTTAAATTTTAATAGTGACTTGGAATTTTTCTTACCGATAATAGATATGGTTTCCATTCATATATAGATGAAGATAAATTTAATTTTTTGAATTTCTTCCTAACTATGGTTTGGATTACGGGTCCGTGTGTCAAATAAGAATTAACTGCGGTTAAAATGAGGATAAGTTAGTAGTACAACTAAGATTAGGAAAGCGAAAGCTTTATATAAACAGATGATAGGAAAGATGGTCGGGACGAAAAAGTTGTAGGGAGTCCTGAGAGATAAAATTATAGGGTAAAAGTGAATTTATAGAAAGAGAGAGAGTGCAAACCAGCAAACTTTTAACAAATTTGTTATTGCAATATGGTTAGGAAGCGCAAACAACCTTTTGATAGTCTACCCGATGAAATGGTTGAGCAGATCATGGCAAACTCTAGGTCGTTCGACATGCTCAGCGTGCTGGGTCGTTCGTTCGACATGCTCAGCGTGCTGGGTCGTTCGTGCTAAAGAATATGTGAGTTTTTTTCTGTATAAATATTGTCTACTTTTTCTTTCCGCCTTTCTTAATTCATTTAGGAGTTATATGTTTCTCATTTTTGTTTTTAGTTGTAAGGGATTTAAGGATTTTTGTTTTTAGTTGTAAGAGATTTAAGGGCCTCTCACATGACCCTCTGATTCTGCAACGCGTTTCAAGGGAGATAGTTGCTGAGAGCCTATGGCAAGAAAAGAAAAACAAACCAACCTCATGCCTCAAACAATCCGCAGATGCAGGAAACCTGAAGCTCAATACCTCATGGGAACGGTAAGCTCTCTTTTCCCAAATTTCACATTAATTAAATTTTTGTGGTTCTTGGTTTAGATTCATGTTTTTTCTTGTTTGAGTTTGATGTTTCATTGTTAGTCCCAATAAAGAAAATTAATAAATAATTAAAATTGAAATCGATAAACAAATATGTCCTTAAATCACATGAGAGACCTAAAGTTACATACCAAATCCTATAGACCAAGCCCCATCCGGTGACAAGCAACCTTGAGAGTCATCTTTGGTGAATCTCATTTACCTATTTTCTATCTTTATCTCTTTTTTTAGAGGGGTTAACCACATTTTATAGACAACACATTTATTTTGTAACTCTAACATTCATGGTCTATTGTAGTTGAGATCCAAGTGTAACTCCTGCCTTAATTCCCATAAGTGCAGCTAATTAGGATTAACAAGTTGTCACGAAACTGTTAATCCTATGTAATGGGTTAAACTTATCATTAGTCCACTAATGACTCATATAAGAAGATGTCATCCAAGCATTTCCACTCTTGAAGATAAGAAGAGACCAAGTCAAATTGCTTGCTCACCACGGTGGTTATTGGTGATAAGGCCTTTTATGATTTATCTCTATCCTCAAGATTCATTGTCATCCTCTATGTATAGAGACATTTATTGATGTAATCATCATCCAAAATAGTGAAGATATAACCGGTTGGCGCTTTGGATCCGTGGACGTAAGGCTTCGAGCTGAACCACGTAAATATTGTGTTTTCTCTTCTTCTCTCCATTCTCCATTCAATGTATGTGCATGTATGCTCTCATGAATTATAACATGGTATTAGAGCAAGGTTAAAGTGTGTACAATTTTTTTGGGTCATCAATCTCATACTGTGTTCTTCCATACTTTATCTCTCTACTTTTAGGTTTTTGTTTTTGAGGGCTTGCTTCATTTCTCTGTTGTGCCTTCCCTCTCTCTCTCTCTCTGCCTTCACTCCATCTTACGCCTTCTGCTACCCCTCTCTCTCTCTGCCTTCACTCCATCTTACGCCTCCTGCTGCTCTGGGGAAAGAGCATTCCCTATCAGGTGCCTTCTCTTTACTGTGTTGTCTTCCTATATACACTCTACTCATCTTTTGTTTATGGTATTTGGGATTTCTATGTTTTATCCCACTTCAAAGAAAGCCACTTTTCTCTCTCTACTCTACAATGCCCTACATCTCCCTTTCTCTCTCATCGCAAGAACTCCCCCTTTCTGAGGGTTACTGAGGCACTCAATAACTCCATTAAACCCTTGAATTTAAACGCTAAACTAGGGCAAAGCCCTTCTCTCTGTTTCTCTGGATAACTTTCCATCTAGGTTTAACATATAGGGTTCCATTCTTTCCTTGTTTGCAGTTGCTCTCTGCATATATATCTGGGGTATTAGTTTCAAGGTGATCCTTAGCGAGTGAATTAGGGTTTGCTGGTCGATGATCATGGCGAATAGGTACATGTATGCTGATGATACAAGACGGATGAAATCAATTACAGGTGAGGATTTTGAGGAAGAGGATGTGGGTTGTTTTTTAGGAGAATAATAATGGCAGTCCCCAATTTACAAAGAAAAAATCACGCCTTTCTTCTTCAAGGCACATTTCCTCTGCATTTAGAACGATACCGAGAAGTAGTAGTGGCGTTGCCTTAGAACAAAGAATCATGGTGCAACAACAATCGGTGTTTATAAACATACATGATTGGTGAAAGATTTACAAGAACAAGGTATTCAAGTGCAATCACATGGATGACAATAATGGCAATGATGGGGAGGAGTCTCAAAAAAAAAAAAAAAAATTTCATGCTCAATGACGTGCAACAAAAAAAAAAAAAAAAAAAGGAAAAGGAAAAAAAAAGTGGTTTTTTTTTTGAAGATGTGGCCTGGCTAGGCCAGTTTCATTGGAAATTTTTTTTTTATATCATTTTATTAGCATCCACACCCAACTTGAGGGAGAGAATATAGGAGATATGGAGATGAGATGAGTAGAGATGAAGTCAACCTTTATAATGTTACCGCTATGTAGACATGATCATCAGTTCATGTAACCGCTATGTAGACAAGAACATCAGTTCTTGTCAATATTTGCGTATTTTTTAAGTGTCTCGCACGCTATTTGCTCCTAGCTCCTCGCCATGTAGTAGAGGACTTCATCGTACCATTGGTGTAGTGACATCGTCAGCCATGTAGTAGAAGACTTCATCATACCATTGATGTAGTGACATTATCAGGGGGAGCACACTCATGATTAGCAGATTTTTCAAGGAGAAGCTTTCACCAATCTTTAGTGTTCGTTGCCATTATTTGTCGTAGAGCCATATTTGTTGTGCCTTTATAGTACTTTTAGTATTGTGCCTTTGTAGCACTGTTAGTGGTCTTTTAGACCAAGTTTGGGGATCACGTATTCTGGATCACATCTCTTCGCTCTTGCAGACTATTAAAGCACGCCAGTGAGAGCAGTGCAAGTTTTTTTTTTTTTGGCAACTTTTGGTCACAAGACTCCAATTCCGGTTTCAGTTTGCAAGTTTTTTTTTTAGGTAACTTTTTGTCTCAAGACTCCAATTCCGGTTTCAGTTTGCAAGTTTTTTTTTTTGGTAACTTTTTGTCTCAAGACTCCAATTCCCATTTCAGTTTGCAAGTTGGGCACTTCGCTTCACATCTCTGTTGTGCCATTTCAGTTTGAATACCCATTTCAATTTGCAAGTTGGGCACTTCGCTTCAGATCTCCGTATGTTGTTTCAGTTTGCAAGTTGGGCACTTCGCTTCAGATCTCCGTATGCCGTTTCAATTTGAATTCCCATTTCAGTTAGCAAGTTGGGCACTTCGCTTCAGATCTCCGTGTGCCATTTCAGTTTGCAAGTTGGGCACTTCGCTTCAGATCACCAACTTGAGGGAGAGTTTGAAGATAAGAAGAATTGCTTGGTCATCACGTTGGGTATTGGTGATAAGGCCTCTTACGATTTATCTCTATCTCTAAGATTCATTGTTATTGTCATTTATATATAGAGGCATTTATTGATGTAATCATCATCCAAAATAGTAAAGATATAACCAGTTGGGACTTTGGATCTGTAGACGTAAGGCTTCGGCCTGAACTACGTAAACATTGTGTTTTTTCTTCTTCTCTCTATTCTCCATTCAATATTTGTGTATGTATGCTCCCACGAATTCTAACACCCACAATTTACAAAAAATCCAAACACACCACTGAGTTTTCCCTCCATTGATACTGGGTTTTTCCCTCCAGTAATACTTCTTATTAAAACTCAAAAAAAATGATCCATGTATATGGCATTGTCTCATGTTAACTACATTGGATTTCTTATATATTTCAATATGGCTTTTGTACCATTATTGAAAAAATGAACTTTGGAAGAAAAAGGGTCTGATAGGCCACATTTCCAACTTTCATAGCTTATTTCATGCTTCTTGGCATATTTTCCCAAATTTCATGTAAAAAACTAGTTAAATTTATGTGGTTCTTGGTTTGGAACTTAGTTTGAGATTTCATAGTTTATTTCATGCTTCTGGGCATATTTTCAGGCTTTTGGTTTGGTTTAATTTCATGGGACTATATTGCTCCCTAGGTTTCACATGAAACAAGAGCAGTTAATTACCGTTATTTCCGTGATTCTATGTTTTGTTTTTTTTTTTCCCCAATATTTACCCAAAAACAAGAATTAATAGTTTCATATTGCCATAGAAACCCAAGGGCATAAATTGAACACCATCTAAATTAGTGGATGGATGGTGATGATAGAGAGATAGTGGGACCAACTTCTTTTGTCATTTTCAAGTGGTCCTACTCTATATCAATCGATATTTGTCCTTTGTTTTTCTCTCTCCTCTCTATTGTTTTGGTTTTAATTATCTGATGTAAAAAAATAAAACTAGAAAAAATTAAAAATAAAAGGTTGGAATAATATACCCTCTCTCAAGGTCTGCGAGAGAATTCACCCCAAAGTTAGAAAATATAACTTCTCTCCAGGTCTGCCAGGAATCCACCCCAAAATAATCTCTTCACGAGACCAAATTTTATTAACTCATCTATCTCTTTACAACGAGGGGAACCTCTTTAAATAGAGTAAAAAATAAGATAAACATTGACAAGAAAACTCTCTCTACACTTTTCCTATGTTATCTCTTCTTCCCTATTTTCTCTCTCTTGAAATCACATGCTAATTCTTTCCTATTCCCTATCTTCTCTCTTTTTAATCCACGTGCCAAAAATTACGCTCGTTCTCCCCAACTTTGATTATTGTTGATAAGGATAAACTCTCTCTAAACTTAACCTTAAGTTATTTATATTCCTAAACTACCTTCCCTAATTTAACCTTATTTATTTATATTCCAAACTAACTAACCCAAATCAATCAATAACTAATTAACCCAAATCCATAAATATCAACTCACACACAAATTCAATGCCCACAAATGTCCCTACATACCTCCTCTCTAATTCCTGAAGAAATAAACTAAAGAATAATAAAAAATTTAAAATAACCTTAATATTATTTGCATCATTCTCTCTCCCCATGTGCTCTGTTTTGTGTAAACTCCCCTTGTGCTTTATTTTGGGTGTACTCTCTCTCCCCCCTATGCTCTGTTTGGGTAAACTCTCTCTCCCCCTATACGGTGATATCTATTTCTTGCAGTCTCTCTCCCCCCCCCGGCCCATGTCACCACGTGCCTAGTCGGAGGTTTCCCTTGAGAAAATGGCATGAATCAGTTCAGTGTTCGCCAACTGGACGAGTTGAACTTGAATCGGCTTTTGGTGAGTCCGGTTTTAGCTGGTTTTTGTAGTTAAGTTCCAAGATGTTGAAATTTTTTTAAAAATAATTATTAAAATCCAAACAATAAGAAACTTATTTGTAATTTATTTTCTAATGTTTTTTTTATCTTTTTGGAAAAGAGTGTTTGGACCACAAATACTAACTTTTTACATTTTCCTTTTTTTTTGGATTATTTTTAAAATACCTTTGAATTATTTAAAAAATACTCCAGCCTTTTGCAAAATCCATTTTTTCCGATACTTTTTTTAACTTTATTTAAATGTGTTTCATTTAGGTTTATTCTAAACATATTGTTCATATTTTTTAATCAATTTCATATTTTATATTTTTAAATAAATTTTTGGCCCGGCCAAGAATTGCCCCGTTTTTCGGTTTAGCCAGAACCGGTTTCGGGTTACTTAGACCGGCCCATGTCTAGGTTTCGAACCTAGTTCGTGTAATCAACCACTAATTCCATTAATTATGAAACTTTCATTAGTTTATGTGCTCAATAATGGATAGAACATTTGTGCATCTTTCTGTACTTTCCATTTAAACAACAAAAACAAATACGTTTTGTTAGTTAATAAATAGTTATTTGCCCTATTGCCCTAACATATAGCAGAAAGGACAGTTTGTCGCATAGCGTATAGGGTGTATAGACCATTTCCACCGTCCCTTCTAATTAATGATGGCCGAGATGATTACAATATTTGTGGACTCGTCTTGGGCATCGGACTCTGCCGTGGTCCGAGCATGAATAAGACGGCATGGAGTAACACAAAGGGTGAGAAAACCCTAAAACTGTATTAAAAATAAAAATGTCACAAAATAAAATAAAAATCATAAAAGTGAAACAAAATGAAAAATAAAATAAAAATCTTGATAATTTAAAAAATATAAAACCTATAGATTTACAAAAAAAATTTGTTTATGATAAGATGAAAAATCCATCCCAAGGTCGAATAAAAGGGGTGGGTTGTGTTAGATAGACAGCCAACGTAAAATTTTATCAAAATTTCGTATGAATTTGAAAATACAAAAATAAAAAAAATTTTATAAAAAAAACTCATATATCATTATAAAAAAACTCATATTTCATTAAAAAAATCTAAATTGTATATATAATTTTAATGCATTGATCCCACAAGTTTATACAATTTTTTATTTTATTTTTAATATGCCGGAGTAGTATCTAGATACTCGACTTAGCCAGGGCCTAAGTCCGAGTAAATGGGTCTGGTAGTTAAATACTCAAATGCATAGTGTGTAGTATACATTGTGTACATGTCTGACTTTGGCAAGTCCAACAACGGTAGCTTCCGCCAACTTTGCGACATGAATAGCGAAAAAAGTCCTTGGGACCATGAGGATCCTATAATCCTAAGGATTGAAGGTCACAATGACTATAGTCCTCATGATCAAGGAGATCCATAGTCATTGGTGTAGATCAAAAACCCCGTAGTGGAGCCAGCATGTGATCCACTATAAGAGTTGTCATAGTGGGTCACTCACTCTAGTCCCATCCGATTATTGAATAGATGGTTTTCAAAATCACCAATTATTACTAGATTTTGTTTTTATTAGTTACTTTTATAATAGTATGAGCACTAGATTTTATTAAAATGAAAATTGAAGTACAAGATTGGTGTATTACAATAAAATTGCAAGTCGGACCTTTTTGTTGTTTCCCTTTTTGAGTTGAGTAAAACCATTGAACTCATAATTTTACAAATTGAATTTATCTAACAAAACTTCATATTTATCTTTATGAATTGCTTGCTTTTATTCTAAATACATTACATAAAAGCAATAAAATATTTGAAGAAAAATACATTACATTTATCTTTTAGCTCCAAGAAGAAAGACGAGGGTGTAGAATATTTGAAGAACGCAATAAAATTGGGTCACCCCAAATCCATATATGGATTTGGCTTGATAGTCATGAGTGAGGGCAAATTCTTGGAAGATATAGAATTCATAGAAAGGATTGAGCACCTAATTTCAGTCGAAGTAGTATAAATTCCATTTTCAGAACGATATAGGTCAACCATAAGCTACTGTTGATATCAGAAAAATGCAAGAATGAGAAGGGCCAAAGTCTGAGACTCATGGGGTGGAATCAAATAGAGTACTCCCATAAATGTTGCTCCTCTAAATGCAAGTGCACGCGTGATGCAAGCAATGTTGTTATTAATGGGAAACTTTAAGTTAGATTATTAGGGAATGATCCAATGTGAACTTTTGAGTTCAGACAATTAGGGTTTTGTATTCTTTTACAATATTTTGTAATTCTTTTCTATTGAGAATTGAATTTGTTGAGTGATTTCTTTTACTTGCATGTTGATTTTCTATCGGTAAAGCATATATAATTTTCGCTTCATCTAAATATTATACAAATCAAATTACACCTTCTCTACCTCCAATTTCCCTACCCCACTTAAACGTTGAAGAGTAAAACATAATTCACTAGATTCCAAGGCTCAATTTCAGCTAGGTTCTTAGCTTCATATTTTTTGCAAGCGCATCTCTCCATAAATTCTACAAGCATTTATAAAGGCTCCAAAAAATGGCAGCACGAAGATAAGGATATAAAACTAATATAGGTATGCATGACATATAATGAAAGAGGAGATAAGAGTATGGAAACACGTACATGGTTACGAAGAGGGACAAGGGTGAGATCCTCATCAACAAGACAGATGGATATGAATATGAAATGCGAATAAAAGTAAGGAATGATTCATTAAAAAGGGGAAGAGGGGGATAGATAAATACAAATCCCTAATAGAAGATAATGAAGATCAAGAGAAGCAAATATAACAAGAAGATAAGAAGAGAGACTAAGCTATTGAACAAAATCTAAGGGAAAAAGAAAAATAAGTATAAGAGAGATAGGGGATGAGAGGTGTGAATAAATCCAAACTATTAACAAAAGATATTTAAAAAGGTGAGAAAGATAGATATAATTGGAAAAGAATAAGGAAGATTAATCTATTAAGCAAAATATAAGGGAAAGAGATAAAATAAATATAAAAGAGAGTAGAGAATGAGTGGAAAGAAGAATGTGGGGTTCAAACCATGAGATAAAGGGAAAAAAAAGATGTTAAAACAAAAGATCCCTAATTAAGATGGAAAAACACAATAACGAATAATCGACATGCATTAGATTAGAACACATGAGAGGTGAGCGAAATCTACATCGTTACATGAATAAGAAAGGAGAAAGAAGAGTAAACACAATCAATCAAAGAGATAAGTGAAACAAGATAGGAAAATACTATCGTCAAACAGAGAGGATAGAATATTAAGGTGAGGAGAGAAAATCTATGCTATCAAAAAGGGGAAACAAAGAAGGGACATAAATATAACTAACCAAAAATAATATTTGTTACAAAAGGAAATAAGATCACTATTTTATGAAGGAGAAAATGAGGGAGAGAGAGAGGTCTATGCCATTATTACTAGTAATAAAGAGAGTAAGAGAAATAAACGCAAAATATCCTAACTAGAAATAAACGCAAAATATCCTAACTAGAAATAAATGTTCTCAAGAAAGGAATAAAGATTACCTGATGAGGAGAGGGATACATGGGATTTATTGGGAGGAGATCATCTACGCCATTAAACCAAAGAATAAAGAAGGGTAATAAATCCACCAAAACAAAAGAAGAAAATACAAACTAACAAAAGGAAATATGATCATGTAAAGGGAGGATGAGATCAAACATCGCTGACTACATATATTAAAGACTACATTTAATGGGAAAACAAGGGAATATAGATAGGATCACAAATAGGGGAAGATAGGGGAATATATATATATATATATATATATATATATATATATATATA
>NW_006494943.1:6077885-6088384 GCF_000471905.2 Amborella trichopoda
GATCCAACTCAAAACAAGTGAGATATGAGTCTTCAAAGTTGCTGCTCGTGGCGGTGCAAACCAGTATCCTTTAATGGAGCTTGATGCAAGCAGGCCGCATGGGAATAGCATGCGGCCTACCCCTTTTCAATGTTTCACCCATAACTTTGTCTTGGAGAGTCAATTTAAGTCGAAACCTGACCCCTGAGGGTTTTCAACCGTGTCGAATCTAATGGCGGTAGTCCCACAACCATTTGACACTCTGAAAATAGGGTTCCAATTACAGGGTCCGTTTCAGGGTGCTAGAGGCTGATTTTTCTAAAATTGTTTCTTTGTCTGCGCTGCCTTAGACATGTCGGATTGCGACGAAACTTGGCAGGTGCCCTTTTGGAGTCCTTAGGAAATTCTAACCATTCTAGGAAAATTCTGAGACTGTCGAAAATTCCACTATTAGTCAGGGCTATTGACCGGCTTCTCTTTTATTCCTCATCAGGGACCCAAGGTGCTGAAAAATGTCTTCAAACAAGGTGATCCTCCTGTACCAATAGCATTCCATCCACCGAGTAGAGAGCATTCTGCCAGGGGTAGTGCAACAGGATATTCTAATGCCCGCAGTAGCTGTAGGCCTAACCAAGCTCCTCTCATGGCCGCTCAACCTATTATTAGGCTAGCACCTAACCCTAGTGTAGCTCAGTGTCGTTTTGGGACAAACCAACTAGTGGCAGATAATCTTGTAGATCCAATAAGATAGCTCAAGCTGTTCTCCAAGCCATGGGGAATCCTAGCCTAGGGCATGCAGCCAAGTTCTCTGCCCAATCTAACCTAGGAACCCCTCAACCTGATCAAGGACAACTCGATATGGGTATGATCCCAAACCGACCTGCCTTGGACCCGTCATACCAGTTTTACAATCCTCAACCCAAGGAAACTCCTCCTATGGCACCGGTATACCCACCGCCGCATCAACCAACTCCGCTACATCTAGCTGGTCAACCTGCCACTTTAGGAAGTAACCCTTGGGTGTCATCCGCACAAGCGGATATGAAATACCAATCTTTAGAGGGGAAAATGAAAATTATGCGTGATGTGCTTTAGAGGTTAGAGGTCGATCATCTTGCTCTCATCGAACCTTATGATGAATCTTACCTAGATGGATTTGCCAACCTACCTATGAATTTCTTACCCCCAGAATTTTGAAATCGCTTTAGTGGTAAAGGAGACCCACGCCTTCACATAACCAACTACCTTTTAGTTGTGCCAGCAATCAGAGATAGGTCAATTGCCTTGAAAGCAATGTTCGCCCATAGTCTCACATGAGACACCGCATAACGAGTTTGTTAGGGACTACCCCGAGGCTACATTTCGAGAAATGTTCGAAAGATTTGTCTCTCACTTTAGTACTAAGAAACCGCGACCTGTCTCGGTAAGGGAACTAGTCACCCTCAAACAAAGACCGGATGAACCATTCATGGATTTCATCGATCGGTTTACCGCCATGGCCTCAAAGGTCACAAAATGCTCATTATCTGACCATGCTAAGATTAGCATGATATTGGAGAATGCTAACAATGAATACAAGACATTCTTCAATCATGGCGTTGTCCTTCTGACCTTCAACATCATGTCAGAAAGGATCACCCTATACGAGAGTACTAAATCTCAAATGACCGGTATTAGGACGGGTGATAATCAGAAGATCAATGAAACCTCGAAGAAAGTACCTCGAGCTAAACAGGCCGGGGAGGTAAACTAGATTATCCTTCACTAGGCAAACGCAAGTAATCAAGATCGAGTAGCTAGCCAAGATCAGCAAGGAAATCAAAACGTGAGCAACCGATACAGACCCTACAGTCAGCCTATCAGACCCTAAAGGCAATTTACTCCATTAAAACAACCTCTGACTAAAGTACTTCATCAGCCTTTTAAAGAGGGGGATTTGGTTATTCCACCTCCTTCGATACTCCCATACGAGATGACATATAAAAGCAAGTATTGCGAATGGCATCAACAACGTCAAAGCAATACACATGATTGCTAAACACTTAAACATCAAATCCAAAATCTGATAGAAAGAGGGGTCATTAAAATAGTAAAACCCGGCGAGCCTGTTAAAAAGGCCAATCAAAAGATTCGAATCTATGTCAACCCACTACTGACTAGTGACCCTCAATCAAGTGTACCACCACCACCTACAAGCACGGAAGTCCAACCATCAGATTCAAGGGGCAAGGCCACATTCTCCACCATCCATAAAGATCAGTATATCATTGACCCCTCATTGCTCATATTCCCGTGTATAATATCGGTCGCTTCAATGATTCCAAGGGAAACCATCCCTCTTTGAGATATATCGATGCCAACTACTCAAAATGACATAGGGATCCTACCCCTTCAGAATCCCCGACATGGCATCAAGACTATGATGACAATCACCCCGGAGATCTTGGAAGAGTTTTACCTTCAGGAACCTCTAATACAGCCTCAAGATATTGAGATGATCCCCAGCGAGGAAATCGAACAAGATGACTACCTATCTTCTAATAGCTTGGTAGTAATCAGGGACAAAGAAGGGCATCCCACTCAGAAAACAATCCAATTGGAAGGAGCATGTGAAGATGTTGACTCATGGTCAAAGACTGACCCTCTTACACCTTTACTGATGGGGTTATTACTTCGCTTACAAGACATGGTCGACACTTCAAGCCAACTCGGCTCAGAGCTAGCACATTACAAGAAAGGATGGGGAATCCTTCCCCCATGCCACAAACAGTCACAAACGACCCAACTTCTAATGCTCCAGCCCAAGAGGGGGCAACCTCTAGTCCTCTTAACACCTATGATCTTCTAGCACACCTAGATAGGATCCCAAACTCCATATCCATTCTAGATCTGCTTAGGAGCTCTCCTATCTATTGGTGCCAAATTGAGAGCGTACTCCAAAAGGCACATGTACCACCCAACACTGGACCCGAACAACTCAATGGGATGATCGTACAATTGACAGCGTCAACGCCCATTTCCTTCAGCGATGACGGCATCCTTCCTGACACTGATCGATACCATAACTGGGCCCTTTACATCACGGTTCATATTGCTGGCCATGGAATCCAGAGGGTGCTCATTGACAATGGGCTAACCCTCAACATTTGTCCAATTAGGACTCTAGAGAGAATATGTATAGACTTCGATTACCTAGCGCCTTCTCAACTCACCATCACTGCTTACGATGGTAGTAAGAGACAAGTTGAGGGCATTATGCTCATAGCTTTTAGTGCAGGACCTATATCCCTAATAGATTCTATGTTTCAAATATAGATTCCTCCTTCAGCCTTCTCTTAGGAAAACCTTGGCTTCATGAAAATTTGGCCAGAGCCTCGACACTTTACCAATGTCTCAAATTCCCTACAGATCAAGGGGTGGTCACCATTTATGCTGATCAACCCCAAGCTATTAACCTACTAGAATTGGATCTAGCAGGGGGCATCAATATCCCGAGAAGCTTTGACGCACCCCTTATAATATATGATCAGCCTCACTACGCCACTCTCACTCTCGAAACATGTAATCCTGCTCTAGAGAAGTTTTCGTGACTTGCCACACTACAAACAAATCCAATTTTGCTACGATAAATACAAATATGGATCACCTGAAGCCTGGTACATGCTGTAACCCAAGGCTTTCATGTCGGGCATGGTCTATGACTCTTGGAAACAGGGGCAGCTATGACAGTCGTAGATTCTATGAATGCAACATAAGAAAAACATGATCGGAGAGGGTTAGGGTTCTCACACGCCCTTGTGGAAAATTATGGGAGGCCCGAAGGGCCGATCAGGTTCACTTTCGTCAAAATTCAAAATCCCGATTCCATAAACCCTGCTCCTCCATCCCATCAAATGGGATATCCCACTCAATTATCATACAATACTGCTCTCGAAACTTCGCAGTTACCAGACACTGGATAGGCAGGTATCACCTCCTTACCCAATGCCTCCAACTCCACGCATATTTCAAAACTTCCAACTTCAAGTGAACACACATACCAACCAGTCGACCATCTCGCCCAATCGACTTGAGTAGCAGGAGAATGCTCCTAGATATGGGTCACACTCTCCTGACCTCTCAAGAAAGCCAAGGACGGAATTGATCTCTCGCTCTAATGACCTCTAATGCGCTGGAAGTCTTCCAGCATCACCAACAAACACTGATGCCAAAAAACAAGTAGGCGCGGGGTATCCCTAGGAGTACCCCGCGCCCTTGTCCTTTCCTGTCACCTCATTCAGTCCCCTACAGGACATTAATTATAAAAATAATAAAAATCTTAACAAATCTAATAAAAATTTATATCTTGTTGAAGAAAACACGTCTAAATATGTAAAAATCCCAAGAAAATCTGATAATCATATAATGGAAATTCCTAGTGACGAGCTATACCCCTCTATCTCGGATCAAACATATGAGGAAACCGAAAGTGATTCTGATCAGAAGAGCTTTGATACCACGATGAACAATTCAAGCAGAAATTCGATGGTAACTCTATGGCCACCATTGAGGAGACATTGGATGTCAATCTGGGTTCCGACGACGAATCGAAAATAACCAAGGTTGGGAGTTCCTTGTCACTCATAGGAAAAATAAGATGGTAACCTTCCTCAAAGAATACCAGAATGTCTTTGCTTGGTCTTATATAGACATGCCTGGATTGGATGCCACCCTAGTTGAACATCACCTCAATGTACGGGACGAGACGAATCCTATTAAACAAATAGCCTGGTGATTAAAGATGCACCTAGAACTTAAAACCAAGGAGGAAAGCTCTTAAAGGCAAATTTCATTGTGCTCATCGATTATCCCAATTGGTTGGCCAATATTGTTGTCGTCCCCAAGAAGGACGATCGAATCCGAATATGTGTCGACTTTAGGGATCTGAACAAGGCATGTCTAAAAGATGATTTTTCTTTGCCTAATATGATGCCCTAGTCGACAATACTGTTGAACACGAGTTATTGTCTTTCATGGATGGTTTCTCAAGGTATAACCAAATTTGTATGGCTACGGAAGACCAAATAAAAACATCTTTCATTATGCCATGGGGGACATACTGTTATCGAGTGATGCCCTTTAGTCTCAACAATACTGGAGCAACCTACCAAAGGGCAATGACCGCTATGTTCTATGACATGATGCATATAAACATGGAAGATTATGTGGATGACATCCTAGTAAAATCCAAAACTAGGGATAATCACCAAGCCGACTTAAAATCAGTATTCGAGCGACTTTGCAAATATCAATTCAAACTCAACCTTCAAAAGTGTGCATTATGAGTTGCTTCTGGAAAATTGCTAGGCTTTATTATTAGTCAAACGGGCATCAAAGTGGCCTTGTCAAATATTCGGGCTATCACCGACATGCCACCTCTTAGAAATATAAGTGAAATACGAGGCCCACAAGGAAGAATACAAGCCATAAGGTGTTTCATATTGCTACTAGCAGACAAATGTGAACCCTTCAACCGGCTATTGAAAAAAGATATGCTATTTGAATGTGATAAAAAATGTCAAGAAGCTTTTGAATAAACAAACGTTACTTGACCAATCCACCGCTGTTAAGCTCTCATGTTCCCAACAAACCCATGTTCTTATATCTTTATGTGAATAATAAGACCATGGGGACTATGTTGGGGGAATATGACGACCAAGGAAAGGAACGAACCATTTACTAATTAAGTAAAACTTTGGTCGACTGACTAGATATACAGATGTCGAAAAGCATTGTCTCGCTTTAATTTGGGCAACTTAAAATCTGAGACATTATGTTTTATCACATACCATAAAACTCATCTCAAAGATGGACTCTCTAAAGTACATCATTGAAAAGTCGATCCTCAACAAAATGGTGTATGCTGCTAAGTGAATTTGAAATCGACTATGTCACCCAAAAGTCGGTTAAGGGGCAATCGATAGCTGACCACTTAGAGGAACGTGCGCTCTCAGGCGATACGCCACTCAAGACTTATTTACCTGATGAGCACATCTTTAATATAGAGGATCCAACTTGGGAGTTAGATATCAACGGTGCCAAAAATGAGTATGGGGCAGGAGTGGGCATCATTCTATGCTCATCCGAAAGAGTCTTGATCCCCATAGTTGTAAGACTTAACTTCTCGTGCACCAACAACGTAGATGAATATGAAGCCTTAATAGCAGGGCCTGAAAATGCTATCGAGCTCCGAATCAAAAGATTATCGGTTACCGATGATTCACTTCTTATGATAAGTCAGATCCAATGGGAATGGAAGGTACGATAAGAAAGGCTAGTTCCTTACTATGAAAAAGTAGTGCGCTTAACTAGGAATTTCAACGAAATTACCTTTGAACACATGGCAAGGGTCAACAACAAATTTTCATATACCCTTCCCACTCTAGCCTCCATGGTTAGTATCCCACCGGGGATCAATGTTAAACCCTTTTATGTTCGGCACAAACATAGTCGCTCTTTCCAAAAGAACAAGTGAAATTGAAGAGATTGATGAGAATGAAGAAGAAACGAGAGGGATCTTCGCCATAAACGAACCAGGCCAAGGCTAAGTAGAAGCTAGGCCATGGTATAATGACGTACTCTCCCTTTTAAATGATAATGAATACCCAAAAGGGGCAAGCCCTCATAAGATTTTCAA
This sequence comes from Amborella trichopoda, assembly GCF_000471905.2. Next base: position 6,084,541 of record NW_006494943.1, read on the forward strand.
TCAATTTTGTTGTCTGGGGCGACCAACTTTACAAGAAATCATTTAATGAAGTCCTTTTAAGATGTATCGATCATCCATAAATCGATAAAATTCTCACTGAAGCACATAATGAAGGAGGACATCCCGGGGCAACTGCCCTCACCCAAAAAATCAGGCGTCATGGATACTATTGGACTACCATGGCCAAGGATTGTTGGAAACACACAAAGAGTTGTCCCAAATGTCAATTATATGGAGATCTCATTAACATGCCATCAATATGACCCTTTGCAAGATGGGCCCTTAATGTTATAGGAATTATATCACCTAGAGCATCAAATGGACAATATCACCTAGAGCATCAAATGGACATAGTTTCATTCTAACTACCACTGAATACTTCACCAAATGGGTCGAAGCTGCCTCTTTTACAAAAATTGAAGAATGACATGTGGTGCGGTTCCTAAAAACAACACCATTTACCGATTTGGGGTCCCAGAAGTAATCATCATTGATAATGGGATGAATTTAAAAAATGATACCATCACAAGGGTATGCAAGAAATTGGGCATAACCCAGAATTTTTCTACACCTTATTACCCTCAAGGGAATGGCCAAGCTAAGGCCACCAACAAAGCCCTTCTCAGGATCATTGATAGAACCATAGAGAATGAAAAATTACAAAATGCCTTATAGGTATGCTGGACCAACACAAAAACACCAATCGGTATGACCCCATATTCATTAATCTATGTTATGGAGGTGGTTACACCCTTTGAAATCAATATCCCTTCCCTTAGGATACTTGCTCATCGCACTTTGTATGATGATGGAACACATGAAGCATGGTTAGTCTCCTTTCTCACCCTAGATGTGCAATATTATGTGAAGGTACCACAAGCACATCAAGCATGCTTATTTAAAAAGGTCATCTCAAGAAAATTCCAAATTGGCGAAATGGTATTAAAGAAGATATTTCATTCATCTGCCACCCACCCATTAGGAAAATTCAAACCTAATTGGGAAGAACCATTCGTGGTAACCAAGGTACATCCAGGTAACTCTTACAGGTTAAGAAATCAAGACGAGTTGGAAACACCTGGCCCTATTAACATCTTACACCTCAAGAAATATTACCTGTAGGGGGCACAAAAAAAAATGAAACAGAAAAATTTACATAAACAATATATATATATATATTAAGGGAAAAAAAAGAGAAGAGAAGAACGGTTGACACGGTGAAAACCCAAAAACATGCCCATAGGTTAAAATGCCAAAATAAGTGGACAAGGTGAAAATCTGAAAGGGCGTCGTGGGTAAAAATGGAAATGACAGATATAGTAGAAATACTATGGGAAAAAAAGTCGAAACAAAAATCCAAGAATAGTGAAAATCTAGAAAAGACACTATTACCATATGCCATAGATGAAAACTCCAAATGGGGCGCTCAAGGCTCAGATCTACTAAGGAAGGCTAGCGATAAATTCAAGGGCCACAAACCTCCCAGAACTTTCACACATTCTAGGGAATCCAAGAAAGGCATTTCTTGGCCTCTAAGATGATAAGTCGAAGAGAAACCAAAGAAAATTTATTGATGCGTAAGACAAGGGGTAGATGCTCGAGATAAAAAATACTTGAGATTTCCAAGTCCTTTTGGTCTAAGACAGAATTGGCCTAGCTCTGACTAGGCTTCCTAAAATTTAAATTTCCCTTTTAAAAAACTGATCACTTTTAGAAAAGGGCCCACTCCTGTTTTAAAACGATTTCATGAAAATTGACTTTCACTTCAAATTATTTTCAAGAATCTTTCAAAATAGGATCTATAGTCCATGGTTAAACGACTCTAAACTGCTAACCACCATTTGATGGAAACAACGTTTCCCCGCCAATGCAAAAGGAGGTCTCTCTCTCTCCGTGTTTATGAGGCAATTAAGGGGCAACTCATTTTCGATCTTATGCGTGTGCAACATACAAAAGGAATGGCTTATATGAGTCAAAAAGAAGAAAATCGCATTCTCATGTGTATGCACATGGTTGGTGTCAATCAATCCATCTACATGCAAAACATTACAAACAATATGCAATCAATGGGAGTACCATAAAATTAGCAAAAAGGGATAAAGATCATCCATGATAAACCCAAAAAGTATGGTGACTAAGCAAAATCATTACAAACCAACAAGTCAACCATAACAGGGTACATAAAGCCCTCAAATAACAGTTTTCAATAAAAACTTTGAAGTCTAAAGTAGGAAAGGCTACTGCCCACTTGGGGAAGGGTTGAAGAATAGGCCTCCTGGTCACCGCCAGAATAGTGAGATCTAATGCCTGTTGGGGTAAAGTTACGGTCACCCGACCTATGGGATCTCCTACTACTTGAAGAAGGCATATCAGTGTTGTACGTCATTTTTGACGTACTTCCATAAGCCCATACCAATAAGGAGAGAGCCGGCAACAGTTTGGTCTCGCAGAGTGTGCCGAAAAATAAAGCATCCAGCCTAGTGACCTGGGTGTGGTGCCCTTGCCCCCAAGAAGGACGCTTCACTGTAGCCCTATGAAAGAAGCTGCAACAGGGCACCAGACCATCGCTATTGTGCTCAAAACATTGAACAAACCCTGAGGACCAATTTTGGTTTCAATCGGACCCCTCTAGCAAGATCTATGCTCATGCAGCCTCGCAACATGGGTTTTACCATAACGCGATGCAGCTTCACCAAACCAGTCCCGGAAATGGGGACTGCGACGATGTTTTTCGGTGGCGACTTCTCCAACCCACAGCACCTTCCTATGAAATCAAATGGAGCTCAAATGTTGACATGTTCTTAATCACGCCAGCCCCATCATTTTGACCTACGACACTCACTGTGGCATGACCAGGAACCCCCATTGCTCTGAAGAGGAAAGTGACTGAAGAAACCAAGGAAAAAAGGCATTCAGCAAGCTCTGGATTCGGTGAAGCATAGCTCAATGTCCAAGCCATGGATTAACGTGAGGAGAATTTCAATAGAACTACCTCGCATAGAGCTACATTCTGGTATAACTCTTGCATTCAATCCCTTGTTTAATGGATGCAAGTCCTTAAGTCACCAAAGAAGAAAATCCAATCAGTTGCCGGAATCGCTTTCTATAGCAACCTTCCAAATGAGGCGAAGGAACAAATATGCACCAAATCAACCCTAACTTGGTGCAAAACGACTGCATTAATCTCCTCTCTGAATTACAAGGAAAGCCACGAGCTAAAACGATGCAGCTCGATGATGCATTGGCAAACAAAGTTCACAAAACTGGTCGTACTTTCACCGAAGGAAGAAGGCCACCACAACACAATTAAAGGGCATGAAATGCTCACAATCGAGAGATGAATGAAGATATGTTGCTGAAGCAGTCGAACAGTTGCTGCAAGTTGCGCCTAACAGTCCCATGGCAAGCAACCTACATGCAGGTACGGTCTCATCCTTTGGGCAAAAGATCACAGGGACATTTTGATCATTTGTACCTAATTTTTTGATTTGTTTTGAATTTTTTTAATTGTAATTAAGCTTGAATTTTGAGCATTCACCCATATTTGGTGAATCCTCTATATAAGCAAGCTTAGCTCACTTGTAAAAGGGTCCAAAAAAACGCTTCAAAAACGGCCCCTTTTGGAAGCTCTAATACCCTTAAAGGCTGGGAAGAATCAAGTCAAGATTATTCTTGCTATTTTATCTTTCTTTGTGAGCCCCTAGTCTCTACGGGAGAGGAGAGAGAGAGAGAGAGAAAAAAAAAATTGAGATAGAGGGTACCCTTGAGTATGCGGTCCCTCGGACATCTCGGTCGCACGGGTCACCCCCACCTCTCCTAAGCTGAGTCATTCTCTCTCTCTCTC
>NW_006494943.1:6088545-6115622 GCF_000471905.2 Amborella trichopoda
CGTACGTACGTACGTACGTACGTCGTACCGTACCGTACCGTCCGTACCGTACCGTCCGTACCGTACCGTACCGTACCGTCCGTACCTACTCTCTCTCTCTCTCTCTCTCTCTCTCTCTCTCTCTCTCTCTCTCTCTCTCTCTCTCTCTCTCTCTCTCTCTCTCTCTCTCTCTCTCTCTCTCTCTCTCTCTCTCTCTCTCTCTCTCTCTCTCTCTCACCTCCATGCTCGTCATCCTACCCGCGCGGCAGTCCGCGTCTGTCTGCAAGTCCATGAACATGAGCTAACCTACGGGGCCTTCGCCCTCGGCTTTTACCCACGTCCCTTTAGCAGCTAAAAAATCCTTCTGAAATGGCACCCAGGGAGGTGGGACATCAGGATCCTATTCCGATAGCATAGTGAGAGTAAGAGGAGAGAGGTTGAGAACTTAAAGAAGACTCCCGTCCAAACCACACTGACAAACAACCGGAGGGCATTGTAATTGCTCTAAGAGGGAAAACCGCCCGAGCGTGTCCCCGAACTCCCAAGCGGCATAAGAGCGTTCGCTCTCCAGTCACAAAAATCTTTCTCACCGTCGGCCTCCTATCCACAAGCAAGAGGGCCCGGGCGTCCACCGCGCGCTGAACCTCCGCAATTATTCAAGAGAGGGTTTCCTCATCCCCACACGGAGGGAAACCAGAACCCCACTGACATCCATCCGAATCAAGAACTAACGAGTTGAAAGCAGTCAGGAAGCCAAAAGTCTTGGTCAAGAAGCAGAAAATTCTGGAGGCATTGCTAATGCTGCCAAGAAATTTTTAAGGCATTGTAAATGGTGTCAGCGCCACTCCCAATGGTGTCAGGAAATAATTTCAGCAAAAAAAAAAAAGAATTTTGGAGGCACTGTCATCATAAAGTTTTGAAGGCATTGTCAATGCTGCAAGAAAAATCTGAAGGCATTGTCAATGTCGCCCAAAGATCATGACTTACAATTTCACAAAAATCCCCAACGGATCAGAGGCAGTCCCATCAAGACAAAAATCGGGGCAGGCCTATAATGACGATAGATTCCCTTAGGGCAAGAGTCGTCAAATGATGAAAAATGCCTTTTACCATTTAAAGCCATTTGGAATGTCGCCAGAGACATTTCCAATGACGCCCCATGAAATTACTTACCATTTCATATCAAATCCCCAATGGACCAAAAGCAGTCCGATCAGACCGAATATCGAGGCAAACCTATGATGACGGAGGATTCCCTTGAGGCATGACTCATCAAATGATGAAAATATCCCTCAATTATTTTAAGCCATTTGGAATGTCGCTAACGACATTTCCAATAGCACCCCATTAAAATGACTTACCATTTCATGTCAAACCCCTAAGGGATCAGAGGCAGTCCCATCAGGTCGAAAATCGAGGCAGGTCTATAATGAAGGAGATTCCTTAGGGGGAAAGAGTCATCAAAGGACAAAAATACCCCTGAATGACTTGAAGCTATTTGGAGTGTCGCCAGAGACATTTCCAATAGCACCCAAGGAAATGATGCACCATTTCAAAACTAACCCCCAAGGGATCCAAAACCATGCCCTAACATGTGGCAGGTCGGACCCAATGGATGATTCCCTTAGGGGCATGTATCAGCAAATGATCAAAATTTCCCCTGTCATTTGAAGACAATTACAATTCACTTATGACCTTGGCAAAATGCCATATCTTATTTTCTAAATTGACCCGGATATGACTTAACATGGATACCAGATCCCCCAAATAATCAATTAATTGGTCAAGACCAATGACCATTCAATACTTCCCAACAGATACTGGCAATATCTGCTAGAGGCAGTCCAATTCGATATTCATCCTTAGAAGCATGACGTTAAACTGCCTACCTCGTCCATAGATGCATGACGTTAAATTGATTGCCTCGTCCATCATCACATGATGAAAACTGCTCGGATGGCTCCTCGGTCGCATGAGTTTAAATGAGAACCAAGTCTATTTTTAATCGTTCAAAAATAGCTCTCTTCTAAAAAATAAAAAAGTTCAGCATCAGAGGCAATCCTAGTATGGGATTTTATAAAAAACCCTTCACCTTGTGTATGCCATTTGAAAAACTTTAATCTTTATTGTTCAAATCGTAACTCGGTGTTTGTATTTGTTCTAAGAACCTTTCCCCCTAATTTCAAAACCTTCTTGCTCTGAAAAATGAATTTCGAAAACAAAGGAGTCGGAATGCCCCCGATAATGATGATTACAGTGCACTCATAATCACTCGATCCTAACGGAAAATAACTATGGCAAGTAGAAATTGCTTAACATGCCCCTTGTCCCAGTCAAATACATAAAACAAAAAGAAATACTCCCAATTCCTAAACCAACACCAGCCTTAAACAACCCTAGGAACACACCTGGGATATGAGCCCATCTATGATCAATTCAGTAGAGATTTCTCTGCCCTTCTCAACTACGACATTCCATACAAGATGATTTTGACTCTAAATCTACGAAGAAGTGGTACACCAGCCCTACAATCTACAAATGGAGCTACAACCTCCGGGTCCCAAGTGATGATTCTGCGAGCGACCAACCTGCAACGCCCCAAACAACGAGCTAAGCTAACCACTTGGTCCCAGGCATGACCACCAAACATGACAGGCCCCTCTTTCAAGAGGCCATGACTTCGTGGAAGAAGAGTCCAGATTCTCTCATCAACCCAACTCTTTTACTGCAAGGGTCTACTTCTTTTTCGCTTTGTGTCTCACCATGCGAGTGAGACACAAGTGACAAAGCGGGGCAACTATAAACACTCCGATCTCGACTAGAAAGGTTATTGATAGGTTGAAATGTCACAAGCAGACTACTTGGGTCTTTTAAACCATTCACCCCACCAGTACCCCTTATCTATAAACCTAGCCTCCACCAAACCCATATTGCTTAAGTGGGACCAAGGGCATCAAGAGCCTAAAAAAGGCGAGGAAGACCCAAAGCGGTCTAACTATGAAGTATTCAAGAGGAAAGGCTCTGATGTTATCTCAATGGGCACCAAAGCCCTACCAAAAGTCCGATGATGGAATACCAAAGGCACCTCAATCACAGAGCAGGAGGTCCGGAAAGACAAAAATCTAGCACCATTACAAATGGCCCTTGCTCCATCCCAACTAGCGTCGACTCTATGCCTCCCTACGAGCTCCAAAGATGAACAGAAATCTGGCGCCATTCTCAATGGCGTCAACTCCATTCCAAATGGCTCCAGACACAAGGCTCTCTGATGAGCTCCAAAAGTGACCAAGAAGCCTATCGGCAGTGCCAATGCCGCCAGCGTCATTTCCACTAGTGCCAGGTCCCGAGATCTTCACCAAGCGGGATACAGCTTGACCGATGTGACTGAAGTGACAGGCTAACATGTCAATTCGTACTTGTCGACATGGCAGACCCGTACTGACATATTAGCTGTCAGTACGGAGTGAGGTTGTCGATTTCTTATTGGATAATGATCTGATGAAGGTACAACCAAGCCAGCAGGACAACTGGTATCTAGTGACATTCTAAATGTCGTCGATGCTAGTTGGATCAGCTTCAAACTACGATTGATCAAATCAGAGAATGCTATGTGTCCTGAATAGTGTTGGGCGTCAGTCTGAATTCCACCGGTGCCATTGCTAATGGCGACAGAATCTGATAGATCATACAAAGTAGCTGTAATGAGCAATTAATTTCTACTAATAGTCATTATGCCAAGCATTAATAATTTGACACCAGTCCAACCAGCGCTAGCGCCATTTGAAATGGAGCTAAAGCTTTGAAGACCCAAAATTTCCCCCAAACTGGATATAGGCTGTCATGAGTTCATTTCACCTATAAAAAGACCCATTTTGTGTCAGGAAAAGGGTTTGAGATCTTGATAATTTTTTAGCCAAAACTATGCCCAAATTTCTTGAGTAATAGCCTAAGCCCGAACCCCCTTTTTTATCTTAAGCTCAAGCTTGAGGTTGTGAGAAAAGCCCCAAGGATAGCCCCTTTGAGCAAACCCTATCCTACCAAACCTTTTAATCCAAAACTATAAATACAAACCCCTTCAAGCTACACTTTAAACTAAAGGCAGTCCTGATAATCAGATCTTTCGGGGCCCCTTCTTCCTATTTTTATTTGCCATGTTAAGAACCGAGAAAGTTCAGGTTGATTATACAAATTTACTATCTGAATCGGCGCCGACTCTGGGCGTCGGGCCTAGGGGCCTGGCCTAGATGTTGTTTTTCTTCTTTTTCCTTTGGTTTTTCTAATATTCATTTTCATCGTTAAGATTTTCCTTTTCTTTGTTTTGTGATTTGATTTCTCTTTCCTTTCTCTTTTGATCTTTGTATTTATTCTTCTTTGAGCTAGTTTTATATATGTTTTTTTTTTTCCCATCTTCCCCTATTTATGATCCTATCCATATTCCCTTGTTTTCTCATTAAATGTAGTTTTTAATATATGTAGTTAGTGATGTTTGATCTCATCCTCTCTTTCTTTATCCTCTCTTAACATGATCATATTTCCTTTTGCTAGTTTGTATTTACCTCTTTTGTTTAGTTGCATTTATTACTCTTCTTTATTCCTTGGTTTAATGGTGTAGATCTTCTCCTCCCAATAAATCTGATTTATCTCTCATCCTCCCCATTAGGTAATCTTTATTCCTTTCTTGAGAATATTTATTTCTAATTGGGATCTTTTGTGTTTATTTCTCTTCCTCTCTTTATCACTAGCAGTCATTGTTTCCTTCATACGATAGTGATCTTATTTTCTTTTATAACAAAGATTATTCTTAGTTAATTATATTTATATCTCTTTTTTGTTTCCCCCTTTTGATAGCATAGATTCTCTCTCCTCAGCGTAATCTTCCATCCTCTCTGTTTGGTAATGGTATTTTCTTACATTGTTTCACTTATCTCTTTGATTGATTGTGTTCAGTACTCTTTTCCCTTCGATGTAGATTTCGCTTACCTTTCATGTGTTCTAATCTAATTCTTGTCGATTCTTCGTTATTATGTTTTTCTATCTTAATTAGGGATCTTTTGTTTTAACCTCTCTTTCTTTTCCTTTATCTCATAGTTTGAACCCCGCCTTCTTCTTTCCTCCCATTCTCTACTCTCTTTTACATTTATTTTATCTCTTTCCCTTATATTTTGTTTAATAGAGTAATCTTCCATATTCTCTTCAGGTTGCATCTATCTTTCTCACCTTTTTAAATATCTTTTGTTAATAGTTTGGGTTTATCCACTCCTCTCATCCCCTATCTCTCTTATACTTATTTTCCTTTTTCCCTTAGATTTTGTTCAATAGCGTAGTCTCTCTTCTTCTCTTCTTGTTATATTTGCTTCTGTTGATCTTCACTATCGTCTATTAGGGATTTCTATTTATATATCCTCATCTTCCCTTTTTTAATGAATCATTCCTTACTTCTCTCTATTTCATTAATCTTAACCCTCTTTCTTATGCTTTTTCCTTTCATTTCTTTCTTATATTTAGTCTTGTTACTTTTGTTGAATGTTATTTATTAGTATTAGCTATCTTCTAGTCTCCTCTCTTTTATTTTACTTCCCCTCATGTTACATTATTATCTTTATTCGCATTTCATATTCATATCCCTCTGCCTTGTTGATGAGGATCTCATCATTTCCTTCTTCAAAACCATGTACATATTTCCATACTCCTATTATCTCTTTCATTATATGTCATACATACCTATATTAGTTTTATATCTTTATCTCCATGCTTCTTGCTTTATTATTCTTCTTGCATTTCTTAGTTTAGTTGTATCTCTCTAGTTTATTTGTTTATTTGTATCTCTATAGTTTATTTGCTTATTTGTATCTCTCTAGTTTATTTGTATCTCTCTAGTTTATTTGCTTATTTGCTTATTTGTATCTCTCTAGTTTAGTTGCTTATTTGTGGTTCTCTTCTCTTGTTCTCTTTACAAATCCATTTTCCTGAAAATCCTCCTCTTATCTCAAAACACCTTTTAAAATCTTCTTGGTTGAGTTCCAAGGTTAAAACAGTGGGGAAGCCGGCTATGTCAGAAGTTTGAGGGGGATCTTAGGATCCCATTCTCCCCAGGAACGTAATTTGACTGGACCCATACTCTACCAACTTATCGATCTGTTTGCACTTGAAATCAAGGCGGGGACGTAGTACCCTACCCACGATTTCGAGTATAAATAACTTGTAATACTTTATTTCACATATAATATTTGCTTGCTTGAATATTACTTATTTGTCACACTGATTTGCACCTACCACTGAGTGCTCTTTTACACACACCCATAGGGTTAACAGCTTAGGTGCTCTTCCCTGGAAAAGTCGTTCAGGTCGTGAGAGTTACCCAACTCTAGATTAGGTAGGGTGGCTGGGATGCATGTCAGCGTTTGAGTGAGTGCCCCTCTAGAATCGTCACCCATATGAGCAGCCCACAATAGTAAGCCAATGCTGCACTCGTAACCAGTAAGCTCGGTCTTATATGGGTACCAATCAAAGCCTAGCTGCATTTTTTAAATTTAGAAGTTTTTATTAGTTAGGTCCACATCCTCAACCCAGCCTACCCATAAAACATTTCAATCTCATTTTTAAAAAAAAAACCTTTATGGTATGGTGATTGCTTAGACTAAACTAGTTTAAACTAAAGTTGATGCTCCATCACCAAACCCAAGTGCGATCTGACTCCTTCGCCAAGTATGTGCTTCATCCCCGTTTAGGTCTGGAGCACCAAACTATCAATCCAAGGGGCACCATGCTGCTTAGACCCATGACACCATTGTGGTGGGAGACGGGAGGGAGGGGGTTATTGTTAGACTTTCACCCACACGGACTTGCATCTCTTCATGATCACCAAGTCGGCACTCCCCTCGAGCACATCTTAGTGATCTTGAACCGTCATGTCAATCATGGCCCGTGGCATACTCAATAGCCAAGGAATGAGACAATGGATGCTTCTTCAAGAGCTAGTTGACGACCAACCCAGTCAATCTAGTTGAGCCAAGAGTGAATCCTCAAATAAACTCTATCCACTCGACCCCACCTATGTTAACCCCAGTGTTCAAACACAATCAAACCACTCAAGCCATAAGGGTATCTAAACAAGGATCTAGATTGAGCCATTGATCATCAAGTCATAGAAACCCAGACCCATTGAACCAAGATCTAGATAAAAGGCCTAGGTCCTCTAGCCTAACCTCTACCCAACATAGTATTCATCGAGGTCAATCTCATCAAAACCCCCACTGACGTAGTGCTCAGGGGTACCAATCTCACTAGACCTCCACTCTTCATAGTGGTCAAGAAGGTCAATTACACCACCCTAGGAGCCATAGTCATTCCTAGGCATCTAGTGAACATCCTGCCCTTCAAGCCTTAGTTAATGATTTATCAAGTCAGGTTTATGTTCTCTGAACCCTAAATGGTCAAGTACTTCAGCCTAGTGGTCATACTGGCCAATAATCTTCACAACCAACTCAATCAGTTTCTAATGTCCAACCCACAAGGCAGCCTAACCAATTGGCCCAGCAGAAATAACATAAAGATCACTCAACCCAAGTTCACCGGTTCATGACAAGAAACTGATCTTTAAATTAGGCTCCACTTAGAGACCCAAATAGGCCTACACATAAGGTCAAACCCGAGAGTGGGCCAGTTTGTCCTTGTGATTCAAGAGGTGGAGTCACCTTATTATGTATATCAACCCATATAGGTCCCATAACTCTAGCTTGTGTCCTGAGCCCATCAGTCTACTTGGACTCGTCACTAGACACCTCTAGTGCAAGCTCACGTGTCCACTATTGTGTGGACACCTCCCTCGAAATTCTGGCTAACGGAATTTCTAAAAATATTGTCTCTGAGTCCCTAAAAACACATAAACCCTAGTGGACCATAGGTGATCTAGACCCAGATTAAATGGATGTCAAATTTTCACTCAAACAATATATGGCCAAAACTCTATTTTCCCAAAATAATTTAGTATTTCCCAAAAATAATAACAATGCTCTTACTTACTAAAGAATAACTAGTGTACCTTAACATAATATCTGTGGATTTATTGGCTTGTATCTAAGTTTTTCTTTTTTGTAAAAAAAAAAAAAGGACTATGTCAACCATGAAAGAGAGTCCATACATCATAATACTTACAATAATGCCAAGAAAACAAAGACCCAGTCCTTTGAGCTTTTGTTTAATGGTAGACGTATCCACTTAAGTGAGGGAATCTAGGGTTGTAAATCCTTGAAGTTTATCCCAAAAAAAAAAAAACATTTAGGTATCAAGGACTAGAACAAATCAATCCAGAATATATTCCAAGTTTATTCGTGGGAAGATAATTTGGAAGAAGGAATGAGAAGTGATAGTAGAGAGAGAGAGAGAGAGAGAGGAGAGAGAGAGCCCAAGTTTGACTATTTAAGTTCACCAACCACACCCAGTTTCCTGGAAAAAAACAAAGCCCAAGTTTGACTATTTAAGTTCACCAATCACACCCAGTTTCGTGGAAAAAAACAAAAAAAATTGGAAACAAAACAAATGCCTTTAAAATGATGTTGACCAAGATACCCTTGAATCATGTGAACAGGCTCATGACTTGGAGCATCCTAGGAAAACTCTCCAACTCGAAGGCCAAATGAGATAAAATAATCGACACTAAAAGTTTTAACTATTTTTTCATCAATAAAAAATGTTTTCCATAGAACTACATTTTTTAAAACATTTTTTATGTGAAGTATACAATTGATCGAATTTTTCTAGAGGTTAAGTAGACTTGTTGGGTATCAATTCTGGTTATTTTCATGTTTTATACCCATTTTTCCAATGTATTATTCAAGTTTCAAATTCAATCAAACTCTCGAGATTTAAATTTCTCAGCTGCCAATTTAAATAAACAAAAATTAACATCCACACCATAATAATCTAGCTTATCTCCATATGTAAATAGCTAGATGCCCTTGCTCATTCAATAAAAAAGGCGAGATACCCTCATCCTTTACACCCATAAAGTATCTCGTGCATAAAATAAGACCAAAAGAACCATGCAAAAGTAAAAGAATAGAGGTCTTACAGAAGAAATAGGAACCCATAAAATTCAGGAAAAATAATGGACGAATTCAATGTTCAAGAAATCGTATAACCCAGAAACTGTTAAAGACAAAAAATCCCCATCTTTCATTTAATTGACCAAAAGACCCATGTCCTTTCATAATTGATAGTTTTTCGAGAATATCATATATGAGCCCAAAAAATGATGGCTCCCATTAAGCAGTATTTTAAAAAATAGGGAAAAAGTTTAAATAAGGTTGTAACCTTAAAATATAGAATTATGGATGCACCTCAAAAATCTATCGGAAACGTTGTTTTAGTGTTGAAAAGCCCTGTAATTGATCATCTCGACATTGAGATTTGTGAATATTAAAATAAAAAAAATTTGAGTCCCAGAAATAGTGCATCTTGCAACACCTTATCTAAACCATCCATTTTCAAGATTTTCATATGCATATAGATCTACTTGATTTTAACTATTTTTGGAGTTTAAAATTTTCTAATTAGATATGAAAATAGATTTTAAGATAATCCTAATAATTTTTTACAACAAAATTACATGTTATGATAAAATTTGGAGGTGCGCCTTAATTGGATTGTTTAAGGTTGCAACCTCATAGAAACCGCACCCAAAAAATAGTAGTCCAAACCAAAATTGCTGGGTTTTAGGGCTATCCTTGTGCCAATAACCCTGGAATCATCCAGTTCCCCTCGTTCTTTGCCCTTTTTATCTTTTCATGCAATCCACAGATTTTAAGAAGAAGTCGCCTGATCCAAACTAGGTAAATCAAAACTAATGCCCCAACAATTTAAGACATAGATCCACTCATTGATATTTTAAACTCTACTATCAGGATTATCTATCCTGGCATCAAATTGTTTAGTGATCTAGCAATAATTCTCAAGGATGAATAGTGGAAATTGAAATTACTAAGCAAATAAACCTGTCCACAAAGAATATTTCTGCACTTCGAACAACGCATGTGTTACATATTTTGATGAAGTTCTGGCACTAGCTGGCCTCATAACATAACTTAGGAAGCAAAATAGAGTAACACAACTTTGGAAGTGAAATAGAGTGTTGTTACAAGATGAAATAAAGGAAAAGTATGTAATGAGTCCACAGGCTCATATTTGCTTGGTTTTTATGTAAAACACAAACCACAAAAAGTAGGAATAAATGATATATTGAATTGACTAAAAGTAAAGAAGCTTCATGCCAAGCTTCTATAACTTTCTGGTGAAATCATGAACCACAAAGCAAATGATATGAAAACTTTGAAAGTCATTCCCTCTATTGGCATCTCTTGAAGACTAGAACCTAAACTTGGATGCCAAGAAACCCAAATTCTAACTTAAATTGAATTCTTAATTAAAACCTAATAAAATTAAAAAATTTGCTCTTGTCTTTGGGTGAGTCACTGGGGGGAGGCCCCCTACCCAGATTTTCATTAATAGGAAAAAAAGTGTTGAGAATGGAGTTAGAGACCTCACTATGGGGCTCGACAATCCTATTGCCAAGGCCCCAAGCTATTCTAGATTTTTCTCTTTATAAACTAAATAATTCCACTTTTAGCAAAATAAAATAGTGATTGTAACTACTTTATGAAATTGCTCCTGAAAACCTACAAAACTAAAAACTTAAAAATAAATTCACAATTAAAATCCAAACGGCACCCTAAATTTGTCCATCATGTGCATGCATCAGTCTCCCCTAACTGGAAAAAAACTCATCCAAGTACTTTGAATGAGGCTACGATGAACTCTGCATCAAATTCACAATCTTCTTTAACCTTTGTCTGTGATAGCCCTAATAGTATGGTCGTAAGGAGACATCTTCAAGAAACGGATGTTGATTTGTATACTTAACGATTGATTCAAACATATCAAAATCAACTACCTAAATTTTATGCAAAAGCTTCATAGGTCAACTACTGAAGGTATAAATTAAGAAAATTGATTGGTGAAACTAGTAAGGGAGCCTTACCCATTGTAGAGCTCTGGTTACCTTTGAAACAAGTACCAACAATAGTGGTTATGAGTTATACGCAAAACTTTATGGCCTCAGGTTCAATCCTCAAATCCCACAGTATTTTCGCCCCTTGACACCATTTAAGACATTAGGTTTAGTGGGTCTCAAAAGAGAAGTACCCCTTTAAGTGCAACTTCTTTGCTAGTGCCACCAGAACTAGCAATGAGCATTTTCAATTCTTAATTAACCATCCAAACCGTCTACTTCACTTCTTGATTCTCCTTGAACCCTTCATATTGTTGATCATCCAAGATAGAAGCACCCACAACATCTCGTTCCTTGTCACAGATCATATCAACCACGAGATTGCGTTTATTATTATAGATTAAAATGTTCACATGATTTTTATCAAAGATTGGACCATCCATGGGCTCTAAGGTGAGCAATTCAAACGGAAAATATGAAAACACACCTATAAGCAAAGCTTCATTGTTCCTCCCCTAAATTATAAAGCAGATTTTAATCCCTTCCCTAATCATAGAAATGTTTTACTCTGCAGACTAGGATTTCTCATTGCCATGAATGTTTGAGCTTCGAACATGACGGATTGGGTGCGTACCATTTCCTCTAGTCACCTTTGATTATAATGGGTTTGATGCACCTTCATACCAATTCCTTAAATTGCCTTATCATATGACCGAAATCCTCTTTTCTAGATCCGAATCCACCATCATGCCCTTGGTCTTCTCTAAATCATTGTGAAATATTGTAGTATGCAAGACAATTCGAGTGACTGACATGCTATGATACCAGATGATGTAAAACGCAAACCGTAAAGGAGAAATAAATTATATTTTGGATTAACTAAAATAGATGGAACGTTATAAGCCAAGCTTCTATAGTTGTACAATGAAACCATAATTTGTATATAATTCCCTTTATCAATCTCTAGTTATAGACCATAATCTAGCTTGGAAGCCAAGAAACCCTATTTCTAATTTCAATTGAACTCCTAAATAAAATCTAATAGGAAATCAGGAATTACCTTTGACAAAATAAACATTTCTACATCATGCAAAAGAAAATAATGAAGCTAACTATTTGCCAAACTTCCCTAAAATCCCACAAAAATAAAAACATTAAATATGACCTAAAAATTTAACAATTAAAATCTAAAGGGAACCCAAATCTATCTACCTTGTGCTTGCATAAATTTTCAAGGCTATTAGGGCCTGACACACATAACCAATCTCTTCCTCAATCCATGATTTTACAGCTCCATAAATAGAGTAGATATAATTTAAAAAATCAAAATAAAAAGGCCAAAAAAAAAAAACATAGTAGAAGGTGAACTATTTTTAAGGCTCAAAATTCTTGATATTATATTTTATTTTTCATATCCATGACTTTGGGGGTCAATATGATGCATATATGAAGGTTTGGATCCTCAATCTATCTCCAAAATGGATTTTAAAAAGTTGGAGGCATTGTAATAGGTGCCTTCTAGGATGAACAAGCCCTGCCCCAAAATAAGCAAGTACAATTTTTGGGTGGGAATTAGGTGTATCCTAGATGCATGACTTTGGGCTCAATATTTGACAGGTCTATCTTCTCAAACACCACAATTGTGTATCTTGAAAGGAAAATGAATTTCAAACCTAAAAAATGGCCCATCTTGTAATCTCTCTTTTTTCTAGACCCTTCATTTCAATTCTTCAAAGATCATCATAGATTAACTCTAAATCCATGGATTTGAGGTGGAAATAAATATACAATATTTAGGACATGCTTTGAGTCCTAAAATCCTTGAAAACTAGGGGAAATGCATGAGTCAGTGGACTCACCACCCGTCATTTTTTACACACACGTTTCTTACTTTGAAAGGGAAGTATACAAGAATACCTATTTATGTTCCACATCAACATGAAGTAGGCCCCATGACATCTGATGCCAAAAAGAGTCAGCTGGGATTGAAAGAAATGAAGCCTCCTGAATGCCTGTTCTTGATATCAGAAGATTATGAAATATGTTTACCCCCTAACAACATATAAACAGTTATTAATAACCTACCATAGGCTACCTTTCTTTAGATCAAGGCTATGGTATCACATATTCATGCTAAAAAGCTAAAAAAATTGGGTTTCGCATTCTTTTTTTAAAGATTTTTTTTTAATCAACAATTGATCCAATACTATTTAACCTCCAGAATCAATCTCTTAACACCCTATTTTTAAATAAAATTAGTTCAATTGGATTGATTTAATATTTTTATGAGGATTTTTCAAAAATAAATTGTGTTTCTTAAATCCTAACATCAAATGTGCCACTCTTCTAATTTCTCTCCCGATTCTTAATAAAAGAACCAAAAACTTATTCCAAATTAATCATATTATCCTTCTATCAAATCCCACGTCAATTTCTTGATGCAGGGAGATAATAACACCAGAAAAATAAAAAAATAAAAAGTTGAGAAAATATATCTTTTCTCAATGTCTGCAATGGAATCCACCCCAAAATAATATATTCATGAGATCAAATTTTATTGACTCTTTCACCAATTTACCATGAAGGGAAACTTCCCTTTAAATAGACTAAAAAAGATAAGCAAAAGAATAACCTCGACACGCACTCTCTTATTTTCTCTCATCCCTATTTTTTCTCATTCTGCCTTAACTTTACTACACTCACTCTCTTATTTTCTCTCATCCCTATTTTTTCTCATTCTGCCTTAACTTTACTACACTCACTCTCTGATTTTCTCTCATCCCTATTTTTTCTCCCTTAACTTTACTACACGCACTCTCCTATTTTCTCTTATCCCTATTTTTTCTCCCTTAACTACACATTTTTTTCTCCCTTAACTTCACGTGCTAAATAGAGAGCGACGTTTTTATCAAAGTCTGCCCCTGATAAAGTCTTCCCCTTCAATAGATAGCCACGTTTTACCCAATAGATAGCCACGTTTTACCCATAGCCTAGATAACCACGTTGCCAAAAGATAAACCCCCTAAATTTAACCTTATCCTATTTATACTTCGAAACTAACCACACAATTGATAAATATCAATTCATTCACGTACAAAATAAACTCCCACCTAATTATCCATGTGCATCTCCTATTCTTAAGTTAAAGATGAACTCAAAAAAAACTAATAATAATAAAAATTAATTATTTCATGTGCATCACCTATTCTTAAGTTAAAGATAAACTCAAAAAAAACTAATAA
Organism: Amborella trichopoda; assembly: GCF_000471905.2. The sequence goes on from NW_006494943.1 coordinate 6,102,772, forward strand.
TAATAAAAATTAATTATTTTTTTATGCATCATTCTCCCGAGGTTGGGAGAAGCTCAAAGCCGAGCTTGAAGCCAATCACGATCTGCTAATTGGTGATGCAATCTCATCCTACGGCTTGGCACCTGTTCTTCTATTCTTCTTCAATGTCTTTAAGACTAATGTATGACTCTTTGCCTGCAATTGTGTTTGAAAAGTAATAGTTGAATACGAGTTTGGGCTGATTATTCGTAATTAGGATTGGTCCAGCTCCAAAGACGTACCATAGGCAATCGATGAACACACTTTTGACTGTAAGCACCTTCACGATGAAAATTGTTCTCCAACCACTACAACCTCTTATTCATCTCACCTAATTCAGTTCAAAAATCCTCTACAGTTTTAGTCAAATTTTCTATAGCAGTATCCAATGATCATCCATAGCAGTAACTTCTGTTGATCTAACTTGTTCAAATCTAACTTGCTCTTATCCAGAGAAAAAATAAAACCAGAAAAATAAAATACAGAGAAAATAAAACCAAAAAAATAAAAAGAAAAGTCAAAAGAATATACCCTCTACAAGGGAATCTACCCCAAAATAATCTCTTCAAGAGATCAAATTTTATTAACTCATTCACTAATTTATAATGAAGGAAACATCCCTTTAAATAGACTAAAAAAGATAAGCAAAAGAATAACCTCTACACGTACTCTCTTATTTTCTCTCATCTTTATTTTTTCTCCCTTAACTTCAGGTCCTAAATAGATAGTCACGTTTTTATCAAAGCCTTCCCCTTCAATAGATAACCACGTTTTACCCATAGCCTAGATAGCCATGTTACCAAAAGTTAAACCCCCTAAATTTAACCTTATCACATTTATACTCCTAAACTAACCACCGAATTGATAAATATCAAACCATTCACGTACAAAATAAACTCCCACCTAATTATCCATGGGCACAAAAAATAATAATAATAATAATAATTAATTTTTTTTCTGCATCGTTTCTTGGATGGAAAACTTAAATAGAGAAATGCAGATTCCAAATTCGTGGTTTTTTTGGAACCCGAAGTCAAAACTATTCAATTTCTATCTCATTCTTTAACCAAATTCATTCAAATTTGTTCTATAATGTTCCTATTGCATTGATCTACAAAAGCCCCAACAAGTATTTTTTAATCAAAAAGGAAAATCTTGAAAATTGATGCTTGGCTAATTTTTTACCATTTTTCACCTTTTTCTGTCCAAAATTGTTTTTTGACTTTTATTTTTTTTATTTTAATTTGTGCTTCCTATTGTATGTTTTTTAAATCTGGATTTTATGTATTTTTTTTGTTTTTTTTTGCTTTTTTGCCTTTTTTTTGGTTTTTATAATATTGGCCATGTCAACCAAGCTCACTAGCTAAGTTAATAGTGTCGTAACCCGCAGGTTTTAGGATTGTGTTTACACTATTTGGATCGAAGAAGGTGGCATGAATAATACAGTTTTCATCTTAGCGCAATTTAAAATTCGAAAACAAGTTTTTCTAATCAGGGGAGCATGATGCTGATCAAAACGTGGATCAAGATTTGGTTGTTCAAAATTGTATTTTTAGAGTTAGTTTTATTAAATTTATTTTTAGATATTGAGTAGGCGTTTTATTTTTATTAGGGTTAATTATTAGAAATAAGATTTATTGATTTAATTGGATAAAGTCTAATTTTAGGAAGTACGTTTTACTTAGTAAAATTCAGTCGGATTTCTTCTTAGTTTAAATGAGTTGGTTTTATTTTTGGAAAAGTTTATCTTAAGTTGGTTTAGTACGTTTATCGTTTAAAAACTTAGTTGGATTTGCGATTAGAAGCTACGTTTCCTAAAAGGAGTTGGCAGATCCAATGGTCGTCTTTAAAATTTTAGTTGGATGTGCAATTAAAAGTTACGTTTTTCGATAAAATATAATGATCAAAATACTTTTAAAAATTTTTAGGGGTATTTTGGTCATTTTATTTTATTGAAAATATTTTTTTATATATTTTCTATTAGTGTGAATTTAATATAGGATTGATGTACAAAATTTGGTGTCAAAATAGTTTATAGAAAAAAAATTAATAATAAAATAGTGTAGAGATGTGACATTGTAATTGGAACAATCTTAGCCCTCCATCTAGAATGGACGTTGGATAAGGGGAAGTATATAAGTTTTATGTTGCGGAGAAACATAAAAAGCTTGCCCTTTTGCTAATAGGAGATAGAGTGGGCTTTATCATTAGGAAGGCTTAGGGTTTATCTTTTGGGACTGGCACGTGTTATGGTCTTGTAAGTATTAGATAGGGTTTAGTGACATGATATGGTTTTTAGTAAGAGGGACATTTTCTATGCTTCCTTTACAGCATAAAACTTATATATTTCCCTTTATCCATCCGTCCATTCTAAATGGAGGGCTAAGATTGTCCCAATCATAATGTCACGTCTCTACACTATTTTATTTTTAATTTCTTTTCTATAAATTATTTCGATACCAAATTTTAGATGTCCAATCCTCTACTAAACTTGCACTAGCAAAAAAAATAAAAAAAATATTTTCAATAAAATAAAATGACCAAAATACTCCTGAAAGTTTCAAGGGGTATTTTGATCATTATATTTTATCAAAAAAGTATTTTTAATATTTTTTATAGGTGTGCCCCAATAAGAAGATAGTACATATCAAATTTCATATTCATACAATTTGTATAAAAAAAACTAAAAATAAAATATTTTAAGACGTCGGAATTAAAATCAAACGGTGAATAGCTCTCTTGATCAAAATTGGACAGCTGGATAGTAGGGAGAGGATAGTTCTTCTATGCTATAGGGGAAGTATAGAAACCTTTGCCTTAGATAAGACTTACATTATTTGATTAGGTTGCATGTAGGGCTTTGCATCCTAACATTAAGGGACTGCATCTCACGTACACCCTTATTAGATAAGGAAGAGGATATATTTATTTGAAAGTTTTGGAAATGACCATTCTATAAAAGGATTACTCGTGCAATATAAATGAAAGTTGAAGTTGATGAAATAAATAAAGTGGTGCAATGTAAATGAAAGTTGAATTCCATGAAATAAATAAAGTTTTTTTTGGAGAGAGAGAGAGGTCTTTGTGGGTGTTATTTTTTCTCTTGAATTTGGTTCGTATTGGAATACTTGTTTCCACATACGTTATTCTCTCTTTTGGTGATTTCTTTCTCATTTCTATTTTTCTCTTTAAAATACGATTAATTTTTGCCGATATTGTTTGCCAATAAATTTTATACTGCATCACTGACCCTCTCTCTCTCAATTGGGGCAGGGGCTTGCCCCAACCTCTCTCTCTCTGTCTCTCACTCTCTCTCTCTCGTGGCAAGGGCCGGCCCCAACCACTCTCTCTCTCTCAGTTGGGGTAAGGTATGCCCCAACCTCTCTCTCTTTCTCTCTCTTTCAATTACTAGTTCACTGAAAAAGTATTATTTGACGTGCTTAAAATTTTTGTTTGGAACTCAATTACATTTATAATATTTTTTTGTTTTCCTTATTTTATAAAGAAAATTATATAAATATCCATTTTAGTTTTCGTTATTACCAAAATATCGAGTACTTTCCGCTGTTAATCATATGTCTATTTTTTAGACTTCATAATTCAACGTCTAATCTTCTGGGTCTACTTTCATGAATTATATGATATTTATAGAATGTGTTTTCATTTTTCGGAGCTTACTTGATCATGCCTTGAATTTTTTAGTGATGTTGCATAGGTCTAAGGATCAAAGCATTTTATTTTCTGAATTTTTTTTCCTTTTTTTTCCGTGGAACTTACTTATTCACTGCAAGCTTTGTTAGTTTTTTTAAAAAAAATTTCTTTTGATTCATTTTAACTTGATCTACTCTTGTCCTAGAGTAGCTAGTTAAAATGAAGCAAAATAGCCTTTTCCTTATTTTTGAAGTAGATGATAAATTTTCCCCACATGACCTGAGATTGGACATGTAAAAATGTATGCAATCTCCATCCAATCTTGCATGTGTATTTTGTTCTTATTTCTGCTAAGTTGGGATAGCCCATGCTATCCAAAGTTTTTGTTCTTGTTTCTGCTAAGTTGGGATAGCCCATACTATCCAAAATTTACATAAAGTTGTACCTTTGTACTAAATCCCATACTATCAACGTGGCAGTAACTTTTAAACTTTGAATTACAAAAATTCAGAAGTTGCACCTCTGAGTTACAACCTTGTTGGTTCTTCTCTTCTTGCTTCTTTTTCAAGCTAAGAACAAGTTGTCCGTGTTGTGCTTCCATCAGAGGTTGCCAAGCCTGCTAATGTTTTTCGCGTGGAAATCTAAGATGCATCCCCTTCTCTTTCGTCTTGCTGCTACTAAGGGTTCAGCAAAGAAATCCAGGAACATATTCGATCCTCTCTTGGTTGACCCTTTAGCTATTATGGTTGTTGAAGATGATGATGGTCCTCAAATTCCTCTGCTCCTTGCTAATGAAGTTGTTGCTGACACTGCGGAAGTTAATCCTACTTTGGATTTGATCCTATCAGAGTCCCTTGAGGCAGTGCCCGTGGATGTCCTACTGCAGGAGGAGGTTACCCGTTCACGTATGTTTGGACCGGTGATTGAGGAGATGCCTCTGAATGAGCCACCGTTAGTAGGAAAAATGATGGATGATATGAGTATGGATGATGTTCCTCTAAGTATGGTGATGTCAAAATCAGGGAGCGTAGGAGGACTAGATAGCCTGTTGAACAGGATATGGTAAGAGGGAAAAAAACTGAAAAGGGCTCTTTAGTAGTTGAGTCACGTTCACTCGCCAAGACTCCTGCTAAAGGGCCTGCAGCTGGCAAAAAGTGCAAGACTGTTATGAAGGGAGTTCGCACTTCAGTGAAACTCCAAGCTCGTGGTATTCCTAAAGGTCGTTCGATAGCGACTGCAATTGCCACATGCGGCCTGACAATGGTGGATGTGGACACTTCCTCAACTTCTTCCCCCGGAGATGATGAGCTCAATGAGGCACTGATGCTAGCGGGGATGTATTTTGGTTATGGTCCTGATGGACTAGGTCATGAAATATTAAGGGTTTAGGTCATCCTAGTAGGAAAAAAGATGTTAAATTGATGGTCTCTAAGTATAGACCAGTTGTTTTGATTTTGCAAGAAACAAAGCTCCCCAGTCCCAATATGTCTAGGACTCAAGAGATTTGGGGAACTAATGTTGATGGTTTTTGTGGTATTTATGCTAATGGTGAATCGGGGGAGTTATGGGTCCTTTAAGACCTGTTGGTTCTGCTAAACTTTGAAGTTATTAAAAGGAATGGTTTTTTGCTTTTGGGTTTCAATAGTCCAAAGGTGAGTTTTTCTTGGGACTTTTTGAATGTCTATGGACCCATTGTTTTTGCTCTTAAAGAATGTTCTCTTAATGATCTTAACTCTATGATTCAGTCTTGTTCTTATCCTATGGTGGTTGGACGAGACTTTAACCTGATACGATGGTTGGATGAATGTTTAGCTGGTACACCAATTAATACTTCGATGAGAACGTTTAATAGGTTTATTGAGACTAATTCCTTCTTGGATCCTCCTGTTATTGGTATTAAGTTTACGTGGTCTAATAATAGTATCACTAACCTATCAATGTCCAAACTTGATAGATTTTTTATATCAATGGAGTGGATGGAGGAATTCCCCTTAGCTTCTGTCAAGGCTCTGCCCAGAATTTCCTCGAATCATTGCCTTATGTTGCTGAACACTGGTCTGCTAGAAGATGGTCTGAAACCTTTTAGACTAGATATGGGATGGTTGGAGGAGAAAGATGTAGTTGAATTGATTAGTGGAGCCTGGGTAAATACTGTTGTGGATGGTAATTTGGACTTCCAATTGGATAGAAAGCTTTTGAATATCAAACACAAATTGGTTGCTTGGAAAAGAGATAATAAGTTTGATATTAAAGCCAAAATTGATGGAGTTCTATCTGAAATTGAGATGATAGATTTTAATACTCAATCGACTGGTGTGCTTTTGGAGCAATCTGTTGTGGCCTGATGTCTAAAAATTGAAGAGTTGGAGGAATTACGTCGATCTGAGGTAATTTATTGGAAACAAAGATCTAGATCAAAATGGCTAAAAGAAGGAGACCTCAATACTAAATACTTTCATGCAAGTACCAGCGTTAAAAGGAGGCAAAATGATCTTTTTGGATTGTCTATCCTTGAGATTAACTCAGATGATGATTCTGCTATTGAAGAGGCAGTTGTTATTAGTCATTTTAAGAAGGTTTTTACCAAAGAGGTTAAGTTTTCACTGTCTTTTGTCAGAGTCCCATTTAAAGTTCTGCCCATGGAGATGAGGAATACGTTAGAAAAAGAGGTTCCTTTGGAGGAGGTGTATAAGGTTGTGTTTGCACTTTCTAGAGATAAAGCAATAGGGCCTGATGGTTTCTCTTTAACATTCTTCCATAAATTTTGGAATTTGGTGAAAGGTGAACTTATGGAGTTTGTTATGAGTTTCTTTATCAGAGAGGATATTTTTAAAGGGGTGAATTCTATCTGTTTTGCCCTAATTCCCTAGAAATATGTGATTTTTGATTTGTTTGACATTAGACCGATAAGTTTACTCACAAGTCTCTATAAAATTATTACAAAAGTTATGGCTGAAAGATTAAAAATTGTCCTTCCCTTCCTTATTTCTAATATCCAATCTGCTTTTATCCATATTCGCCAAATTACAGACAGTGTGCTTGTAGCACAAGAAATGAGTCCATTGTAGAGTCTTGAGTAGGAAGCCGGGCATCTTAATGAAGCTAGAAATGGAAAAGGCATATGATCAAGTTGAATGAGGGATTTTGTTAGAAATTATGAAAGTTATAGGTTTCGGGGATCGATGGAGGAGTTGGATCTACAATTGCCTTTCCTCTACTCATTTCTCGGTGTTTTTAAGGGCAGCCCGATTGGGTTTTTCAAGGCTTCTAGGTCTTTGACAATGGGACCTGCTTTCTCCTTTCTTATTTACTATTTATTGAATGTTTTAGTTTAATGTTAAGCAGGGTGGAGAGAGTGGGTCTGTTTGAGGGTTTCAAAATTGCAGACTCTGATATTGTAATCTCTCATTTGCAATATGCAAACGATACTCTAATTTTATGTGATGTTGATCCCTTTAAGTCAGAAATATCATCAGATTTTTCGAAATTCATGAAGTCACACTTGGCTTTAAAGTAAACGTCACCAAAACTTCTACAGTGGGCATTAATTGTGATGTGGAATTAGTTGTTAATTTAGCTAATATGATGGGTTGTAAAGTGGTCTCTTTTCCTATTACCTATCTTGGCCTACCTATTTCGGACTTGAGACTTTTCATTGATGTCTGGGACAAAGTGATGGAAAGAATCCAACTAAAGCTGGATCTCTGGAAATATAAGTAACTATCATTGGTGGAAGGGTGACTTTATTGAAATCATGTCTGGCCAATCTTCTGGTATATCAGATGTCTTTGATTAATATACCTTCATTCGATAGCAAAAAAAATTGAAAAAATGATGCAGGATTTCCTTTGGGGTTCAAATAATGAGAGAAAAAAATTCTATTTACTTAGATGAGATAGAGTATGTACCCCAAAGAAAGAAGGCGGTTTGGGAATACAGAAGATTAATTTGGTTAATCAAGTCTTGATGTGCAAAAAGTGGTGGCACAGTCATCATTTAAAGGATCAGCTGTGGTATCAAGTTCTATAATCAAGTATAGTGTGGATAGATTCAATGAATGGCTTGGGGGTAATAGAGGCAGGGATACATCATAGATTTGGAGGTCTATTGTACATTGTAAGCTGATGATCTCAAGTTATTTTCAGGTGGATTGTAGGTTGTGGTACTCAAATCTTTTTTGGCATCATAAGTGGGCAGGGTCGTATCCTTCAAAGTCGGTTTTCCCAGAATTGTTTTGGATTGTCTTGAGGCCTAATTTAAAAGTTAGTGAAGCGGTTGAAAGAAGGGGCCAAAATATTTCTTGGAATATTCCTTTGGCATCTATAAACGATTGAACAATTTACTACTTTCTCGATGGTGTGCACTTATGGAATTGCTGGATAAAATCCATGTTTCGCAAACAACAGAGGATGACATGGTTTGGGAGATTGAGAGTGATGGGGTGTTTACTGTTAAATCATGTTGCAATCTACTTTTTCATGATCGCTGGAGATGGTTATGTTCGCAAATTGCTCAAGTATGGAAATGGCCGATACCCCACAAAGTTCAAGTTTTTGTCTAGCTGGCTCCAATCAACAATGTTTTGACCATTGATAACTTGATAAAAAGGGGAAAAGTTTTACCGAATGTGTGTTTATTATGTAAAGCTGATGGTGAGACTGGTGCGCATCCGTTTATTCCTTGCCCATTTACGGTGAGATTGTGGTATGGGCGGTTTGATGTTTTTTGTATTAATTTGGTCATTCCCCAATCTGTGGAGGGGAGAGTCTCTCAATTTACACTTCCTCATTGGCCTAAGGTGGGTAAAATTATTTGGAGGATAGCTAAAGGCGTCATACTTTAGGAGGTGTGGAAAGAAAGAAATAGAAGGATCTTTGATGGGATTTTTATTCCCTTTAACATGCTACTTCATTCTATTAAGCTATCAATCTGGTCGTGGCTATTAGTGCTAAAGAGGGATGGGGTATCTCTAAGGTAGATGTTATCGCTAACCTACATAATCTTTGTCGTCTTGGTTATTTTAAAAGTAGATCGAGACATATCTGGCATGCGCCTCCTACTAGTAACATGAAACTCAACTTCAATGGTAGCTCATTTGCCGGAGTAGGTGGAGTCCTGCGTGACTGTTTTGGAACATCCTTTTCTCTTATGCTGGTCCCATAGGTTGTGCAACTGCTAATTATGCTGAACTTAGTGCACTACTTAATGGGTTAAAGATTTTCATTGATAGGAAATATGGTAACAGCTAATGGATTGAAGGGAACTCTCTGAATGCAATTAGGTGGTGTAACAAGGAACAACGTGTCCCATGGGAATTGCGGCCTTTATGGTTGCAGATTATGGATTTAGTGTCTTTCATGTTGGTTTCCTTTTCTCATATCCATCGTGGAACAAACTCTATGGCTGATGCTTTGGCTAAGGGTGGTACTTCTTTACCTTCTTTTGTTATCTCTAATGATGTAATTTCATTTTTTTAGTACTCAATAAAAATAGTAACCTTTGTCAAAAAAAAAAAAAAATTGAGTTTTTCTTTTGCCGCTTCATATGTCTTTAATGTGGGAAAACACTCATTTTATTAGTCCCAAATGTAGGACATTTGAAAGTTTATTAGGGAGGCTGGGCATATAAAAGAGGCTCATAGGTAGTAGGCCACCCAAACATACGTGGATTTGTGGCTACCCAATTGCATAGAGAGGAGTGGGCTACTCTAATAAAAATTTTCAATTCAAGAAATTTAAAAGAAGTAAAGATAATAAAATAAATAAGGTGGGAATTGACAGTCTATTAAGGCCAAATGACATTTTCCTTGACAAAACCAACTAGCTCTATGAAAGAACCGGCTTTGGTCTTTTGAGAACCGTCCAGTTCCGACAAGTATCCATCGTCTTTTGGTGATTACAAATGCACTATTATTTAATGAGCCAGCTAGAACTAAAAGTGAGATAATTTTTAATGGATGTGAGTTCTATAACACCTAGGTTCATATTAAAAAAAGAAGAAGCTCACCTCAAAACTTCATCCAAAAAACTTTTTTAACATGCGAAACCTCTATGATGACTTTAAAATATATTTCTATTATGTTATGAAATTTTTATGGTACATATCTCATGGATTTGTGGATACTTGAAAATGGACAGTCTAGATAACATGTTACTATATGTACTATTTTTAGGGCTTGAAATCATGATTTTTTCTTATATCCATAATGATCAAGATCGAGATGATCAATTTGAATGTTTTTGGACTCTAAAACTACAATTTTTGGTAAACTTTAAGTTGCGCATTTTTTTCTCTCGTAAGATCAAGGCCTTATTTGAACATTTTCCTTTTATTTTTTTATTTTGAAGAACTGTGAATTACATATTATCCTTTTATATAAAAAGAAAAATATCTCTATTGCATCCCCACATAAGATTTTTCCAAAACATATTTTCCCACCCCTTTCTCTCGGTCGCCCAACCTGTCACTTTCTTTCTCTGCCCCAACTCTCTCTCTCTCATGCTCTCATCCGTCCCTCCTTCTTTCTCTTGCTTTCTATTGCTTAAGTAATCAGTGTTCTCATTTGAATTAGTAATCTCTCTCTCCCTATTAGTTTCTATAGATTTTTAAGGGTTTTATTAGACCACTTCAACACAAGGAGTATATGTTTAATGTGCTCAACATTTTTTGACGCTTAAATACTCTTAATTTGTAATACAAAACTTTTCAAGCAAAGACATTTATGGTCACTAGGATGGATAAAATGGATATTTCTATAAGAAACTAATGTTATTCTAGTAGTGGTTAAAAAATATTTAATGTTCTGTGATGTCACATATCGATGATGTCATTGTCCACTATTGTATTGAGAATTTGTATTTTACCCTTAATTAATTATTTAAAATACCCCCAGGCAAAAAGTTACTTCATTATAGAATAAAGAGAAAATTTAAAAAAACCCCCAAAACTACACTTTCTATGCAACTTATCCCCTACCCAATTTTTTCTCTCACTTTTTTCCTCAAAATATACTTTCTATGCAAAAACCCCTCAACCAAATAAAAAATCAAAAACTACCTAAACTATCCTCCCGTACTTTTACCTTATCGACGCCTCTCTCTCCTCTGTCCCACCAAAATAGGCGGTTACGGCACCGTGTAAGTGCGGTCAAGCAGTAGCGCTCTAGCACTATGTAAAGTTCGATCAACAGTAAGGCTCCGGCACTGTGTAAAGTATAATCCAACAGTAGGGCTCCGACACTGTGTAAAGTGCGTTCCAACAGTTGCAAAGGGCGGTCTGGCAATTGCAAAAGGGCGGTCCGGCACTTGTGTGCTCCAGCAATGTGATGGTGCGCACAAGCAATGTGCTATTAGGGTCCAAAAGTCAATATCAAATCTGTCCGAAATGATTTTTGTATACAAGAAGGGTATTTCTGTCTAAAAAAATTGAACTTTTTCCCTTGGGAGGTATTTGCATAGAAAGTTTGTTTTTGGGGAAAAAGCGAGAGAAAAAGTTAGGTTGGGGTTAAGTTACATAGAAAGTGTGTTCTTGAGGCTTTTTGTAATTTTCCCTAAAATAAATGTATCAAGTGTCCAAAAATGTTGAACACATTATGCATATACTCCATGAGTAGCCTAACAAAACCCTAGATTCAAATATTTGAGCTCCACCACCAGTGAGTAAAGGACTCTCTATATATGCATGTATGTAAAGGCACCTCTTCTATGTTTCTCCTGGCTGTAAAAGCACAGGAGAAGAACCCAAATGAAAATGGCTGCTCCCTAGAAGTCAGCAACCCAAATCTATGGCCATTTCTTCAGTCACAGAGACTCCTAGTAAACCCACATGGAGTTGCATGCTGGCACTATCAGGCCACAAAGGTGCTAAACTATATTTGTGACAGTCCATAGGACCAATGTTAGAATTTGTGGTAGTATACATGTACAAAAATTGAATGGAGAGGAGCATGGAGAGAGAAGAAGAGCTAATACAATATTTACGTGATTCAGGCCGAAGCCTTATATCCACGGATCCAAAGCCTAATTAGCTACATCTTCACTATTTTAGATAAATGTGTACGTCAATAAGTACTTTCATATATAGAAGACAATCACACAAATTAGAGGAGATAATTATGATATGATAACTTGATGACCAAGTAACTTGGTCTCCATCTTCAAGATACCTACCCTTATCAAGATATATATATCTATACATCCTTAATGATATATATCAATATGAACCGAGATATCAATATCCTAACACTCCCCCTCAAAGCAGCTGGAGTTTGAACAATACTAAGTTGCAAAAAAAATGAGTAGTAATCAAATCCATGATAAATTTTATAGGTTATCATCGTCTTCCAAGAAACAACCTTTCTTGGGCTCTCTACTTTATCTTTCAAGAAACAATCTTTCTTGGGCTCTCTAGTTTCTCTAGAGACTTTCTCTCTCTAGGTTCTTCCAAGAAACAACATTTCTTGGACTCTCGACTTTCTTTTAGAGACTCTCTCTAAGGTCTTCCAAGAAAGAACCTTTCTTGGGCTCTCTACTTTCTTCTAGAAACTTAATCTCTTTAGGGTCTTATTCTCTGAAGATCTTCTCTCTCAAAGGCTTCTTTTCTTTCTAGAAGCTTTTTCTCTCTAAAAGAAAATGGTCATCACACAAGATGGAATAACGAAAAACTTCATCATCAAACATGATCAAGTAATGAAAAACTTGATCATCAACTAGGATCGAGAAATTCGATTATCTTTATCTCCTCATCTAGAGACATAACTCTTGATCATCAACCAGGATCGAGAAATTCGATCATCTTCATCTCCTCATTTAGAAACAAAACTCTTGATCATCAACCATAACTTTCTTTTGTATAGTAGTTGAACTGATCCAGAATCTGAATTTTTTTGTCCACATAGCGGTTACATTAGAGATGTTGACTTCATCTCTATTATCTTTTAGAGATGTTGACTTCATTTCTACTCATCTCATCTCCATATCTCTTTTACTCTCCCCCTCAAGTTGGGTGTGGATGAGAAGAAACACCCAACTTGCAAAATACAAATTTTTTTTTTCTTTTGAGTACAATCATATAAAAAAAAAATACTAATGAAATTGGGCTTCTAGACAATAGCCCACATCTTAAAAAAAATACCACTTTTTTTTTTTTTATCTCTTCCCTTGTTCAAGATCTCTCTCTCTCTC
>NW_006494943.1:6118265-6145750 GCF_000471905.2 Amborella trichopoda
TTTAATATTGAAACCACATTTTTGGACAATATTTGAAAGTAGGCTCTAGTTTGATTGTTTAGAGCCTAGGCTCTAATCAAATGGCACCCTAAAAATTTTAGATCGAAAAAAATCCTTCCTTAAGTCAAGAGGGAATAGAAGTAAGGTAAACTTACAAAAAACCATAAGATCACACTTTCTATACAACTTACCCTCAACCCAACTTTTTTTTTTACTTTTTCTCCAAAACAAACTTTCTATGTAAATACCCCAAAAGAAAAAAAATTCAATTTTTAGATTTAAATGCCCTTGCCGTACACAAAAATCAATTTGGCCACATTTGAGGTTGACTTTTGGACCCGAGTAGACAACTACCGCACTGAAACATTATTGGAGTGCACAAGTGCCGGATAACCTTAAGACAACTACCGCACCGAAACATTATTGGAGTGCACAAGTGCCGGATCGCCTTAAGACAACTACCGCACCAAAATTGAGTACTGCCGGACCTTCTTTTACATAGTGTTGGAGTCCTGGAATCCAGTAACATTTACTATCGGATCGCCCTTTGAAATTGTCGGACCTCACTTTACATAATGTCGATGTGTGTCGGACCTCACTGTACATAATATCGGAGCCCTACTGTCGGACCGCACTTTACACAATGCTAGAGCCCTATTGCCGGACTGCACTTTACATAGTACCGGAACTCTATTCCAGAACCACATTTACACAATGCTGGAGTCCCTATTTTGGAGGAGGGAGAGGTGTGGGTACTAGAGCTCCTATTTTGATGGGATAGAAAAGTGATGTGTCGGTAAGGTAAAAATAAGGGAAGGTAGTTTCAACAAGGTAAAAAGTAAGGAAGAGTAATTTAGGTTTTTTTTGTTAAGTTTTGGTTGGAGGTATTTTGTAAAATGTACTTTGGGGAAAGAAGAGAGAAAAACTTTGGTTGGGTTAAGTTGCATGGAAAAATGTAGTCACAGGGTCTTTTGTACTTTTTTCTAGAAGTAAACTATGCTCCCGAAGGAGCATAGGATACGAGCTTTTAAATTAAAACTGTTCCATTCTTTCGCATACTTTTTCGTGCGCCTCCCGAACCATACAAATGAAATCGTAGCGTATGGAGTCTATGGATTCACTCCTTTCCGCCATGTCATGTAATTTAATTCTCGCTCTCTCTCTTGCCATACCGGGCCGACGCATGGTCTCAGTGTTACTCTTTGAAATGTGGAGAGCCCGCTGCATTTACTATCAGTCTAGGGTTATGCTCTCCTCCTCTGCAAAGTTAAGGTTTTCAGGCCCTCGCCTTCCTTCCCCAGCTCCCCTTTGCAAACCGAAAATCTCATACCTCACTAGGAGCTTCATTTATTCTGCAACTCCTCATTGCCGATTGAATGTCCTTCTCTTGTCTCTCAAGAATGGAGCTCGAGACTTTCGTTCTCTTTCTTCTGTGTCATCAAGCTCACACGAGTTGGAATGGAAAGACCCGAATTCGAGCTCTGATGGTCTGGATGTTTATCATGAGCACTTGCTCGAGGTTCAGCAAGAGAAACAGAGCCGTTTCATTCCTGTCAAGGCCTATTTTCTCTGTACCAGGTGTGCTCTGTCTCCTTGTTAGCTTAATTTTGTGAAAGAATTGAAAGTGCTCGTCGGAGAATTGTGGGGTTTCTGGTTATTTCAAGCTTTTGAAGGATCTAAAAACAACTTGTGAAAGAATGTTTGAGAAGAATTGAAAAGATTTTTATTTTATGTTATTTTATTTTTCTTTAACTTTTCCGATTCCTGCAAGGAATTGAAAATGAATTATAAAATAATTAAGATGGATATTGGGAAAACTGAATGGTTTTATGTTTCCTTTTAGAGGATTGAATTGGAAATGGTTTCTGATGAAACGTTTGTTGTAAGAGATGCAGCATTGATCTGAGGAGCTTGCAGACGGAGAATGCTTTCAATGTGATACCCCCAAGTTCAAGAGCGACAAATTACATTGTTCTGAGATACTCTAATTTCAATTCTGACCCCACTGTAAGTTTCTTATTCCTTTACAGTATTGGGCCTTCTAAATTTCTCCCTCCTTTGTTTTGTTAGCGCTCTATTTTTTTTTTCTTTTTTTGTTTCTCCTGAACTTTTTTTTTTTTTTTTTGATTGGTTAATATTTTTCTGTTAAAATGCTTGGGTACATTTCTTGCAATGTTTTATGTCAAATGTGGTATGCCATTGACCAATTCCTAGATTGAATGGATTGGTTAAACAATGGCACAACAACTGATGAAAGTCCGTACTTACTGTTTGTTGAAGTGAAGTTACTGTTATTAGCGATTCTGATTCTTCCTGTTACGTTGGTCATGCACAAGTTTTTGGACTCTGTGATTGGCCAAATTACTATAAAGTTTGGGATCTATAGATCTCCCATAGATGTCCGGTATTTTGATGTACTGCTTTCATGTTGCTGAGAGTCCTGGGCCGTTGTCTCGTAAGAAAAATTGGGAAGAGTCCCTGAGAAATATTGAGATGCTATAAACATTCAATCAAGTAATATTTATATACAGGCGCTTTCTAGAGATGTAACATGGCTGGGGATGGGTGGTTATGTGATGCTGGATCCTTTATGCTAATCCTTTTACTGTTTGACATACTGAGAGGAGGCTACAATAGGTAGCTCCGGAAAAGTCAGAATTAATTAAAAGAAAATGCTTCCTAACGAGTGCTATTGTTGATGTCTAGTGGAGCATTTGTACAACCATGAATGTGTGGAGCAAGGGTTTATGCATCTTGTTAATTACATACAAAAGTTACAACTTGTTTTGTCCAAAGCCTTAAAGGTTATGATAAATAGAGGGGTGATCAAAGTGAGCTGATAATCTCCTTTACATGATGTTATATGATATTTTTCTACTTATCTGTGCCATTTTTCCTTGATGTCAGTCGATTAGATCATATGTGAATCATCCCTCAATATTGAAGAAAATTATTAAGTCCTTGCGACATGTATTTACTACTAGAATCAGTCTGGAAGATGTTAATCTCCCTATCGTTCTTAGCTGCAATCATTAAATGAAAAGTGAAAGCAATGCCATAAAATTAAATATGTACTTTTTTGAGGAACAGATAATCTACTAATATGAGTGATATGTTTTGGTAACGTGGTAAACATAAATAATTCTTTAGAACCAACAACGGTGGGTATAAATGACGTTATTTTAATAGCAGGAAATGGACAGACCAAATGTTTTGCCAACTGTTGTAAACATAATCCCCGCCTTTAAAACCAAGAAGTTATGGAGATCAACCCTAGAACTCCTCCTAGTAATAAATGAAGAAGTTGCTGAATGAGGCTGAAATGTTGATCTCATGGTTTCAAATGATTACATCTTGTATTTTTATTCCTTAATTGTTGGGAATGCCTAGAACATCTCTAGGAGATGAGTTGGAAAATAGGCCGTTTACATGAGGAATCGCCGACAAATATTCGTGGGGATGCTACTTGGGAGCACCGCTGAGTGTGTGGTTGTTAATGTTCAAAAAATTCGGATGTAGGACCTATGAGGTTGGATGGGCACATAGAAACCTAGGCAGCCCAATCATAATTAAGGCGTTTAGGCCCTCTAGGGTGTGTTTGTTGGGGCTTGGATTGGATCCCAAAACCTCCCAAATGAACCTTTTGACAAATATATAGATACATACACACATATGCATATACAAGATACATGAATATCATTATCATCAACAGTGTCTTTTTCCAACTATTTGGGGTCGGTTACACGAATCCTGATACGCCATTTTTCTCTATCAAGGGCCATACTCTCAGTGTGGCCATAGGTTCCCATATCTTTTCTCACTATTTCCAACCATGTCCTCTTGTGCCTACCCCTTATCCTTTTTGAGTCTTCCACTTGAACCAACTTGCACCTCCTAACAGGTGCCGTACTGGGCATGTGCTGCACATGGCCAGCCCACCTAAGTCTACTTTCTCTCATCTTATTGCTTATTGGGGCCAGACTTAAGTTATCCCGATTGTATTCATTTTAAATTCTATCCCTTCTTGTCTTGCCACTCATCCATTTAACATCCTCATCTTAACTACACTCATCCAATGGGTATGTTGTTTATTGAACGCCCAACATTCCGTCCCCATAAAGCAAAGACGGTCTCACAATTGTCCTACATAACTTACCCTTCAACTTCATTGGTATGCGATAATCATGTAAAACTTAGGTTTCACATCTCCACTTTGCCCACCTAGCTCTAATTCTATGCGACATCTTCTTCAATCTCTCAATTTTCCTAGATTGTCGACCCAAGATATCGAAAGTGCTGCTCTTTTTGATATTCTTGGTAGTCAATCTTAACTGCGTTCTCGACTCTACTCCTATTATTACTAAACTTATTACTAAACTTGTATTCCATATACTCTGTTTTAGTCTCCCTAATTTTAAAACCTTTAGATTCTTGAGCATCCTTTCTAAGTTCTAATTTTGTGTTGACACCCCTACGGATCTCATCAATCAAAACTATGTCGTCCATGAACAACATACACCATGGTACCTCATCTTGTAGGTGCCTAGTTAAGTCGTCCATAACTAAGACAAAGAGATATGGGCTCAATGTAGACCCCTGATGTAGACCTACTGTCACGAAAAATTCACTCGTCTCTCCACTAGTTGTTTGCACTCTAGCTAGTGCTTCCTTGTACATATCTCTCACCAAGTTGATATAGTATTTGAGGACTCTTGTCTTTTCCAATAACTACCAAATTAAATCTCGAGGTACTCTTTCATAAGATTTTTCTAGATCAATAAAGGCCATATAGGGGTCTTTTGCCTTATCCCTAGACTTCTCAATCAGTTGCTTAAGTTGGAAGATAGCCTCAATTGTTGATCTTCTTGGCATAAAACCGAGTTGGTTTTCTGATCCACTCTTTTCATGCTGTAGTTGTTGCTCAACCACTTTATGTACGAAATAAATAAACCAGAAAAATACATTAACCAGAAATAAATACATAAACCAAAAAAAGCAAAAATTGGCAACAAACCTCAAAATACATAAACCAACAAGACTCAAAACATGACATCACATCTAGTGAACAAAAAAATTCACTAGCTTGGGCGGCCCGGGGGGCTTTTCAAACTGAGGGGTCTTATTTGGTTTCATATTAAGATACGTACTTGGGGGGACCACCTAGCCACCTATGGGACCTTATGGTGCCATATGCTCTCTCTCTTTCTACATAAAGAAAAACGTTGGCAGACTCCAAGTGGTCAATGTGAGTTCTTCTCTCTCTCACAGATCCATATAATAAGAAAAAAGAAAGAAGAATACATACTCCAAGTGTTTTATGTGAAGCTTTGTTTTATGTGGAAAATGTGATGTGCCCGCATATGTGGCACATCACCTTCATATGCGGTCGCATTGCCAGCATTGCATTGTATGGTTCGAATCCCGTGCGTGTGTGTGCTCTTTTGATTGGATTATGCCCAAGGTAAAGCGGATGTAGAACATAGGCACACGACAAAAACTGACAACTTTATTGTTATGAGAAACAAATACAAAAAGGGGGGAGGGGGGGGGACGCTCCCGGATCTGGCAGAACTTGGACCCCCTTAGACCACCGGCATTTGGTACCCGAGGAAGCCCTCTCGCTGAGACTTTGTCATGCTATCAGTCTAGAATGAGGCGGAATCTCAGATGACTAAAGAAGCCGACCACTCACGAGAGGACCGTGTACCCTCCTAATTCTTGAGGATGAGCTCATGAATATTTCGGTTCGGAAGTCTGTAGTTCACGTTTTCCCTTGATTTTTGGAGTTTTTGATTCTTGGAGTTAGGAATTCCTAATGGTATTTTGGGATAGAATTTTAAGGAAGGGTAATTTGGACTTGGAGTCAAGCCCTCTTGTCATGCTCGTGTATGAACCTTGAGCTGCCCCCTCTCAAGACTTGGTCGGCGACATTTCGGCAGCATCACCCTTGCACAAGGTCTCTTTGAAGATGCGTGTAACAAAGGCCGAGTTAGTGTCGATAACCTCCCATGGTGCATCAATTTCAAGGAGGTTAGTATCTTGATTCCATATGTGGCGGAATCTCAATTCCATTTTGGTCAATTCTTGATTCCCAAAAGATAGGAATCTCACTCCCCGCGATTCCTATTGCACGGACGTCAATTCTGAATATAG
The DNA here is from genome assembly GCF_000471905.2 of Amborella trichopoda. The sequence continues at coordinate 6,124,419 of NW_006494943.1, forward strand.
GAACCTTCTAGCTAGCCACAATTCCACGATTCTGAATCCTAAAACAATTCGGGTTTCCTAGGTATTTCCAACCACTATGGTTTTTATCATTGCCAAAATTTTCTTGATTTCATTTTTGGCAACTTCCATTGCTTTATTAATGTGATTAATTACCCCTTCCTTCTCACTATACACCAACCACAATACCTTCACCGATGTGCCAAAAGCACTTATGGCAGATTGAACCCTATTCCAAAAACGAGAGTTGAAAACAATACTAACCATTACTTTCCCATTTGTCCTCGCTTTTGGTCCAATCTTCTGAAACAAACATGGCCCTATGCCTTTCTTTTTGTTCCAATATGGATAACAAAGACAAATAGGTGGTGGCAAATCTAGTAGCCCAGGCCTCACCAATACTGTTATTTGTTTACTTCCCCATTATGGTTAAGACCTAGCCAATTGAGAATGGGCATCATATTAATATAAGTATTTTTAGAAGTTAAGAACTCAAGATTAAACTTAGATCTTTTTTTTCAACATCGTCATCACCACCTTTACCCTCCTGATAGCCTCAAACCTGGGGTCTATGCATTGCGACGCATAGCCCTCTGCCATAGGGGGCCTATAACCATATCAGTCTACTTGGACCACGTTATCCCCCCCCTTCTTCCATACACTAATCCACTAACTTAAAAAAAAAAAAAAACTCGAATCATGGACCTTATTAGATGCCTCTATGGATCTGAAGAAATTGTTGCTAATGGATAATTCACGATCAAGTTCATAATACGTACATCTATCTTATTAGTCCATTCATCAATCATAGTGGTGCTATTCATCCCCACGTCCCTATGGTTCTTCAAAAAATTATTTGTAAGTTCCACCTCCTTTTTTCTAAGCAGTGGCTCATTGAGCTCATAAGCTGATGGGGCCTTATACCCTAGCCTGAGTTGACTCACTGCTTCCAACATGTTTAGGAAGCTCTCATGTTAGCGGCATTAAATGGACTGCCTTCTTGATAGAACTATTTAGCTACAAATAGAGAGACCTTATCCCTATCTTCTTTCTTTAAGTGTCTCTCTGTAGTTGTCTGCCCCCTTTCTCTCACTGCAATTTAAGGATTAGGGTGGGTGGGAAGTAAGAATCTATTGGCCCCGCTTGAGGTCTCCTTTGCCCAAGCCCTATCAGTTTTTTCATTGCCTCCTGTTTCTTCTTTTTGACCCCTGCAAGTGCTCTAACATCGCTCTCCTAATCTCATGTGGCACTTGAGTGAAGGGAGTCACATCCCTTCTAATGCCGGTCAAATGTCTCTTTAATCTATTAATACCGGCATTGTGAGGCTTCTTACATAATTTGCACTCCACCCCATTCTGGTCATTTGGATTTGGACAATAACCATATTTCAAACCTAGATCAACTTGCCTACATGAACCAGTTGACGGCATTGTCAATTTGTCACGACCCATAGTATCACCTAATCAATTTACCTGAAAAAATGCAAAATCGAAGTATTAAATGAGGTAACCCAATTTAAGTCTAGGTCTATACAATACAAGAAATCAATTTCAATTATTCAATAAAGAAACTAGATAAGTTCATTAGACAAATATGGAAATACCCAATTAGCTGGATTTTTTGATGTGAGGCACTAAACTTGTACCAAACTAATCGAATAAAAGGAGGACATTTACAAAACAAGCATTTATAAGTATTCGTGCAAGTAAAGCTTACTCAAGCACAATGTATTTAGTAATTCTCAAAAAGCAAGTTGTCCAAGGATGAATAAAATCTCAAAGTTTAGTATGGAATCAATATTGTAACCCAACAATGCAACAAAAGTGCAAAACATAATTCACTACTTAATATATTGTCCCCTCTTATTAAAGAAAAGAAAAAAAATCTATGCAGTGAAAGTCACAAATGCCATATGCCCATATCGAAAATTAAAGAGAAATCCCCAAATGGTGTCCATTTGGTTTGAGATTAATGACCTTTTCCTAAAACTGGGTTTCCTTTTTCTGCCCTTGTCCAAGATTATCTAGACGCTGCCTAGGAACATAGCTACCTAGGCCGCTATTATGCATTTTGTTTTTTCTGGCCCTCTTGGCAGCCAGGTGTATGACTTTTCGATCATTGGTTGCAGGTAAGTGTTAGATAAAAGTGAAAACAATTGGAAGTGTCAACCACCAAGTTGATTTTATAAAATTATTTATTGCTTCTCCCAATTTTTGGCCTTCTCCTATCAGCTATTCTATCTTAGATCCTTCTCATAAACCGATATATGTCATCAGTATAACTATGTGACTCAACGGACTCATAAGAATGTTCTGACTTCTTGACAGGAGATCTAGTAAGGTCCCCCTGTTCTTTTACTAGATGTTTTTATTGGATGGCATGGTTAGGAATGTTTGCAGGTTCCATTTTTGTTGTAAAATATATTCTCTTCTGAGAGCTGAACTGTATGGGCCTTCCTTGTAATCAAGGTTTTTTTATGCAATTGCTGGTTTTTGTTCATGATAGCCCTAAACTATTTCCGTATGTTTGTATTTCTTTTGCTTTTCAGAATTATTTTAATCATGCAAAAGTTGATAAAAAAGAGTCTTTTCGTGTAGAAGAAATTTACTTGTTGGTTTAGGTATTATGATCAATATTCAGATTATATGATTATATTTGTCTTAGGGTTTGGAGGCCAGCATCGATAATGGGAGCAGCTACTGCTATATGGTAGTTTTCCATTATGGTTCCATTGTCTTATTCAATGTTGCTGATCATGAAGTTGACGGATATCTTGAAATTGTTAAGAAGCATGCTTCTGGAATTCTCCCGGAGATGAGGAAGGATGGTATATTTTTATTTTACAGTCTTCTGTTATTGATATGTTTTGGTTGTCGCAGACCCTAAGGAATCACCTATTGAAATTTATTATATTTGGGATATTTCCTTCTAAAACATAATGGATGAATACTCCATTTGACCACAGTGTCATATGCATGGGAGCTAAGGATAAACAGATCTTAGCAGCCCTCATCTTGACTCTGGTGAATTCTTTCCACTTCCGAGGGACAGTTGTTTCTCATAGGGATTTCTTTGATCGTTAGTTGTCATGAATACTTTATCAAATTTGGAAGATCCTTTTCAATGAGTTGCCTTGTTTTTTTAATCATGTACCAGGTCCAAGGTACCTGCTCGGGCCTATAGAGAGCTTTTTGAAGCTTGCAAACCATGGTTTGAATGATTTGGATGCTGAGAACCTTGAGAATAAGACCTGTATATTTCTTTAGAGACCTTACATAAATAGGAAAAGGGAAACCAATTTGAATGAGAAACCTTTAGGATAGTCCTTATAATGGTAGCTTTGAGAACTAAGCTTGATGTATCATCATGGTTAAGCCCATATTTTATTATAGCCTTGATAACATGGTATGCTTTGTGGCGATCAATTCTGCTACCTAGCGATGTACTTGATTTTTAGACCTCCAGATAACTATCTCTTGAAGTGGAGATCAGGGAAGCCTACATGGTGGACAGGGAAGAGGCTAATCAACCTTTTGAAATAGTAGAATTTCTTTCTTTTCTAGTATTTGATGCAGTTATATTGTAGGTAGAAAGATTTCATTCAAATTTATGAACTGATCCATTTGATGTTCTGCATTATTCTCATCAGCATTGCTCCACTGTCTTTGTTTTCAAATCTTCTTCATGTTTTATTATGTTCTATGCATTAATAACTTGTGAGTCGTTCTCTCAACTTGTGGCAAGATTTGCTAGATGTCACATCATAGCCCACCAACACCCTTGAGTTTTTCCAAAATTTTCCATGGCAACTGTCACGTACTTTCCATAGACCAGTCTGATGACTCCATTTTCATACTTAGTTCATTGATGCATCAATCCATTTTCTCATTAGTCTTACAGGTGTAACAAAGTATCATTTCACAAGACAAACTGGAATCAAACATTTTTGCTTCTAAGAGTCGTGCTGCTGCCTGAAAAAGACATCCTATCAGGTTTCTAGATCCATTTTATTGGTGGTCAAACTATCACTCTTTTGGTTCGTTGTACTGTCATGATAAATTTTTCTTAGTAATCAAATTAAGAAAAGAAAGATGGAGATGCTATTTTTATAATCTTGTTTGGGACTCCTATGGAAACTCAATTTGCTTGTAAACTCAGGCGAGATTTAAGAAGGCACTGAAATTACATAGTGCTAAGTAGAAAGTTGACTTTGCTAGGAATATAGTAAAAATTCAATAGAAATGGTAACTCGCCAAGTTCATCTGGCGTTTATGGGAGTATTTCATCAGTTTGTTTTGTTTTCAATTCTTTCTAGTTTTATCAGTTGCCAAGGGCAACTTTTCTGGTGAAGCAGCCTTTTTGTTTGGTTACGATGGTTGTTAATGCTAATCTTTGCTTTGCTTATTCTTCTTTGGGATGCTTATTATTCTTTGGGATGCTATAATATGGGACTTTAAGAAAATATGAAATTTTCTTGTTTAACTGTTCTTCATTAAAATCATTCTGTCCATTGTTTACTGGTCATGAAATATCTACTTTTACTCTTTCATTTTACTGAATTAATGATTAGCTTTTTTCCTTTGCTTGAATATCCAAAAAAGTTGCTTAATTGTATCAATCTAATTTCGGAGTCAACAATGTTTCAAAAAACTACTAGGCGGTGCCTAGGCGGCTGGGGGGGTCCAGGCTGCCCAGTGCTTAGGCGGGCGTTCAGAACCTAGGCGGTTCAGTAGAAAGAAAAATGTGTCTATTGTCTAATAGTATAAGTGTAACTGCATAACACATAAGCGTTAGGGATTTAGGGCACATCAAATGTAGAGTACACAGTCCACATAACACGCACTCCTCCATACTCCATGAGACTATAGTCTGATAGTCCACAAAATCTAATATAATGGGTGATGCTTAGATCAATTTCTTGTAACTTTGAGAAACCCATCGATCCTATAGAAATCACCAAAAACTAGTTTTTTTGGGGGTTTTTCTCTTTATAAAATAGGCTCTAATGGGGTTTAGGTTTCAAATCAACCTAAAACCCACGATTTTCCCCCTTTAGTATTAGAAAAAAAAAACAAAAAATGCCCTCAACGAGGGGCATTTCCACCCTGGGCAGGGCACAAGCCCTAGGCGGCCACCCAGGCCTAATTTGGGCACCTAGGCCTGGGCGAGGCGTCCAGGCCTTTTGGACCACCTAAGTGCTGGGTGGTCCGCTTTTTAAAGCATTGAGAGTCAATTCAAATGCTGGGGTTATAATGGCTAATGATCTAGCAAGAAAGACATAAGATCTGACTCTGAAATTACAGATAGTGAAGACATGTAGCTAAAACTTTTCGAAGACTCCTCTGCTTGAAGCTTTTCATCATTTTTAACAGTTGTTCTTCAATCAGGTAAAGGGAAAGAAATTAAAAGGCATCAATGTCATTCTCACAATATTTCTTTTCTTCTCGTTTGTCTTTATGAACGTGGATTTGAGAGCCATAATTTATGGTTCTCTTATATACTTTAATAAAGGATTTGTCGCACATGATTGCTGTGATAGATTATGCCGTTGTAGAGAAGCCAACTCTGGAGACATGGATGCAAGGAGGGCTTGATTACATAATGCTAAAAAATCTCAATATTGATGGAATTCGCACAATCGGTAGTGTTCTTGGCCAAAGCATTGCACTTGATTACTATGTTCGTCAGGTGATTTCGGACACATTTTTACAAATTCAGAAGTTTTACAACACTTGATGAGCCTAATAGTACCATAATCATTTTAACATTTAATTTTTCTTTCTTAGGTGGATGGGATGGTTGCAGAATTCACAGATATTAATCGAGGCATGGAGAAAACAGGAACTTTCACCATGCAGAGGAAGAAACTTTTTCAACTAGTGGGGAAGGCCAATACTAATCTAGCTGATGTAATTCTCAAACTGGGACTCTTTGAGAGGTAATGTATGTTGGAATAGATCTCTACTATTCATATTTTGACTTATAACATGACGTTATGGTTTACTGATTATTATTACTACTATTATTTTTTGGGCTTATTATATCTGCTAAGCTCAGAAAATGTAAATGTGAACAACTTTAGGGCATGTTTAGATTCCACTGCAAACGATGGATGACAAATATAAAGGTAATTTATCGTATAGAGCACATGTGGATGCCCATGACAAATAAAATCCTATCCATGGTTTGAGGGCGAAATCACGGATGAAAGGAAAAGAGGGTATGACCTCTTCGTTTTTTCATCCCCAAATTGCTTCTGTCTCTCTCTCTCTCACTCCCTCCCTCTATTCGTCCCCAACTCTCTCTACAAAAGCCCATGATGGACCCAAAAGCTGTCATTCACTCACTCTCTCTCCAGAAAAGCCCATGATGGACCCAACCGCTGTCACTCACTCTCCCTCTACCCCTTCCGCTCAAAAGCTATCTCTCATCTCACCATTCCTTTCTCTCTGTTTCTACAATTAGGGCCCCCATCTCTCTCTTCTGCCTCTCTTCTGTCTCTAAGGCCCACAAAATCTCCATTATTTCTTTCTTCCTCTTTCTACCTCTGGAATTAGGGCTTTCATCTCGCGTCTCTCACGGAACTGCAATCTCAGCCAGGCAACAAGATCTGCGGATTGCTCTCAGATTAGGGTTCATGGAATTAGCCATTGTTGGATGTGAGGGTTTGAAGTTTGGCTATTTATAAACTATATGTTACTAATTTGGGGGTTCAACTTGGGTGTTTGAAGAGATTGACATTTTCAATTCGGATCCTTTGGCTGGTGTTGCTTCAGCGAGGGAAAGCAACTTGGGTCCCTTCAGTGAATCCTTTCGCTGTTTTTGCTGCAGTGAGGGAAAGCAATTTGGGTCCCTTCAGTGAACTTTACATCTTGATTGGCTTTGCTTCATATTGGGTCCCGTTAGTGAACCCTCCATCATAACTGGCTTTACTTCAATTTGCGTACCTTCAGTGAACCTCCATCTTGACTGGTTTGCTTTTTTGAATGGATGGAAGACATAATAACTTGAACCGATCACTACCCTGCCACCATACATTCTTGGAGCAAAGCAACAACCCCAACTACTCAAAATCCCAAAAGAAAGCGCCCATCATCACCAAACTACCACCTGGAAAGAACCTTATCGTGACTGGTTTTGCTCATTTGGCTGCCTAATTGTTTAGTTGGCAGAGTATAGTAGCCGAGGGAAAGCGATTGCAAAAGCAGAGTGATTGTTTCCTTGTGTCATAGCTTTCCTGTGTTTTGGCTTTAGTAGAGCCTCATGGATGGAGTTGATTGATTGGATGCAGTTGGCTGTGCGCAGAGTGCAGCATAGGGGAGGTCGTAGGAACATGAGAGGGGAGTTTGAGAGAGAGATAAGAGAGATAGGATTTTAGAGAGAGGTGCAGTTTTAATGGAGGGGGAGGTTGTAGAGAGAGAGAGATGAAGGTGGGAGAGGCTGAGTTTTTTTTGGTGTCAGAGAGAGAGAGAGAGAGAGAGGGTTGTTTTTTTTTTTTAATTTCAGTAAATTTCACTACTCAAAATTTTAGTGAATTTTGCCAATTTTTCATTGAGAGTCAAATGGCAGACAAACAACCCTCAAGCACAGATCTATTTCCTCAACTACAGATAATTATTATTTTTTTGATAAATGTTAACATTGTATTGCTGTCGAAAGTTACAAAGAGGTAGGAGATCACCCTAGAGAAGGGTGACTCGATAAAAATTGCTAGCCTACCATATACAAAGAGGGCTTATAAGGCCACCCAATTACAACGATATGCAGTAAGCTTTTGCAAAAATACATTGAGTGGAAAAAACCAAAAAAGCGAGCCATACTAAGTTGAGAGACCTTTGTCCTGAGCAAAAAAGGAGTCGGACCCGGGTAGCGTTGGTCCTTGGCCCTGGCTTCTAGCACCCTCTTTCGCCAATATGTCAGCAAAGTCATTGGACATTCTCCAAATATGCCTCTAGGAGACGTCCATATCCTTGCATATATGGTCAATTTCATCAAACAATGAGGCTATGTACCATGGTGGAGAGCTCGTTCTCCTTGCCCAGGAGATAACATTATAGGAAGCCCCTTCTACTAGCAGAATAAGGCCCCAAGAAGGATCAAAGAGTTTTAAGCCAGTTATTAGGGCTAGAGCTTCGGCATGATTGGAGTCCTTTATACCTATATCTCTGAGAAGGTTAAAAGGACATTGCTTTGGTGATCTTGAAAGACCCCCTCGACCCTTGCCGAGCCAGGGTTCCTTAAGGAGCACCCATCGAAATTCAGTTTGATGCTTCCTTGGGGCGGTGGTTGCCAGGTTTGATTTTTGGTCGCCACTCTCGGTTGGTGGTGAAGAAGATTGGTCCATTGGGTGAGGACAAAATACCTAGGGATGCCCGAGAAAACCTTGTGATTGGAGACCCAAAAAGTAAGCAACGAGATAATCTTGTGGAAGAGAGCTGTTGTGTGTAGCTTAACGCCTTGGAAGATTCTAAGATTCGTTTCCAACCAAATGAACCATATGGTTGCTGCAACTGTTGCCTTCCATAGCAATCTTCCTGCCTTTGCCCAATCGTAAGAGATAAAGGCCTGGACCGAAGGGGGGAGTAACCCATTGAATGCCAAAAAGTTGCAATACTTTACCCCAAAGATCGAAAGTAAAGTCACAGAAAATAAACAAATGTTGGTTCGATTCCTCCTCACATAAGCATAGAGCACATCTGTTGGGAAGTGGGATTCCTCTCCTTTGAAGTTGGTCCACGGTGAGTGCTCTATGGGAGCAGGCTGGCCAGTTGAAGGTTTGGACTTTTGGAGGAGCAATGGTGGCCCAAACTTTGGATTCGATAGCAGTTGGGTTAGCCGGAAGAGTAGGAGGTAGGATTAATCCTTTGTAGAAAGAAGCTACCGAAAAAATGCCAGATGGAGCTAAAATGCCAGATGGAGCTAGCCTCCAGAAGATAGCATCACTTCCTTGAGGCGCTAGAAAGTGGGAGTGAAGAGAGGTTGAGAGAGACTGAAAATGGTTAAATTCCTCATCAGTAAGATTCCTACGGAAGGAAGGGTTCCATACTCTCCGACCCCCTGTTAGGACCATCTCCTCTGCAACTGAAGAATCTTTGTTTAGAGCCAGAGAGTAGAGGGTAGGGAACAACTCTTTCAAAGTGGAGGGTTCTAACCACAAGTTAGACCCGAATCTCACTCTATAGCCCTCTCTAGGATGTTATCTAATGAACTTTCTGAACTGTGAAAGGGCCGAAACTAAAGATCTCCAGGCCCCTGAAGCATTGTGCCAGTGACTTCTAGAGGGCAGCCAGGCACCATCTGGGATGTGATACTTTTTCCGTAGAATTTGAGCCCAAAGGGAGTTCGGCTGGGTGGCTAGACGCCACCACCATTTCCCTAGGAGTGCCTGGTTATGTCTTCGAAGAATACGGATGCCAAGTCCTCCTTGCTGCTTGGGTAGGCAAATGTTATTCCATGCTACAAGATGGAACTTTGTATTATCCGCCTAGCTCGACCAAAGAAAATTACAGATGATCTAGTCAAGTCGATTGGCAACTTGGGCTGGCATGTGGAATAGGGACATGAGGTAGACCGGGGAGTTGGCAATGATAGCATTGATCAAAGTCTTTCTACATGCCAAAGAGAGAAATCTACCCTTCCACCCAGCTAGACGCCTGTCTACTTTGTCTAGGACCTGTGACCATTGTCTTTTTTTGGGTTTACCCAATCCCAAAGGTAGGCATAGATAAGAAGTCGGTAAGTCTTCTACTTTACATTCCCACATGAAGGACTTGACCTCTGCTGATGAAAGGGCTACACCCAACATTTTTAATTTTTCGAAGTTGACTTTGAACCCAGTCGCTGATTGGAAGCACCTAAGGAAGAGTTTGAGGGTTCCAACTTCGTTGCAGGAGGCATCAATAAACACCAAGGTGTCGTCTGCATATTGCAGATGAGACACCATTGGTCCTAGTGAACTACTCTTGAAGCTCGACAACAAACCAGTCTCGTAGAGCCGGGAGATTGAGCGACTGAAGACCTCCGCCGCGATAGGAAAGAGGAAAGGGGAAAGTGGGTCTCCTAGGCGGAGACCCCTAGAAGAAGGGAAAAAACCCTTAGGGGTTCTGTTGATAAAAATTGAGAAATGTGGATGTGAGTAGCAACCACGCATCCACATTCTCCATTTATATCGGAACCCCATTCTAGCCATCGTCTCGTCAATAATTGACTAGTCCGCATGGTCAAAAGCCTTTTCCCAATCAATTTTGAAAATAAGGCATGGTTTCTTAGCTAGGTGCCTCGAGTGGATACACTCATTAGCTACTAAGGCCCCATGAAGAATCTGTCTATCTTTGAGAAATGCAGATTATGTTGAAGAGATAACTGAGGGAAGGGCCTGTTGGAGTCTGGAGGCTAGGACTGTAGCTAGGATCTTGTACGAGGAATTCAGGAGACTAATGGGGCTGAAATCTTCGATTTCCTCAGCACCTTCTTTCTTGGGAACTAGAGCTATGAAGGTTGCATTAATGGCTTTGTGCAGAGTGCCCCTTTGGAAGAATTCCTCGAAGAATTTAAGGAATTCAGGACGAAAGGTGTCCCAGGACTCCTTGAAAGGAGCAATCGGGAATCCATTAGGGCCCCGTGCCTTGTCTTGGCTAGAGCATTGAGAGCTAAAAAAATTTCTTCCTCTCTGAACTGTTGCTCGAGCTAAACAACCTTTTCTTATGAGAGGGTAAAAAAATCAAGGGAAGACATTCTCGGTCTACGGCTCAAAGGGGCAGAGTAAAGAGTCTGGAAGAACTCTAAAATTGCCTGCTCTATCTAAGCAGGTTGAGTGAGGTGTCTGTTATTGACCTTAATCATCGAAATTGAATTGTCTCTCCTGCGACAATTTGCAATGTTATGTAAAAAGGCAGTATTCTGATCACCTGCTTTCAACCAAGTGATTCTAGATCTCTGAAACCAGTAGATGTCTTCTTTTGTGAGAGTTGAAAGGTACTCAAGTTTAGACTTAGAACGGAGGTCTATCTCAATGGGTTCCAAAGGCCTAGTCTCCTCCAGCCGATCAAACTCTTGGATGGAATTCAACAGTGAGGACTTGAGTTGGGAAAAATTGCCAGGGATGGAAAGACTCCAATATTTGATCGAGGTTTTAAGGATTTGAAGTTTGGTCTGGATGATATACCCTGCCCTGCCCGAGACCTGAGAGGCAGAGGAGTTCCACCAGGTATGAAGGAGGGTATGAAAGTCCTTTTCTAGGAGCCAGTGGAGTTCAAGTCTGAAGGGCCTGGGACCTCTTAGAGCGGTAGCTGTGTCGAGTAAAATGGGGCAATGGTCCGAGGTGGATTTTGGAAGGGCTAGAGATGACTATCTAAGAAAATGGTCCTCCCACTCCAGGGACAGGAGGAACCTATCTAATTTTGAGAGAGTAGGGTTGGAAGCGTGGTTAGACCAAGTGAAACGACTTCCCTGGAGGGGAATGTCTACGAGCTCCGTCCGGTTGATGAAGTCAGAGAAATCCCACATATCGGGAGAAATCGAGTTTGAGGAATTTCTCTCATGGGGCCAACGGGTGACATTGAAATCCCCTCCCAAGCACCAAATGGGGTGTGGCAGGGTGGCTACATGTCCCAGTTCGGACGAAAGTCTACTCCTGAGGGAAGAAGAGGTTGGGCCATTGACTGTCGTAAATTTAAAAGGGGTCCCGTCCGAGATACTGAAAAGGAGTATAGTTATAGAGTAAAGCCCTATGAAGTACGAGTTAAGGGTGAAATCAGAGATATCGTGGACTATCCAAATTCCTCCTGAAGCCCCGATAGCAGGTAGGGACACCCACTGACTAGATCTTCTCACCCAAACTTGACGGACGAGTTGAAGATTAGGTTCAGGGAGTTTGGTTTCAAGGAGGTCGAGAATAGAAGGGCAGAGTTTTGAAGTGAGATCTTTAACAACACTCTTCTTGGAGGATTGTCCTAGCCCTCTTATTTTCCAAACGAGGAACTTCATAGCTTAGGTGATGAAGAAGAGGGGACGGAGGCCAGTCTAGGAGACCTCCTTGGCCAAACCATGGAGAGGGGGCCGGAAGAGCTAGCAAGGGGCTCTCCTTCAAAAGGCAAGGAGGAGAATAGATTATAGAGTTCTCGTTGGCCTTTATATCTCACCTGTAATCTACTTTCTACGTTAGTTGTGATAAACCTGTGTGCCAGTCTTTCTAGTCCATCATGCTTGAAATCCATGATCCTGTACATCTCTCTCATTCTTCTGTCAATGCAATTTCCCATCCCTGTCGACCTCCTCGGCTTCATCGGATACCTGGAAGGGAGAGATGGGGGTCGATGAAATATCGGTGAACTCTGAATCTGATGCTACCAAAGTTGAGTCAACCCCTTCGTATTGGACATCCCTGTTGACCTCCTTGGCTTCTAAAAGAGCTTGGGAGGGAGAGACTGAAGACGTTGCAAGCACCGGAAGCTCCATCTCTGCTACAGCCACAGGGGGAGAGGGGCTGGAGGGGTAGAGGTCAGGGGGAAGAGACGACAAGTCGTCAGAGTGTGGGAGGGAGGAAATAGGGAGAGAGGGAGTAGTAAGAGGGGTGGGAGAAGGCAGAGAAGGGTCTGGCTGAGGGCCTGCTGGCTGAGGGACAATGAGGGAATAGGCTTGACTGGCCAGGGGAGATGGAGTGGTGGGGTATACTGAAGGGGGTAAGAAAGCTTGGGGAAGGTAAGAGAGAGAGAAGGAAGGGACAAAGGTTAGATAAGTAAGGTAGTGGTGCGTTTGTATGGCAGAGAAGCCTGAAAAAAGCAAGGGAGAGGGGGGGCCAGGAAACATGGATGGTGTTAACCCTGTGGATATGAACGAGGTGAGGGGTAAAGGAAAGATGAAGGGCTAATAGGGAAGACACATGCGCTGGGTCAGGGGGGGAGTGGTTCAAAGAGTGAGCTACAACAATTCCTAGAGGGATAAGATCCTTGTGAAAGAACCTGTTGGAGTGATTATCTTCCGAAGACATGGATAAGTCACCTAGGTTGATAGGGAAGAAGGTGAGAGAAAAAGGGGAGGGTGGGGAAAGGAGAGCGGCCTTCAGAAAAGAGGTGTGGGGCACAGGGGAGGGGTCAACCTGCGGGTGGAGGAAGGGAGGGGTACAGGAAGACATGGTATCAGAGGGGGAAGAGGAAAACAAAGAGCAGTACGAAGGGGTAACAACATGGGTATCGAGGAAAGGCAACGAGTTAGAGAGAGGGGGGGAGCCACCCTCAAGGGGGGGGGAGCCACCCTCAAGGGGGGAGGGTGCAGCCGAGAGGGAAGCTCAGAAGCACCAGAGGATGGAAGGGGAATGGTTGTGGTGGGTGGAGAGCAGCATGCCAACAGCTGGGGAACCGAGAGGGCCAGAGCAGGATCAGAGAGAGCCAGAGAAGGAGGCGCAAAAGATGGACCAGGCGGCGATGGTATTGATGCCCCCGGCATCGTCAGGGATGGTGTCCCTGCTGCAAGGGAGAAGAGGACAGCGAGGGCGACGGAGGGGAGACGTGCCTGCAGGAGGGAGGAGGCGTTTGCTGCACGGGATGAGGGCCTTCTGCCTTTTCAAACGAAGGGAGGGGTACAACGAGGGGCTCGAGGGGACATGTGGACGGGGGAGACGAGGGGGGGCAGGGAGGTAATGATGAGAGAGAGAAGGGAGATAGGTCGGTGAGAGAGGAGAGCGGGGATAAGACGTTCAATGGGCCGGGTCGGTTGGCAAGGCCCGAAGGTAGAAGAGAAGGAGAGGTGTCCTCGAGCACTTCTTTATCTGGTCGATGGGACAACGATGTAATCACGGGTTGTAGCTGAGGGTGACCTAATCCTAACTAAATCACTGGGTCTCAGGTCACACCACTGACCCATGGTTAGAGTAGAAGGGGAGGAGCGTGGAGCCCGAGGACGCCAGAAGGAGAGATTCTTGCTGGAGAGTGGAGGGCCAGCTGAATTGGATTGGGCCGGGTCGGGGGGTCGTCTACAGGGTCGCTACCATTGCCGTTTCTTCTTGAGTACCATAGTCCAAGCCTGGTCATGGTTTTCCGGTAAGGAAACTGGTGGAGAAGCAAGATCGGCTTGTTGAAAGAATCTTGAGGAGGGAGGCGAGGCTGAGGACCACGAAATAGGGACGCGGTAATACAGATTGTCAACTTCAATCCAACCGACTGAGGGATGCGGCTCGTGCTTAGGACTTCCAGGAGCAGTCGAATGGATCCCAACGGTAAGGTTTCCATGGAGATCCAGTGAATGGAGATCAAAGAACCACAAGCTTTCCCAATCCGCCGGAAAACTCAGGTGACCACGCGTGAAGGGGGATGTGATGAAGGGTGAGCCAGACCCTTTGTTTGCAGAAGGAGCCTTCAACTGGAGACCAAGCCCTAAGATAAGCGTGGGCTCCTTTCAAAGAAAGGTTGGAGGCATCCTGTAAGGCAAGTTGAGCTCTGGCGGGGGATGGTAAGGAGAACAAGTAATCGCCATTTGAGAGGCGTCTACAGGGTAGGTTCGATTCCTTTAGGGATCTACAAGCCCATCTCTCGATTCCTCTGAAGTCGTCACGACGAGGAGAGAAAGACACAATTGAAGCAGCAGACAGTTTAGAGCGATTAGATGCAGTCTCCCCGGGAGAAGAGGACAAGTAGAAGGAAAGGAAAGGAGAGCAGGAGGAGCGAGGGAGGTCCCGAGAGGGCAAAAGGGGTTTCAGAGGGGAGGCAGGGGTAGGTTTGGTCGCAGAGGTGACCTGAGCAAAAGAAGCCTTTTGGCTAGGCTTAGTGGTCTCCTGAGCCACAAACCTGCTACTCTGTTGGGAGGTTAAAAGGGGAGGAGGATGATTCACGTGGTGGGGTTGGAGAAGATGGGTTTTGGGATACGAGTCGTAGATGTGGTTCCAGCTGAAAGCGGGGAGGGAAGGAGGCAGAGGCATGAGAACATGGTACAGTGGGCTTCCACTTTATTTTTATTATTTATTATTTATTTTTGCCCATATACATTTAAAGAAGAATGTGATTGATTTTCATTTACAGCCAAATGTACTCTTATATAATGTATAAACTTCTATTTTTGGGTTAGAATCCTGCAACTATGTTTGTCACTTGTCAGTGTTTAAGAAGGCGGTTTGCCTTGATGCCTTGAGGTAGGTCAAGGTCCTAGGTGCTTCGCCTAGGCCTAGGCGGGTGCCTAGGACCAGTGGAACTCCTAGGACTAGTGGCACTCTAGGTGCTTGCCTAGTTGGCTAAGGCGCAGCTTGGAGGGTACCTAGTGCTTTGGCTCAATCTTGCAAGGTGGGCCATGCATCCTAACCCCCTAAGCACACTGGCCCCTATAGCTGTTTCTGGGGTGCCTCGTTCATAAAGCTTCCACAAAGGTAGCCAGGACTTCTGGCCACGTAGGCAGCACCTTTCTCCTTCTGAAAGACTATGTATAGTTATAATATGTGCATGGAATCTCTTCTTATTGACAAACTGGGAAAACTCAATATTCTATGGAATGCTAATGTACTAAAGCAATTTCTAATTGGGGAGGGGGTTTTGGGTTAGAAACCTAAAAGTCCCCTAATTATACTGATTTATTGAACCAAAGGAAGATATTTCGGAACAGGCTTGGGCCAGAAAGACTGAGCTTCCTTTGCCTTGGTTTAGGATTCAAACCATAGTTATTTGGATCTCCCAAGTTGGTGGCAGTCCTGGCGATCCTAGGCTCCTGCAGTTAGACCTCGGGCAGATCTCACTTCAGTGTTGTTAAAGCAAGACCCGATGCGGCTCAATGCGGTCCCGATGTAGGTGTATCATCTCCAACGCGGTCAATAAATTTTAAAAATTCTAAAAAATTAGAAAAATATATTAATGCCTAAGAAACATAGATTTGATTTATTTGATAGTAGGTATTTTAATTTTATCCATTATCTCCAATATATTAGCTGTCTTAGACTCTGAGTCCCCTGATAGCCTGATAAAGAGTAGAAGAGTTTGTTGCTAATCTTTAATATAATTAACATTATAACATGTAAAACAAAGCAATCTATTCCATCTCAGTTAGCATGTAAAAATTTCCAAACTTCACATAAACGTCCAAATTTCCAAACTTTAAAGTTCAAACTCTAAAGATTCATAATAAAGAGTAAAAGAGTTTGTTGCTAATCTTTAATATAATTAACATTATAACATGTAAAACAAAGCAATCTATTCCATCTCAATTAGCATGTCCAAAATTCCAAACTTCACATAAACGTCCAAACTTCCAAACTTTAAAGTTCAAATTCTAGAGATTCATACAACCATCGACAGTTTATCATGAAGGCATAAGAAAACAAAAGATTATCAACTCCCAAGTCTCAATCTCAACTCTCAATCAGACAAACCAAGGGTGATTCTTCTTGTTTATGTGTATCTCTCACATCTGAAACTGAGAATGTAGGGGTATCATCATCAGTATCATCTCCCCCTTATGTGTATACTTCGTCTTCCTCAGTCTACTCTGAGTCGGCCTCCTCATCCTCGACCTCTAGAACTGATGGGCGACTGGACCCACCTTTTCTCCTTTGTGTTCTAGTGTTAGGTCTTACTTCTTCTCCGGCCACTGTGGCTTCCTCAACATCATACCAAGTAAGATCCTCGCCCTCAAACACACTCTCATTGCGGATCCACAATCTACTCACTTGTGCCCTCGCCTCGGGATCATCCACTTGATTTGGGTGTGGGGGGGGGGGGGGGATGTTGCAAACATCTGTTACACCTTGGCTGTAGTCTATTTATTTCAATCATAGACATTCTTTTTTCTTTTTGTGCTATAATCTATTTAAAACAACAATATCCCAATAACTTCAAATACATAAATGAAGGGGTATACACAATATTTTTTTTTACTTTTTCAGACAAATTCTTTGTTGCGTAATATGAAATCATATATTGCATTGATCTGTTGCCAAATTGCTTATAATTTTTTGTGGGCTGCAGCCAAAGTTCTTGATTTTCTTATAATTAGTCTCCCATCTAACCAAAACATATGACTAACCCTAATTTGTGAGGGTCCCTTGCACATTTAGCATATCATCGAGACTGGTCCTTTTTATCATCCACAACCATTTCAAAATCACTTTTAAAAAATAAAGAAGCCATCTTTCTGAAATAATCAACAGAAATCACAACTCCATTCCTCAAATTAACCATTAATTGTTCCGAATTAGTCATTAGTTTCCACTAGAGTAGCAAAAAATTAGTGATATAATCCCAAAACCTGTAAGTCTCTTAATAAGTTTATTAAGGGGGCTTATTCTTTTTTGGGGGGTTTTGGGGGCTAGATTGCCCCCTTAAAAAACCTCTTCCCCCCTTTCTAATGGGGAAAACAATACTTTTTTTCCCTTGGCCTCCTATGCGGGCTCCTATGAGCAAGGATGCTTAGGGCACCTACCTAGGCGTCGAATTTTCGAACAGTGCATATGATGCCCACTATGCAACTGCATATTAATTTGGATATTTAATTATTTATCCAGTGGACTTATACAAGTAAAATTGTAAAAAAAAAGAAAAAGAAAATACTTTTACCTTTTTGGTACTTGGTTGTGTAGTATCCTTATTTCAAATCCCAAAAGTTTGACAATGTAAACTAGAACTTGATGAAATCATGACTTTGGACGTTGGACCTCATCATGGATAGCTTGGTTAGGGACCAACCTCTCAAGCATCTCTAATAGCCCATACTTTATTGTACAATCTGACTGAATGGATGGGTGCTTATAGTGAAGAGATGGATTCAAATAGTAAACATCTGCATGGAGGGCCTGTTAAAGCTGGTTATCCCATCTCTTATTAACAATGTGAAGTATAGGCTTGTATTTGGTTTTATCATTCTTCAGAACCATTTTGATCTCATCTTTCGTCATGTATATAGCCCATTGCGGGCTTTGCATCTCCATCAACCAATTGAAGAACTTCTACTAAAGGACCAGAAGCATCCAATGCATCATACATTTGGTTCCAAAAAGATGTATTAACCACAATGTACTCAGCAGTTCTCCCATCTCTTTGCTTTAACTATTAACAAACTGTTTTACTTATTTGAAGTGAACATAGTCCTTAGGGCACCTTTTTGCTTGCATAGGCTTTGAAGAGTGAGAACCATGGCAAATCTAGTCACTCTGGGCCCCACTATCTCTCTCTTCGTAGTAAACTCCCTCATCATGCTTAGGACTATGATTTGGCTACAGATAAAACCAATGACGAACCTAGCTTTTGAAATCACCCCTTGGATGTCTTCATCATCATCAAGTAATTGAATTTCGTCCAACATTTCTTTTTATCCCATTTCTTTTTTGTTTTTCTTTTTTTAAGGCTATCCATGTATTTTCATTGATCTACCTTTTAATTTCATCAATTGCTTGTGGGCATGCACAAACATTCCCACTAATACTGGCTAGGTGTTCTTTTTGCCGGTAAATACACGCCACATAGAGTACAAATAACACAATTTCTATCCTTTCGGTTTTTGAGTCGCATATTTCCAAGCCGGATGGTTATTGCTTGAAGATCATCAAGACATTGCCCTAGAAAAAAGTTTAAGAAATGAAAACTTACCTAATCATCAAAAGAAATGTCAATTTCTAGTTTTCTACTCGGCCCTTGAAAACCCTCGATTAGTTGGTGAGTCTTTGCCTAACACCTGCAAAATAATATCCTAGATAATCTCAATCATCATCATCATAGCTTTTTCCCAATTAAGTAGGGTTGGCTAAATGAATCTTGGTTCTCCATTATGCTCTATTAAATACCATACCCTCAGTACGGCCATAAGTCCTCATATCTTTGCGGTTTACTTCCAACCACCTCTTTTTGGGCCTACCTCTTGCCCTTTTCAATCCTTCCACTTGTGCTACTCACACCTCCTAACAGGTGTTGTACTTGGTCGGCATCATACATGGCTAGCCCACCTAAGTCTACTCTCTGTCATCTTATCGCCTATTGGTGCCACACCTAAATTTTTTCGATTGGATTCATTTCGAATTTTATCCCTTCTTGTCTTGCCACTCATCCATCTCAACATCCTCGTCTTCACTACACTCATTCTATGGATATATTGTTTTTTGTCCTCCCAACATCCCGCCTCATAGAGCAAAGCTGGTCTGACAACTGTCTTATAGAACTTGCCCTTCAGCTTCATTGATATGCGACGATCACATAAAATTCCAGTCGCACATCTCCACTTCACCGACCCAACTTTAATTCTGTGTTCAACATCTTCCTTAATCTCTCTATTTTCGTGGGTTACTGATCCAAGATATCGAAAGTGTGGTCCTTTTTGTACTTCCTAGCCGTCGATGTTAAGTACTTCCTCCTCTCTACTCCTGTTATTACTAAATGTGCATTCCATATATTCCGTCTTAGTCCGGCTAATTTTAAAACCTTTGGATTCTAGAGTATCCCTCCAAAGTTCTAACTTTGTGTTGACGCTGTTTTGGGTCTCATCGATCAAAACTATGTTATCTACAAACAACATGCACCAATGTACCTCATCCTGTAGGTGCCTAGTTTGGTCGTCCATAACTAAGACAAAGAGGTACGGGCTCAATACTGACCCTTGATGTAGACTTATTGTCACTGAAAACTCACTTGTGTCTTCACTAGTTGTTCGTACACTAATTAGCGCTCCATCGTATATATCTCTCACCAAGTCGATGTAATGTCTGAAGACTCCTTCTTTTTCAACACCCGCCAAATCAAATCTCAAGATACTCTATCATAGGTTTTCTCTAGATCAATAAAGACCATGTGGAGGTCTTTCTCTTCGTCCTAAACTTCTAAATCAATTTCTTAAGTAGAAAAATAGCCTAAATTGTTGACCTTTCTGGCATAAAACCAAATTGGTTTTCTAATACACTCGTTTCATGCCTTAGTCGTTGCTCAATCACTCTCTCCCAGAGCTTCATAGTATGACTCATCAGCTTGATCCCTCGATTGTTCCCATGATTCTGTATGTCTCCTTTGTTCTTATAAATAAGTACCACAATATTTTTCCTCCATTCGTCTGGCATTTTCTTTGTTTTCAATACCTTGTTGAACAACATCATCAGCTAATCAATGCGAATCGCCGTCGTGCACTTCCAAACCTCTATCGAGATACCATCTGGTTCTAAAGCCTTTCATATTTTCATCCTTTCAAAGCTTCTTTCACTTCCGACATCCTAATCCTATGAATGAATCTATGACCTCCGCCTTCTATTGTACCAACAGTTCGTTGTACCACTATGTTCCCATTGTGTTTGTCATTTAATAATTTTTGAAAATAAACTCTCCACCTTTCGTTAACCTCATTATCCTTTACCAAGATCCTTTGATCCTTACTCTTGAAATTGAATTCAAATTAAAAATAAGAATAGTTTTGCCCTCCGTTAAAAGGGCACGAACACCACTTTATAGATGGAGCTATAATTTGGCCCAATGGTTTAAAAAATGGATCGGTGACCCGGATCGGGCTCCCAAAAAACCGATCCGGATCGGCGAATCGGCGATTCGGATCGGGAATCGGGTGAATCGGTCAGAATAAAGCTTAAAAAAAATCCGAAAAAATTATTAAAATTCATTATAAATATTGTTTTTTAGGAATTCAATAAGAAATGAGTGTACTCCATTAAGAATTTTCATGTTTTTGAATGAATATGCGAATATTGATATGTTCTTTCCCTGCATGAACCGCCATTAATTTACATCACACAAAAGGATAAACATAGAATTATCATGGAATAAGTATATCAACATACATGGACTACAATAAAGCATAAAATTAGTAACATATGATCTAAAAATAAAATGATAGACGACGTTATTGTTCTTCTTGGTCACGTTGGTGCCATTGATTGAATTCGTTTAACAATTAATTGATTCGATCTAAAAACGAATCATCGATATTAGCAGGCGTCTGACTATTCCCAAATCCCTGAGTGTTAATGTTTTGTTGTGTTCCCAATCTAAAATCCCCGAAGATTGTCCATCCTTCATGCTCACCTGCACTGTTGTGCTCATCCCTACACTGTTGCTGTTGGGACTCGATATGTGAATAATATGGCTGGAATAGGGTGGCCTCAGAATCATCATCTCTCTCATTTTCTCTTTGAATAATAAGGAATTAAAAAAAAAAAAAAACAAATTTTCACAATAATCGATCATGGATTAAAAAAAAAAAATCACAAATTTTCAAAAAATTCTATCATGGATTACAAAAAAAAATTCGATCATGGATTATAAAAAAAAAATCACAAATTTTAAAAAAATTCAATCATGGATTTCAAAAAATTCGATCATGGATTACATAAAATTTGATCATGCATTACAAAAAATTCGATCATGGATTACGTAAAA
>NW_006494943.1:6146318-6188442 GCF_000471905.2 Amborella trichopoda
AAAAAAAAAAAACAATTCAATCATGGATTACAAAAAAATCGATCAAGTATTACAAAAAAATCTATCATGGATTACAAAAAAAAAAAAATAAAAAAATAAAATAAAAAAAAAACCGTACGGGACTCGTCGATTCCGTACAGTGAATCGGCGAGTCACTGTGCAAAACCGTCCGTTTCTAGAGAGAACCGGACGATTCTCGTTTTTTTCGCCGATTCGATCCGTCCATGGCGATTCCCGAGTCGAACCGGGCGAGTCCGGTTCGACTCGGCGTTTTTTTAAACATTGATTTGGCCCATATACAAAATGGCAAACAGTGCATTTAACATGTCAACTGTGTGAATCTTTGTGGCCGGAAAGCCCCAAGTATTTGGTTCCTGATGAAGCGTAAATATGCAGAAAAATCCACTTCTTCCTGACAGTTTGGGATGACATTGGAAATGATCAAACGTGTTTTCAAAGCCTCGATAACATTAGATAAAATGGCAAAAGTTCTTTGCTGACAAAAAGTACTCTTCTTTCATGCCCAAAGAAATACCTTGCCTAGGGTTCATAATAGTTCATGTTAGCAGAACTGTAAGCATGCAGATGTAAGGATTTTTCTAATCACCATCCACTTCTTTGCTTTTTTTTTTTCTCCTGTTTTCTCTTGTATGCGTTATCTCTTTGTGATATGTTATAAGATTAGTTATTTGGAGGAAGATTTGAAAAGACAAATTTTGATTGGGACACACCATATTCCCTATGCTAATGGGCTCAGTAAGCCTCAGCAGGTTTTGAATAAGATGACCAGTCTTAACAGTTGATGTAAACTTGTCTTGACTCAACGGCAAGTCCCAAGTTGACTCGCCCATGCGTAGGAGTAGATTAACTCCAACACCATATTGAGTGACAAGAATGAGAGGGATTGTTGCTTCACATGATATATATTTTTAGATTATTACAAGTGGATGGAAATAAAATTACAATGGTTAAAATTATAAAACAGAAAAGGATGATTAAAAATGACTAGAAAACCCTCGCTATATGTTGATTATACCAAAAAGAGTTACTAGCATGAGGCATTGCAGTTGGCATTCTTGTAAGACACTTGTGCATTGCCTCCATGTCAATATTGGAGCTGGCACCCTTATACCTAGAAGGAGATGCCCGTAATATTGTCCTATGGGATAGGATGTGGCTGCAAATTTGTGGAGGGTCACTAGGCCTTTTGCTGAGTTTGACCATATGCAACTACTTAATTTCTTGGTTATCATTCTTGTTTTTAGAGAAGCTAATGATGTAATCTGTGCCCTGGAAAATGTGGTCACTTTGTTATATGAATGGAACAGTTTTCAATTCGTGGATTAATTATTTGGTGAGTTTGACCATATGCAACTCCTTTCCTCTTTCATTCCAAATCATTTTAGGAATGGGAATCAAGGAATCGCGGTCGGCTAAAAGATTCATGTTTTTTGGAATCGACGTCCGTACAAGAGGAAATTGTGGGAAACGAGATTCCTATTTTATTGGCATCGAGATTCAACCGAAATGGAATTGATAACCTTGCATGGATAGAATCAAGATTCCTAGCTCTATGGCACCGAGTTTCCGACCTATTCAGAATCGACTAATATGGAATCGAGATTCGACCTAGATTGGAATCGAGATTATTGGCAGTTTGGATTTCGAGTTTTGACTCATCTTAAGGGGTATGTGCCTTTGATACCATGGATGAAGGTGTGGAGTATTTTAATTTTTAATGTTGCAACAGAAAGTTATCTTATTTTAATACTCCAAGGGCATGCAAAGGAAGTTATGCTTGCCATTGTTACCTGCAAAAGACATTGGAACGAAACTTGTTAAGAACTCAACTCTAGATTTTTGCATTGGAATGTTAATTTGTGGAACAAAAAGTTTGGCAATGCATTCATTGGACTATTGTTCGGAACATAGATGAAGTGTGAAGGATAATCGTCTCTACTTCCAATTTACAAATAACTCAAATAAAAATCTATAAATATTGCAGCCAATTTATAAGTCACATATTTATGCACCTAGAATATTAGTATTTGATTTTGAGGTATTTTAATTCCAAAAAAGAAAAATAGATCATGGTTCTATGAGGGTGGAAGCACGATTCAATGTTTTATTAGTTTGTCGTTTCTTGCATCTACACGCTGTACTTGTTGTTTAAGAATTTGGATTCGAAAATAATTGAATTGAGTATCCTTATATGTGGAAACCGGTTTCAACAAGTGTAGAATTGAGATTCACCAATTACGGGATCGAGAATCAGTAAATGCTGGAAAGGGATTCAAGTGTTGAAATCGAGATTCCTAAGTTAAGGAATCAAGATTCTAGACTTCTCTGAAACGAGTTCTGTGAATATTCATTATATCGGGGTTCCGAATAAGAAAGGTGACCTTTGGTGGGAGATTCAAGTAACTATGGTCCAAGTCATTCCTATAACTCTTTTTCATTTGTGGTTATATTTTTTGGCATCACCCTTGTCTTATCTATTGGGTAATTTTGTCTGCAATCATGTGCACCTTATGAGGCACATGAAAACAAATTTTTTTCGCTCCAATAATTGCCACATGAAAATTGGCTTGGGATTAGGAATGAGATTTTGTGTTTTAAGTTGCATGAAGAAGTGGCATGCTTAATGCAATTTTCTGGCATTTCTTGTCCATTTCATGAGAGGTAGTGTATGGAGTTTGAGAATGTTTTTTATTTTTTACCTGATAATCGTATATCGTCACTATTATCTATCAAGATGACATTCACCTTGTTATAGTGTTTGCTTATAAGTTAAAAGAAAAATTTGATATTGGTTGAGATGTTCTTTTTCACCTTTTCTGGTGAAGGACTTTAAATATTCATCATTATGCACTCATCTAGTGGATATGAATTTCTTTGGGCCATCTATTTGAAAGTTTTCAATTGCATTATCATTGAAGAGCTATATAGTCACAAACTGACGAGTGATAGGATGTTTATGCTTATTCTCTTCAATGGTTTATTATCTTATTTGTTTTGGGATTTGCTTAATAGAAGAATTCATTGTAATAAATTTACTTCAGTGCGGCATGTGATTTGTTTTATGATGCGTCTTTATGACTTTCTACCAGAATTTAATTCCTCATTGTATGAATTAACTAATGAACGTACTTTTCATGTGACATTGATTTCCTTTTTGTATTGCTTTTTCAGATCTGATATAGCTTGGAAAAATGCAAACTACGCTCAGATATGGGAGTATCTACGAGATGAGTATGAACTGACACAAAGATTTGGAAGCCTTGATTTTAAACTGAAATTTGTTGAGGTACCTATTGCTTCTTGGATATTTCTTGTAATTTTAATAAAATCTGTCTGTAGTGACTGAATTATATACATGCTCTTTCACTGAAATGTTGTCTGTCACTGCAGCACAATATTCGCTTTCTACAGGAAATTCTTCAAAACAGGAAGTCTGATTTCTTGGAGTGGGTCATCATTCTATTGATAAGTGTTGAGATTCTAATCTCCTTGTACAATATTATCCGGGAGTCAGCCATAAGTCCCTCATAACAGTATTTGAAGAGTAAATACAGAAGCTCATCCAAAAGTTTTGCCTCATGAGTCTTCATTCTTTTGGAAATGTATATCTCTGTCGGCATTTTTAAAATGATCTATTGTCGCACTTGATATTCCATAGGATGTACTGAATCGGGCATTGGCCGCTCTTCTCCTGTATATATTCTTGTGTCATTATGCAGCTTGTCATGCTTGTAATTGAGCAAATGTAAGATTGCTGCTTTACTAATAACATAGTTGCTGTTTTCTATTCAAAGATGTAAACGAGCCTTCTTGACCTTCTCAATGGAATACTATTAAATGAGGTTTGAGTGACTTGGTTGTATTTTGTTGATCATGTCTAATTTTCATTTACTCTGTTCAATTATAAAGCAAGAAACTTTGATCTAATCAGCTCACATTATATTCTGTTTCTGACTTATTAATTTGATCCATGTTATATTCTTGTTATCAGCTAAATTGGATATGTTCTGTTTTCCATTTTCTAGGAAGTCAGACCGGGAGGGCTCATTAAAGTAGTTTCTTTGCAATTGTTTACAATTTCATGATTTGGAATAGCAATTATTTTGAGCATTTAGCCAGTAGAGCTTCTATGAGATGCACTGTGTGGAATAATCAATGAACTAGATGAAATTAAAATTTGAAGCAGTGGTATTTTAATCAGATTATGAAATTAACCCTAGGATATGGAGCTGCTGTTGTCAACACCTTATCCAACTTCTATTCCTAAACGTTGGTACTTATTAAACATACAAGGAAATTGATGGACAGATTTCTGCTGCTCACTTTCTGATGAAGGAAAATAGAGAAAAGAGGCCAAAAACAGTTTAATAACCATTAGAACAGATTTGAGTGAATTTGGGTTTCCTTGACAAAAGAGTGATCCCAAAACCTTAGATAGGGCTTGCTGGCACTATTCACAGTTTTTTCTACTGTTCACACTTCAGAAGCGTTAGAAACCCTAACATCCCAAGCCCTTTTATTATATCATAATAAAAAAAGACCATAATTGCCCCCACTTAAATTAAAACATTATAAAAATACCTCATAAGTCCTTTCACTTAAAAAAACTCGTAAGGACACTTTTATCCCTGATAAAACAAGTAATTCCATGAGTATTCGAATCACTTTTTAATCATCTTCTAAAATCCTAAAAAGTATACAAAATTCTGAACACCCTAAAAAGAACTTAAGAACCTAAAAACTAAACCCTAAGACTAAAATGAAAAGGTAAATCTTTGAAATTAAACAAATATTAAAAATAAGAATAGCTTTGTGCTCCATCATTGTCTTTGGGTGGAGAAAGCTCGTCTTTGAGTTTTGAAGCGTGCTAAGATGAAATTTGTATCAGCCTTGCAACCTTCTTCAACATGATATTGTAAAGACGATCATGGGGCTTGTGGGTTATTGTATTAGTTAAAATACAATGGTTGTGCACTGAGATTGAGTCCTTGTGATCAGTTGATATATCCATAAACACTTTTGAGTACCCCTTGAGGAAAGGGTCATTATATGTCGATGGAATAACATTGATATGTAACCCCGGTTCAGTCACATTAACTAGCTGAAATTGCATCAGTACAGTTACTACACCTTGCTGCAATTGCCTTGGTACATCTCTAGAACAATCCAAGGGAGCATCTTCAAGATGATCATCTCGAACTCCTAGTTCACTAACCAAATTAGCAACTTCCCCTTCTAAAATTTCTTCATCTTCATCTCAATCATTGTCACCTTTCTTTTTTTTCACTTGGTTCTTTATCAAAAATTGGATCACTACTTTCTTCATTTGAACACTCATCAAAGACTGATGGAGAGTTCCAATCACTGCCTTGCTGATTTTGGAAGCAAATTGATGCTAAATTCTTCGAGTTTAACTAATCTGCATCGTCTACTACCCGGGGTGTAATTATGCTGCGCGAAATCACCAATGCCTCCCAATGATCACTATAGGCTACTTCTAGGTCCTCTTCATCAACCAGCTCATTGTAGATGGGATCACCTTCAAAAGAATGTTTGCTGTTTTCATCATAAAACTCCTCAGAAAGGTCAATGAACTTGCGATCTGGATGCGATCTGGACATTGTAATGAGACATGCCCGATCCCCGAACACCTATAGCATTTGATGTTGCTACCGGCACCCCTTTGGGTGACCCACCTCCCAAAACAACCCCTTTTTGGTCCAGGGCATCTTGCTGGCTGGTCATTCCAGCTGTGCGAGATGTCGAATCAGCACCTGTCATGTTGCCTTTTCTTCCAAAAACAGCACCACGGGCTGCTGCCCTGTTTCCCCATCACTCTCACCACACCCCACCTGTTCGAGGGTGGTTTCTGCTGAATTTTAACCTCTTTGCAAGTTTATAGACCTCATCAAGGGTCCAATAGCATTACAAAACTACCACATTTGAATTGATTGGTGCAGTCCATTCACATACCTAGCAATGGATTGCTCCTTAGCTCAATCATATCACTACAGGCAGTTAAAAGGTGAAACTCATGTGTGTTCATCCACATTCCTATCTCCTTGGTGCCTTAATATAAATAATTTTCAGGGAGATATTTTTCCTTTATCTTCTTCCACGACACAATTTTAATTTCGCCATTCTTTCTCGCCTTGCTTTTAGCTATTCCCACCATATTAAAGAACTTTTTTTCAATTTAATGGCAATCATCTTGACCTTTTTATTCGCTGGCACATCCTTGTAATCAAAGTTTCTCTCTTCCATGTTTAACTAGTTTATAAAGTCATTGGGCTGCGAATTTCCTTCAAAATCAGGAATATTTATTTTTAGATCTCTGAATCTTGAGTGGCATCCATACCTCTGATTATATTCTTCTTAACTCGACTCATCCTGCGGAGCACAATTGTGAAAAAGGTTGTACTCAACATCATAATGGACAACCAAAACTTCATCACGTCCATGATTGATGCCTGCAAGCCCTGTAAGTTCTAGTTGTTGGCCTGTCAGAGCAAGGGCCAAAGAGTCAACAAGTTTCCGCATGGCATGTAACATGACAACAACATTATTGGCAAGCAGCCCTACAGAGTGACACATGTACATGGGCATAAAGAGAGCCTCATTTGCACTGTGGTGACAAGTACTAGACTTGCTCTTAGAGGGGGAACTGAAATCCCCATTTCAAAATCATGGTTCCACTGTTTATTGTCCAACTTTGACAAGCCAATCATGAGCCCTTCCATTGAGACTATGGGTCATGGGTTTTTGTTGGGTTGGATAAAAAAATAGTAGTAGATCATGGTTCTTGGGTCAAGTGAAGTGCCCTTATTGTCGCTAATTTTAACCTATTGGTACCGGTCCGCTTCTAAAATATTTTGTTTGGATATTAGAAATGTTTTTTATAATTTTTATAAAATTTTTCAGAATTTTAAAAATTTATTTTGGCTATAAATTTTCATTAAAAAGGGTATTTTTGAATTTTCAGAACCTGGAAGGGCACATGTTAGGACTAAGGATCCAGCTCCCGTATGTGTGTGCCACCCATGAATGGGAAGTGTGGCCTTGTGGGCTCACATAATGGTCCTGTCGCACGCATGATTTTAAAATGCGGTCGCATTAGGTGTTATGCACTGGGAAAGACATCGCAACAGACCGCATATGTGCTATGGAGAGATGTGCTCGCATATGCGGCCGCGTCCCTCATAATTCCCATGTGGTTCACCATTTTTGTGAAAAATAGGGTATTTTGGACATTCCAAAAAAGGGGGAAAATGGTTTCGGGGGTATTAAACCCCCCAAACAACATTTTGCAGCTACATCTGTGGCTTTTTTGGATCGATTGAATAAAAAAACAATATCAGTGGAAATTTTATTTTGTGAAGTTCTTGAATTGTTGTATTGGTTGATGCTTGGATTTTGATTTGTATCTTTTGGGTGTTGATTTGAGGAAGTTAAGGTGAAGTTTCAAGGGTTTCAAGGGCCGTGAAGAGATCGATACTTGCTTCACGTAACCAGTAACTTTTCTTTCCTACTACAGTAATACTTTTTTTTTGGGCAATGTCTTCTTCTCAATCTTTTAGTAATAAGGATCCGGCTTGGAAATATGCCAAACTTAAAATCCGAAAGATCGAAATTGTGTGATTTGTATAATAATCATCATCATAACCTTTTCACAATTAATTGGGGTCGGCTAATTGTGTGATTTGTATGCTTTGTGGCAATACTTATATGGGGGGTATTCGGCAAAAAGAACACTTAGCCAGTATTTCTAAGAATATAAGAGCATGCCCACAAGCTACTGGAGAGATTAAAAAGGAGATTAGAGAATATATGGATAGCTTGAAAAAAGAAAAAGAGAAGAAAAAATGAAAAACTTGAAAAAAGAAAAAGAGAAGAAAAAATAAAAAAAAAGGAATTAATTGATGAAATGCAATTATCTGATGATGATGAGGAGGAGGAGGATATATAAGAAGTTGCAATGAGGCAAATGGTCTCCAATATCAAGAGAGAGGGTTACAAAGATTTATTGTAGTATTGAAAAAAAAACCCCTCTCTCTAAGGGGCTAATGGATGCTTTTTTTTACCCTTAACCTCGAAATTGTGGTTTAGGAGAGGAAGTAAAAAACAAAACAAACTACAATTGAAAATTGATACAAGAAAGAAGAGAGGAAGTCGGTCTGTAAGTACATTGCACAGTGGTTTTATATGGCCGACATTCCTTTTGGTATTATAACCCTCGATAGTTTTGCATGTATGGTCCAGGCAATTGAGCAATTTGGCCCAGGACTTAATCCTCCTTCACTACATGAGATTCGGGAACCCTTATTGAAGGATGTTGTATTTGACGTTAACAAAATTTTCATTTCTCAAAGAGAAGGGTAGAAGTATGGGGCCACTAATATGTGTGATGGATGGTCCGATGGGAAATCAAGGTCATTCGTTAATTTTTTGGTTAACTGTCCAACATGTCATTTTTTTTAAATCTGTTGATGCATCCGACAAGTCACATGATGCTCCATACTTATGTCGCTTGATGGATGAGATTGTAGAGTTTGTTGGAGAGAAACACGTGGTACAAATTGTCATTGACAATGGTACCAATTACGATCCAGCTGGGCATTTTTTAACTTTGAAGAGAACGCATATGTTTTGGACTCCTTGCACCGCTCATTGTATTAATCTCATGCTTAAGGAAATGACTACAATATCTTTATTTAGTGAGGTGATTTCAAAAGCTATGTATGTTGTTGGATTTATTTATAATCACACCATAGTCCTTAGCATGATGAGGACTTTTACAAAGAAAAGAGAATTAGTGAGACCAGGTATCGCTAGATTTGCCACATCGTTTCTCACTCTTCAAAGCCTATGCAAGCAAAAAAATGCCTTGAAGAGCATGTTTGCGTCAGAGCAATAGGTCAAAGTAAGTGGTCAAAGCATCGGGATGGGAGAAAGGCTAAATAAATTATTTTGAATGCATCTTTTTGGAATCAAATGTATCTTGCATTGGAGGTTGCTGGCCCTTTAGTAAGAGGGCTTCGACTTTGATGGTGATGTGGAGCTTGCCATGGGTTAGGTACATGAGGCAATGACTAGGGCAAGAGGCGAGTTAAAAAAGGCTTTAAAGGATGATGAAAATAGATGCAAGGCTATACCTGGAATTATGGATAAGCGATGGGATAACTAGCTTCACAGGCACCTCCATTCAGCCGATTACTTTCTAATCCATCTCTTCACTACAAGCACTCATCCATTAAGCCTGATTGTGGAATAAATGGTGTCTTCTTAGATGTGCTTGAGAGGTTGGTCCTTGACAAACATATCCAAGATGAGATCCAAAGCAATGAATGGATTAAGTTCAAGTCCGCCTTAGGAAATTTTGGGAGAGAGATTGCTACTCGAAACATGGACACTACAGATCCTTGTAAAGGCTAAAAATACCCTTCTACTTTCTATTTTGTTTGCTTTACAATTTTTTACTTGTTTATGTATAGTTCCATTTATACAAATAATAAAATGTTTATTTAAAATATTTATACAGCTCATGGTGGGCATTGTATGGAATCGAGACAATAAATCTACAACGTCTCGCTCTTCGATTGTTGAGTCTAACATGTAGCAATTGGTGTGCGTTTGACCATGTAAGTTTGTAATCCTTATTTCTTGGATTTCAATTTCAAATTTCAATTTTCTAAAATCTAGCTTATCTAAGAAGTGTAAAAGTAGAAACAAGAAAATAACATATGTTACTTTTGCTTGTTTCCTTGTTTTCTTCTATCACAACTCCATACCGAAAAAAGAAATAGGTTGGAGCAGAAGTTGAATGATTTGGTTTATGTGCGGTATAATGAGCGGTTTAGGGAGAGGCATCAAAAGTGCATGGATCCTAAGCCTATTGAATTGTATGAATCTGATGGTGATTGCACAAGTGAGTAGACCATGGATCCACGACTAGAGCATGTTTATGAGGGTGAGGATCTTACTTTCCTGGATGTTGAGCTCGCCACAAAGGCTAATGAAGAAGAACGGCCTAACACTAGAGCACAAAGGAGTAGAGTTGGGTTTAGTCGCACATCAGCTCTAAAGGTCGAGGAGGAGGTTGACTCAGAGGAAACCGAGGAAGAAGAATATTTGGAGGCCGCCGAGAATGATAGTGATGATGATGCACATGAAGGCTCGCAAGATAACTTCTCTAACTAGGTTTTGAAATTTAGAATCTCACTCTTGAGACTTGAGAAATGATGATGATTGTATTGATTGAGCTTGGCTTTTGAACTCTTTAGTCTTCATAGATTTTTAGTTTGTATTTTCTAACTTTAAAGTTTGTAGTTGCAAATTTATGCTTATGGTTGTTGAATATTTTGTGAAGCTAGGTTCGAGTTTCTAGTTTCTATCAGAGGAATCAGGCTTGGGTCATGGCAGTAGCAGCTGGGTTTTCTTAGCACTACGTCTCAAGATCCATTCCTATGTAACCTTGTCAAAAAAAAGGAAACGTTGCT
Organism: Amborella trichopoda; assembly: GCF_000471905.2. Next base: position 6,156,836 of record NW_006494943.1, read on the forward strand.
AGTTTCTATCAGGAGATAGTGGATATAGAATCTCCGACAGCTGATACTTTTGGAGTTAATGAATAAACTTAGTCCATGGTCCCATCCTATAATCCACACTTAGTAAATTCCATAGTTTTAGTAGGTATCCATTCCACACCTAGCAAATCCCCAGCTTTTAGTAGTTAGTCATTCCACACCTAGCAAATCCCCAGTTTTTAGTAATTATCTATTCTACACTTAGAAAATCCCATAGTTTCCATTCTACATCCTCATTAGGCCTATAAGAAAAATAAACTATCGTACCACTTGAGAGGGAGAGAAAATCTTTGGGGTGGGACGTGTAGGTTAGAACAGAGAGAAGTTGGAAGTAAGAGGCTAGGAAATCTAGAGAGACAAAGAGCCTTAAAAAAAAGAAGAGAGAGAGAGAGGTTGCCTAGAGAAAATGAGATCGCGAGACCTGAAAAGCCCTAGCTTTAGTCACTCCATCCAACCAAGCCAGGGCTTGGTCAAGACTTGAAGAGAGGGACAAAGAGGACGCACGACACGGTCAAGGCCGGTCCTAATACGGACGAGGCCTCGGGTTTGTCGGGCCAACTGGCCCGACCGGGTATTTTCTTCATCATCTCAAATATCTTATTTTCTTTATTTATTTTGCTAGATTTGTGAATTTATTTTATTTTATTTTATTTTTTTTATCTTTCATTCTTTCTGGATGTTTTAGAATTTTTTTATTTTTTAGTTGCAATAGCTACTACATTTTCATATTTTTTAGAATATGTTATTGCAAAAGCGTAGTTGCAATAGCTACTACATTTTCATATTTTTTAGAATACGTTATTGCAATAGCGTAGTTGCAATAGCTACTACATTTTCATATTTTTTAGAATTTTTTATATTTATTAACTGCATCGCAGCGACTCACCTGCATCCGGACCGCATCGAGCCTCATTGCCACATCGGCCCTTGCAACGCATACAACCATATCCCGCATTTTAAAACACTAGTAGCATGCTCCACATATTTGTTTTGTATACCACTTTTAGTTAAACGTTTGGTTAGTTAAGGAGTCTTTTAAAATTAAAATAGATTTGTTCTTATTCAAGAGGGAGCTTTAAAATAAAAGATTATCTTTACTTCCTATAGATTTTGGAGATCTAGATAATACTAAAAGTCGTTATAATTCAAATTTAAATAGAAGTTGGACTTGGGTCAGATTATAAGGGGATAAGGTTCCTGATTTCCAGCCAGAATCATGATGGTTGATTAGTGGGATGGATGACTCAAATTTAATCTCTCTCACCCCATAGATTTTCTAATATCTTAATGGTCAAGCTGGGCAAAATAAGATAAGGCATACCTAGAAGAAATCCTATTCAAAGTGGGAGATAGATTTCTTTCGATTTAAACTCTATTTGAATCTCCCTCAAATCATGTCAAAAGCCTCTCTCCCCACACCAATATTTCTACCTATCTGTCGTGCAAAATATTTTTTCTCTCTCACGCACCCTCCCCCAAAAAGAAGTCTCTTTTTCCCCCATATTTTGGCACATGACTCTCTATCTCCTTCTCTTGGTGTCACGCCACCCTTTCTTCTTCTTTTACTTATGAAGACACCCAAAAAAGAAACGAACATAGGTGGTGGCATGCAGCCTAAAGAGAGATCAATTCTCAACTTCAACCCTAATTTGTTCCTATAGGGTTTCTACAAACCCTAGTAGAATTTTTAAGCTCTCTAAAACCCTAGATATTATTCTTGTAAAGCTTCCTTATCTCAGAAATTCTAGCAAGACCTAAATGATTAGAAGTGCGACATCGGTCAGGGAATCAGGTGTGGGTGTATCAAGCCCTTTGAGGTTGACTCCAGGCATCATTTAGTAAGTCTTTCCAATAGGTTTAATTTTTTTTTTGGAGTCATTTATATTTTTTTGTGAATTTTTAGGAACATATATTGTACTCAAAACTATAGTGGAAGATTGTTTATTGCTCCTGGATATTTTTATTCGCTTTGGCAGTAAAAGTGAAGATCCTAGGTATTATTTAGGGTTAATTGTGATCTACAACAGTGAATAGTGGCCCATGTAAGTGGAATTCAGATATATTGAATAAAAAAAAAGAAGTTTTCTTGAATTTAATACTTTGAGTTCCTCATAGCCCTTCATTTGATTGGTATTAGAGCCTCTATTTTACTGGCGTAGTCTAAGAATTTTTTTTTTTGAGTCAAGAAATGAAATATGGGCCGAGGTGGACATGAAATATGGGAATGAATTGGTCATGAATAGTCATCTTGTAGATGGTTTCCTTTCAATTGCAATAAAGACTTCCATTTCTTATGTCTCTTGTTATAATGATAATAATGATGATGCATATATGTGGCACATGAGATTAGGGCACATAAACCCAAAAAGGATGAAGAGATTAAAGAGAAAAGGCTTATTAAAAAATGTAAATGGGGGCTTTACCAAAATTTGTGAATCATGTGTTCAAGGTAAGTTGGTCAACAAATCCTTTGCAAAAGCTCAGAGAGCTACTGACATATTAGAATTTGTCAATAGTGATATTTGTGGACCTATGAATGTGGCCACTAAGAGCTGCGAGAGGTACTTTATTACTTTTATTGATGATAACTCTTATTTTGGCCATGTCTATCTGTTAAGTGAAAAGTTTGAAGCGCTAGACCATTTCAAAGAGTATAAAGCCGAGGTAGAAACCCAAACAAATTAGAAAATAAAGTCCTTAGATCTGCTAGGGGTGGGGAATATTCTTCACTACTATTTGGAGAATTTTGTACTGACATGGTATTATACGTCAGTACACTATGCCATACACTCAGGAAAATGTGGTAGCTGAGAGACTGAATAGGACCTTGATGGAAATGGTGAGGAGCAATGCTAAACTCTCTTTCGATTTTTTTGGAGAAGCTGTTTGACAGCTAAATATATCCTTAATCGAATACCCTCAAAAGCTTTCATATTATTCCTCATGAGATTTTTACAGGTCATACTCTCTCTTGATCATCTCAAAGTATGGGCTTACTCTGTCCATTTCCTAATACCCCATCAAAATAGGACAAAATTAGATCCTACGACTGTCAAGTCCATCTTCATAGGATGGCCACCACATGGTAAGGGATAATGTTTCTATAATCCTGGCACAAGGGCTGTACGGAGTAGGGATGCCCATTTCCTTGAGGAAGTGTTCCGTGAGGATCGTGCCACTCAGAAACAAGCCAAGTATGAGATAGAGAGTGACATGAGTGAGGTCATAGATCCTGAATCACCTCATCTTAGGAGAAGTAGCCAAATTAGAAGAAAACCTGAGTTCTTCACCTATCTAAGAGAATATTATGAGAGAATTGAAGAAGAGTCTCTGCATGAAACCTGTTCCTACCAAGAGGCCATAACTTGTCATAAAAAGGCCCAATAGAAAGAAGCCATGATTGATGAACTTAACGCGATCAAACAAAACAATGTTTGGGAATTAGTAAAACTACCTCTTGACAGAAAACCAATAGGCTGCAAATGGATTTACATGAAGAAGTTGAACTCGGAAGGGAAGTTGGAGAAATACAAAACCAAATTAGTTGCTAAAGGTTTACCTCGAAAGAAGGAATTGATCATGAGACCTTCTCCCCTATAGCAAAATTTCCCTCCATTAGAATCCTAATAGCCATAGCAACCCATTTTGACTTTGAACTCCACTGGATGGATGTTAAGATTACATTTCTGAATGGCGACCTAGAAGAAGAAATTTATATGAAACAACCAGAGGGCTTCATAGAAAAGAGAAAGGAAAACCTAGTATCAATAGTATATAAACTCAATAAGTCCCTTTATGGCCTTATACAAGCATCAAGGCAGTGGTACATTGAGTTGTAGGAGACCTTGTCATTGGTTTTGTGGCTAACCAGGATGATTACTGTATATATGTCCCATTGTTTTCATCTCTCTATGTGGATAACATGTTAATTGCTAGTAGTTCGATGAGTGTCGTAGAGACAAAAGCTTTCTTGTCACAACACTTTGACATGAAGGATCGTGGAAAAGCATCATATGTTTTGGGAATCAAAATTACCCGAAACAGAAAAGAGAGAATTATTCAATTATCTCAAGAGACATAGTAAGAAAATTCTTGAAAGATTTGAAATGGACAATTGCTGGCCATATTAACCCCCATTGATAAGAAGACCAAGGTAAGCGTAGTCATTGTATCCCACTACTCCAGAAGAAAAGGAAGCCATGCAGAGAATTTCATGCATAAGTACAGTTGGGTCACTAATAGCAGGTTCCAGAGTTATCTAGCTATGAAGCACTAGAAGGCCATCAAAAGAGTGTTATGATATTTGAAGGGAACAATTAATTACACACTCACTTATGGAGGAGGCTTGTTTATACAGATACAAGGATATTCAGATGTAGACTATAAAGGCGATCCAGATGAGATGAAGTCCACATCCAGATATGTCTTCATGCTTGCAGGTGGAGCCGTTTCTTGGTGCTCAAAGAAGCATGATGTTGTTGCACTCTCGACTATGGAGTCAGAGTATGTGGCCTGTTATCTCGTGGCTAAATAAGCAGTCTGATAGAAGAAGTTCCTGAATCAACGCAGATTTGATCCAATGAAATGCCAGTGTGTTAGAATCGCTATTTGTGTGTCAAAAGGGCCGAGGTTTGACAAGAAATCGAGGCATATAAAGCCCATGATACTACCACATTTGCAACACGATTTGAAGAGAGATTGAGATTGTTTATCTCCCGAAAGAGGCTACGTTAGCAGATCCTTTGACAAAAGTATTAGTGGCAAATGTTCTTGCCAAACGTGTCTTGGGATGTGCTTGAGAGACTGAGAGGGAGTGATTGTACGACCTTCAAAACCCAAGTGGGAGATGTTGGGTTTTGTAACCTTTAAAGGCCTTGGGAGCTTGTAAAAGTATAATGCTTTATAGTGGAATATGCACTTCAGTGAGAGTGTGTGTATTGACTGACCATGGGTTTGGCAGTTTATGACTTGTTTATGTTCGAAAACCCTTACCTCTGGGCATGTGGCACAACCGAGAAGGGTTTACAGTGGGTCATTCCTTGTTGAGCTCGGAGAAATGCCTAGGGTTTATGTTCTAAAACGCTTACCCTTGGGCATGTGGCACTACCGAGAAGGGTTTACAGTGGGTCATTCGATGTTGAGGTTGGAGAAATGCCTAGGATAATGTTTATAGGCCAGGGAAACTGTGTGCTCTCCTGTGTTTGGTTATTGGCCTGTGAGAGCAAGGGCCAAAGTCTCAACAAACTTCCGCATGACATGTACACTTGACAACCGCATTATTGTGAAGCAGCCCTATAGAGGGACACGTGCACATGTGCATAGAGAGCCTCATTTGCACTGTGGTGACAGATGCTAGACTTGCTTTTTAAGGGGGAACTAAAATTTACATTCTAAGATCATGGTTTCATTGTTTATTGTCTAATTTTGATAAGCCAATCATGAGCCCTTGCATTGAGATTGTGGATCATGGGTTTTTGTTGGTTTGGATGAGAAAAATTCATGGGTCAAGTGGAGTTCCCTTATTGTCGCTAATGTTTGCCCATTAGTACCAATCCACTTCTAAAATATATTATTTTAGTATTAGAAATGATTTTATAATTTTATAAAATTTTCCAAAATTTTAAAAAATTTATTTATTTTGTAAATTCATTAAAAATGGTATTTTCAAAATTTTCAGAACTTGGAAAGGCACATGTGGGGATCAAGGATCCAGCCCCATATGTGTGTGCCACCCATGAGTAGGAAGTGTGGCCTTGTGGGGTTCATATAATGCTCCTAGGGTGGCACACCCCACTTTATGTTAAAAGTTTGGTTATTTAGGGAATCTTTTAAAATTAAAATAGATCTGTTCCCTATTCAAGTGGGAGATTTAAAGTAAAGGATTATCTTTGACTTCCTATAGATTTTGGATAATCTAGATAATACTAAAAGTGGTTGTAATTCAGATTTAAATAGAAGTTGAACTTGAGTCAAATTATAAGGGGATAAGGTTCTTAATTTCCACCCAGAATCATGTTGATTGACTTGAGGGATGGATGGCTCAGATTTAATCTCTCTCACCCGGCAAATTTCCTAATATCCTAATGATCAAGCTGGGCAAAATAAGATAAGGCATACCTAGAAGAAATCATATTCAAAGTGGGGGATAGATTTTTATCGATTTAAACCCTATTTGAATCTCTCTCAAATCATGACAAAAGCCTCTCTCCTCACACCAATATCTCTCTCTCTCTTTGTCACGCTAAATATTTTTTCTCTCTCACGCCCCCCAGAAAAAGGAAGTCTCTTTTTCTCGTATATTTTGGCACATGACTCTCTCTCTCCTTCTCTTGGTGTGACACCACCTTCTCTCCTTCTCTTACTTGTTAAGACACCCAAAAATGAAAAGAACATAGGTGGTGGCACATGAAACCCTAGGACTAGGGTTTAATGATTTTTGAAGAAAAGAGAGGTTCATGCAACCTAGAGAGAGAGAGATCAATTCTCAACCTCAGTCCAAATTTCTTCGTATAGGGTTTCTACAAACCCTAGTAGAATATTTGAGCTCTCTAAAACCCTCGATTGATTAAAAGGTATTGCATGTAAAGCTTCTCTATCTCAAAAATTCCAGCAAGACTTAAAAGAATTAAAAGTGCGCCATCGGTTAGGAAATGGGCTGTGGGGTGTATCAAGCCTTGTTAGGGTGACTCTAGGCATTGTCTAATAAGTCTTGCTGGTTGGTTTAATTGTTTTTTTTTTAGCCATATTTTATATTTTTTGGTGAATTTTCAGGAACATATATTGTGCTCAAAACTATATTGGAAGATTGTTTATTGCTCCTGAATGTTTTTTATTTTCTTTAGCAGTAAAATTGAAGATCCTAAGTTGTATTTAGGGCTTTGATTTTGATCTGCAACACTATGTCGTAGCCTATGTAAGTGGAATTCAGGTATATTGAATCAAAGAAAAGGAAAAATTTATGAATTTAATACCTTGAGTTCGACATAGCCACTCCTTTCATTCAGAATATTACTTTGTCAATGAGTTAAGATTCTTCTCTGATTGCTACAGTTCTTTGTCACAGCCTTTGCAATCTAAGTTAGTTACCTATTATATTATCATTGACTGAGTATTGGTGTTAAAAATTAAACTATCTTATTGTGTTTACAAAATGAAAATGTTGCTTCAACAGTTCAAAAAAAAATAATGAAAATGTTGCTTCAACTAGAATGCATCGATCTAAATGTAGTAGCTATTGCAACTGCTATTTGAGATTGCATGTGAGCTTGAATTCATTTCAGGGTATGGTGTCTCCTGTATGACTCATGACTTTGTTAATGATTTCTCTGGTCATGTGATCTTATTATTTTTCTCAAGGCACAAACATGAATTCTTTGGAATTTTTATTTTTATTTTTTTTTCAGTTCGAATTTAGAACATGAATTAGGATTGTTAAATTTGTCAAATTTCAATGCAATTCTTATTATGCATAAACAATATATAATGCTCATCAATAATACTCTTTCTTGAAACAGAAAAAAGAACAAAGGCATAGACTGCTAGTTTAAAGTGTGAGGTGCCTATATATTCACCTATTGTGTTTTCCTTTGTGGAGGAATTTTTAAGCATTTTGTGTGCAAGAGTGGAATTCCGTCAAATAGAATTTCTCTCACCACTTCAAAAGCGAACACCTGTATCAGCCAACAGTGATAAATTTTGGTCCTTCGTCAATTTTTTCTTATCTTAATTGAAAAGTAAAAGGGATATTGATGCTGCCATCCTCAAATTTGAGACTTGAAGTAACTAAACTTTGGTTTATTTGTGAAGTTTCAGCCGTATTTTCTATTTTTTTAGAAATGTATAAAGCTGAATCTAAAATTATTATTCTCTCGCCCAGACTGAAAGCTATTATTCCTTCAGTTGATGATCACAATTTTAAAATTGATCATCCTATTATCTTGAATATTTATAGACATGAACAGGTGAATGAATCAGTCTATCCAGTTGATCTCATTAGGATGTTGAGATTTTGTTCTCCTTTACAGTTTGGGCTGTTTCTTCTTGTATCACAGTATAGTGGAACTCAATTTGTAACCTTTGATGCAAAGAGGCTTTTCCCGTATGGCCTCTCTCAACATCTTGCTCTAAGTCTCTTAGCTGAAGAGCTGCTAGGAATCCCTTGATAAATTCTTTGCAGGAGGACTTTCCTTTACGTATGACTTCTGCTGAGGATTCAGGAGGCAACTCTGAAGCGGATATTCCATGATCAGCATCCCCATGTTGTTGTGGCCTCTGTTTTGAATCAATTTGATCCTCCATATTTGATCTGCGTATCTCTGTCTCTTTGTCAAACTTCAAAATATATGCCTGTATGCATCCTTCAGAAAGCCTATCCCCTAGTGTATCTATAATAAATATTTCTTCAGTTTCAACCTTTAGAACAAAGAAATGGTCATTCCAGCTGACTATGTAAATTGCCTCTTCTGATGGGGAAGCTATGAGTTCCTCCCACATTCTGTCAAAAGACATGGCTGCTTGCAAGAATTCACAACATTCTGGTACATTTTCAGGTATAAAAAACCCTACATAGGATCTCTCTGAGAGGATTGATAGCCTAGACACTCCTGCCTGCAGTACTGTTTCGATATCAAAGTGGTGATCGGAGAATTCATCTTTGTTACTCTTGTTCTCACATAGTTTTCTCCATTCCAAAGAGCCTTTTTGTATCAAGGTATCGAATTGGCATTTGATTGGCAGATTCTTGGGGTTTTTGTGCAACCAATCAGCAATAACAGCTACAAGAACTGAGCAAGCCCCTGCACCAGCTGCTTCCTCACTTCTCTGATCAATTGAAGCTAGGAACACTTGAGCACATAGCTCCATCTTCCCATCTCTGCTAGTGAATCTCTTCTTCTCCCACCTTCCCACTGCAAAGTGATCTTCATCTTCAAACCCATGTTGGGTTTGTTCAAGCTCTTCTTTTGGCTGAATGGGTAAATGGGATGTGCTTAATTGGTGACGTCGGTCATCATGAATGTCATCCCCACCTTCTTGACTCGCCTTGTTTAGTAGTGGAGTTCCTTTAGGGTGACTTACCTTGAAACTTAGTTTCCCTTTTTTCCAAGAAGTGAGTCTTATCAGAGAGGGATGTCTGGTAGTCTTTTCAGAGATAGTTTGGACAGGACTTAGTGTTAGACTTTTTTTCTCATCATTCTCAGATGTAGAGGTTTCTGCGAGAAAATTTAGTTCTGGTAAATTTTTGTATACAATTCGGTTTTCCTCTTCAGATGAGGAACATGTGAAGGAGTCTTTTGATGAGTTGGGAGAGTATCTATAATTGCTTGGGTCAACATCAACATGTGATATAGCATTCTTTCCCTTGAGTGACTGACTCTGAATCTTTTGAGAGCTAACCTTCTTTATACTGGGTTTAATATGTTCAGGTCTATGGACTTGTTGAGGATTAAATCCGATGCATGATAGCGTGGGTAAAAGTTGAGCTCTAACTGGCGATTTTGTTGGTTCGTCGTTGGTTCCAAGCTCATGAAACTTGAAGCTCACCTGAGAAAAATCTCAGAACAGATCATTAATGAAATCATGACCTACATATGAAGAGTTGCATGCTAATGAGTCCGTGGCTGGAAACTATAAACTTTTGGATGTTGGATGGAATTTCAGTCAAATCCTATATCTGATCTTGAAAAATAAAGGCATCAAATTATACTCATATGTAGTTATTATGCATGAAGTTATATACTTTGGTATGGATTCTGGAAGTGATTCAGTTGTTTGATGTTCAACTTTCAACTGAAAGACACGAGACATAAAACATAGAGATTAGAGTTTTGCAAGCCTTACTTTGAGTGCCGCCTCAATAGTGGAATCTTTGACATTGCACTTGATCGGAATACTGATTGTCTTCTTTGAGCTGTTACTATTGGAAGGGATGAATTGGGCGACATCCAAAATGACTTTGGCCAAGTTAGATGCTTTATCATTGGAGTTCAGATCTGATCCCTGATAATTTTTGGCCAAGGTAGATGCCTTGTATAGTTAAAAAGATTGTCACATGTTGATGAAATTGTGACCATAACGAGATATAAACTTCTTGCCATTCAGAAAACCCATAAAAAATAAAACAAGAAACATCTATAATTTGGAAAAGGATTATGTCAGTGGATTATAGCTTACATGAACCGCAAGTTGGATATCCCAAGATCTGAAGCTTCCCATTTTTTCCATCATCATCTTGCAAACATGGTTGAACCCCTCGTTCCATTCAACTGTGCCATCTGGTTTGACGAGTTGCATCCTGGTACATTCCTTTGGGGAGTTGAAACTTTTCCGGAATTGCTTCCTTGGACCTCTCCATTTGATCCTAACCATTAGACTATAGTTTTGATAGCCTTGATTGTCGTTTATGCATAGGTCTTCCAAAACATGGATGTGGAGACCGATGTTGAAGCTTCTGGTTTCTGTGGGTTCAGACAAAATATTCCATTTTCCCATCCTCAAAGGTCCCCTCTGCAATCTCTTCCTAAGGAAGCTAATCTTATCTAATTGTCATATAAGCAAGTTACTTGCACTTTGCAGGATGAAATTCACATTGGAGAATGGATATCACGGATGAATGATGGTGGGTTTTTGTGCTAGTCAACTCTTGCATATGTTCAAATTGATCTCTGACTTAAACGTTAATGTTTCCTTTTATTAAGCGCTTCTTTTATTTTACTTCATTTATTAGAAAAAGCCATGTCAGCATTTAGAAAGTAGTTACTCTAATGATAAAAAATTGCTTTGACCTAGCTCATCTTCCCTCAGATTCACTTCTTTGCTTCTTAAATAATCAATCAGAAAAATTGCTGAATATCTTGTTCTCACTCCATATTTTCTATTGATTGTATTAATTATTTGAGAAGATGGATCATGCTTTTTAAGCTTGTAGGTAATTAATCGCTTAAAAAGGATTATCTTATTATGAGAAGTTCACCCTAATTATGAGATGTACACTCTCCTGACTCAAATATAATACTTGATACAAATATTTATTTTAAGGGATTGTATATTGAGGCCATTTATTTTTGTTACAGGATGACACAATTAGTACTTGTTATTAGATGTCAAATTGGAAAGCTTGGGGTGATATTGTTTTTTGAACTTTGAGTTTAGTCAATGACATTCAACCAGGTGATTTAAAATCTAACGGACATGAGTAATTGTAATCTCCTTGTATTAAAATTAAATTACTTGTATTGAAATGAAGGGAAATTATTTCATGCGGACTGGACCGCATTTCTACATATGCGGTCCAAAAAGTGTAAAGTGTCCATCTTCAAGATGTATGCAAGTAGGTGTTCTATCTAAAAACAATGGAAACTAGCAGTCCAAATGTTTTCTTATTAGAATTATTATTTCTAATTTTTAAAATTTATTTATTTATTCATATTCATGAACTCCATGTTAAAGATTATATGTCCTTAAAATTTAAGTCTTAAAATCCATTTCAAAAATAGATTTATTAAGAGGCCCGCATTTCTATAGGGCTTGGCCGCATATTAACCAGGTCGTAAAATTAAATGGCTATTTTTATATTTTTCGTTCTTTTAACATGACAACAAGAACCCTTTTTCTATTGGATAGTACAAATGGATTGGAATTGGTCCAGGTGACCTATATGTTATGCGTACGGAGAAGACGGATCAATTAAAAATAAGCAAGTAAATGGTGTTTTTGACAAATAGTGAATAGTGATTATCAATTTTCGTTAATTTGTTTAGGAAAAAGTTTATATAAGGTTGCAACCTTCAAATGTAGAAATATGGATGCACCTAAAAAATGTATTGGAAAATATTGTTTTAATGTAGAAAAACTTTCTAATTGATAATCTCGACCTCGAGATATATGAATATAAAAAAAGAAAATATTTTGAGTACTAGAAATAGTGCATTTTGCAACACTTTATCGAAACCATCCATTTTCAAGATTTTCATGGATCTATTTGATTTTAACCATTTTTTGAGTTTGAAATTTTATAATTAGATACAAAAATAGATTTGTAGATAATTTTAAGAATATTTTACACCAAAATTATAAGTTATGATAAAATTTGGAGGTATGCCTTAATTGGATTGTTTAACGTTGCAACCTTATAGAAACCACCCCCATTTGTTTATTAGTCTCATACCTACAAGCCATTTTGAAGGGTTCAGACCTTGTTTTTCTAATGAAAAGTCAAGAGGGTTTCTAGTGGTCAATGGTATCTAGGAAAATATTTTACATATTAATAACTGGCTTGGTTATGCTGGCCTGGACAATGTCAGACGTATGCTGTAGATGACTGATTCCTCTTGAGGGATTAATGGTCTTGATTGCATAAACTGTTGATTATTGTTTTGATTTCAAATGGAATAGCTGCTTCGGAAATCTGAACCATCCATTTAGAGTATAATTCTCCAAGGGGAGAGAGAGTAGGGGATGGCAATTGGGTTACGAGCCACCAACCCCGCAGGTCGACCTGAACCGCATCTTGGTTTGGATTCATGTTCTGGACCCTGTGGATCGGGTTTGGGTTCAAATGACTTGGACCCTACCGAGGTCAGGATCAGGTTTGTGTCAGGCAGGGACCTTATCCTAAGAAGTTGGGTACGGATCAGGGACAAATCGACTAGAATGAAACCGGTATAAGAACCTGTTCCCATCCCAGAGAGAGAGAGGAACCTGAAAGTTTATTTGATTGAAATTGGTGTCAACGCCTTTGACGTGGTCATCCCTAGCCCACACCATAATAGAAAGAAAAATATTACACGTTAAATATAGTGAATAAAATATAAAATAGACAGTATACGTGATCTCAATATCTGTTTTGACTTTTGAGCGTGCAAGTTGAGATGAGCCCGATGACCCGTCACAGGCCCGACGTCAGTCGGAAACCGGTTCATCTGAAATCATTTCTTCACCTTTCTCCTCTTTGTTGAGAATTTTAGGGTTGCCACGCAAGTCTGGAAGAGGTAACACGCTGTAGGGACATAAAGAACTCCCAAAGATGTCACTTTATGATTAGTTTTTAAAAGTTATTGTTCATCATGTGACGTGAATATGCAATGGACAGGCTATAGTTGGTATTAGTACAAAACATCACAACTACTTTTATTAGGATGAAAAAAAATACTATTTGCACTTTGAGCCAGATTAACAGGACACTTTACCGCTTGATCTCATATGCAATGCCTAAACCAGATTCCTCATTTGATTTTTGTCTTGTTCTAAGTAGGGAGCTGCAGTCTAGATCATCCATATTTGTCCAACTCTGTCCTTCATAGCAGCTTCAAACCAACCCCTCGTGAGTAAGAGAGAGAGAGAGATTCTCTCCCGTTTCTTCTTGTTCCAAATGTTTTGACTCCATTGTAATATCATGCTTTTGAAGCATCCTATTAATAAAAGCCCATAATATTTGTTAGAGAGAGAGAGAGGTATTGGACCAACAGAGTTGACCATGCGAGGTGAGAGGGGTGTCCTGTTTGAGAGGTTAAAGCACTTGTTATGATTTTCCTAACCTTGGGGATAAAATCTTGCCAAATAGTCTTTTCCGGTTTACAATTAACCAAATGGCCATTTGGTTAATTGTCATCGTTTTTCTATGGCCATTTGTTACAATTTGAATCATCAGTTCTTACTGTGTAGTGTGATAGTGGTGGTGGAAGCGATGGTTTAATGGTGGTCGTAAGGGTGATAGTGGTGGGGGTGGCAATGTGATAGTGGTGGTGGTTGTGGCGGAGCTGGTAGAGTGGTGGTGGTGGTGTTGTTGGAGTGGTATTAAGAGGCAATAGAAGAATTGTGGTAGCATAGTGGTAGTGGCAGGCAAGCAACGGTGGCGGCGGCAGTGGCATTGGTGGTACAGTGATGGTGGTGGCATCTAGCAAGGCCACATGACTGAAGCCTAGTGGAACTGAGTAAACGTTAGTTGAGCAATGGCATGTTGAAGAACAAGTTGGACTTATGTAAAAATTATGCCTATAACAAATGGTAGTGTGCAAATTGCACCTGCTGGTGCATTCCACAAAAGACATTCTTGAGTATGTTCATTTAGATGCATAGGGCCCTGTGTCAGTTGTCTCAAAATGAGGTATACTTTTGTTCTCTTCATAGATGATTTTTCGAAGAATTTGTGGTTTTACACATAAAAGAAGAAGAAAAATGTATTTACCACATTCAAGTGTTAGGAAGCTAAGGCCACAAGATAAATTGAGAAGAAAGTGAAGTGCTTGAGGACTTATAATGGTGAAGAGTAACTTCACCAAAGTTCATGAATTTTTGCAAAAATAAAGAAATTATTCATCAGTACACCATTATGAAGATACTGCAACAGAATGGAGTTGTTAAGCACATGAACAAGACATTTCCAGAGAAGACCCACAACATTTTGAGTAATATTGGTTTAGTAAAGGACTTCTAGTTAGAGCTTGTCAGTATGACATAGTACTTCATTAACATGTCACTATTAATAGCAATAGAGTGTCAAGAGGTATGTATCGATAAAAAATCTTGATTATTTTCGTTTAAGAATTTTTTATTCTCCTGCTTATGTCAGGATAATAAGTTTGAGATCAAAGAAGTGCATTGTCCTTGATTATGTTGATGGAGTCGAGATATATATTGTGGTGCCTATATCCTAAGTTGCCTAAGTTTAGTTTTAGCTATGATGTTAAGCTTTAGGAATATGTTATGTTGAAGCACATTTAGAAGGGTAATAAAAAGAAAAATCATAGCAATTGTGATACAGTAAAGGTAGAGTTGAGAACTCTGGAAAATACTCTAAGATATGTATTAGAAAATCCCCGAGAAAAAGTTGATGAGAATTTTAACTACGCAGAGGTCGTTGAGCCTACTCCATAGAAGGAAGTGGACCCGATGTAGTTGGGGGTTGATGTGGCAATGCTACTCGATGTAGTCCTAATGCAGGCACATCGCCTTTGATGCGATCAATAAATTTAAAGAATTATAAAAACGTAAAAATATAATAATGAATAATAAAAATTTGATGGTATTTGTGTGATAATATTTTATTTTATTCATTATATCTAACAATTTAAGTGTTTGAGACTCTGAATCCCCTGCTAGATACAAAGTAGTTGCTAATCTTTAATACAATTAACATTATAACATACAATCAACATTATAACATACAATCCATTCCGTCTCATACAATCCATTCCATCTCAACTAACATGTCCAAAATTCCAAACTTCCCATAAACATTCAAAATTCCAAACTTTAAAATTCAAACTCCAAAGATTTTGTACAACCACCAAAATCCATGAAGACATGAAAAAATAAAAGATAATCAACTTTCAACTCGTATATCTCAATCTCAATTCTCAATTAGACAAGTTATATGGTGATTCTTCTTGTGCATGTGCATCTCGCACTTCTGAAGTCGACGATGTAGAGCCATCGTCATCACTATCATTGGTCCCCTCCATTTGTACGTCGTTGTCATCAGTCTCCTTTGAGTCAACGTCCTTCTCAACCTTTGGAATTGATGTATAACTTTGGATTCACCTTTTCTCCATTGTGTTTTAATATTAGGCCTTTTTTCGTTTTCAGCCCCTATGGCATGCTCAACATCATACATCCTCACCCTTGAACACATGCTCTAATTGCAAATCCGCAATCTACTCACTTGTGCCCTTGGTTCTCTATATCATTTTGTATTGGGTTAACATCCATGCGCTTCAGGTACCTTTCTCTAAGACGCTCATTATATCGTGCATAAACGAGATCATTCGACTTCTTCTGCACAAGCCTATTTCTTTTTTTGATGTGGAACTGTGACAAAAATAAAGAAAATAAGCAAAACGACGAAATGTTATTTTCTGCAATCTAGTCTTCTTAGATTTTAGAAATTTGAAAGCAAAGAAATAAGGATTTACATCCCCATATGTGCTTCAATTTCATTCGCTACCAGATAAACTACATGTGAGGCTCAACTCTTGAATGGCGAGCTTTGAAGATTTTGTGTCTCACTTCCGTATAATGCCTACCATGCAGCTGCATATTATTTTTCATATTTAATTATTTATAGAATGGAATCATATATAAGTAAAATTGTGAATCAAAACAAGTTAGATACTTTTCGTCGTTTCAGTTACTGGTTCCATAGTATCCCCATTTCGCATGATGATTCCCCCAAAGTTTCCCAGTGCACATTTGAATTTGATGAACTCATGACATGGAATCTCATCTTGGATAGCTAGGATTAGGGATCAACCTCTCAAGCATATCTAAAAACACAACATTTATTATACAATCTGATTTAATGGATGGGTGTTTATGGTGAAGAGATAGATTAAAAAAGTAACCAGTTGCTTGGAGGGGCTTGTGACGCTAATAATCCCGTCTCCTATAAAAAAGTATACGCTTTGTATATGGTTTCATCATTCTTCAAAACCACTTTGATCTCTTATTTCGTCTAAGCATCACCTTATATATGTAGCCCATAGAGGGCTTTGCATCATCATTACCAATCAAAAAATTGCAAGAAACATCCACTACAGAGTACACTTAGTACCAAAAATATGTATTAAAGACAATATGCTTAGCTTTTCTTCTATCTCTATACTTTGGCTACTTCTAGTTTTCCTTGAAGTGAACATGATCCTTAGGGCACCTTTTTGCTTGCACGGGTTACGAAGAGTGAGTAATAATGTGGCAAATCTAGTCACTTCTGCTCTCACTATCTCTATCTTATTTGTAAACTCCCTCATCATACTTAGGACTATTGTATGACTATCGATTAAACTAATGACAAACTTAGCTTTTAAAAGTGTCCCACTAATTTTGGACGTCTTACCTATTTCCTCAAGTGTGAGATCAACGTAGTGAGCTATGCAAAGAGTCCAAAATAAATGCCTCCTCTCAAAAGTCGAAATATACCCAGCTACAAAGTAATTGTCACCATTGTCAGGGAAAATTTGCAGCACATATTCCTCTAAAAACAATAACACAATTTCAATCCTTTGGGTTTTTTAGTGTCACATATTTCTAGGCCAGATGCTTATGGCTTGGAAATGATGAAGACACTACCCCCAAAAAAACAAAAGTAGGAAATAAAAATTCACCAAATAATCGAAAGAATTTTCAATTCCTAGTTTTCTATTTAGAAACCCTCAATTAGTTGGTGAATCTTTTACCAAACAACTTCAAAACAATGCCCAAAATAAGCTCAATGGATAATCAAAATAATATTTAACTTTAGATTCAAGAAAAAATGAAGTATAACTTTTTTTTTATCACAAAAAACCACCTAATGATGCTGGAAGTGGGCCGGGAATTACCCTTTTCTCACACACGGACGAACGTTTTTTACCACATGCACATGTGGGCACATAGCCCATTACGCTATGTGCATCCTTATGCGAGTAATGCACCACATATGAGGAGGCATCACCCCAACTCATATTCATATGTGGCGTGATGCGATGCACCTCAAGCTGTATAGCACCTGATTCAGGTTGGGGTTTAACAGCTTTATGAGAGCATGTACTAAAATTATTTATAGTGATATGTTGGCTCTAGTGGGAGTGTGATCCAGTTTAGACTATTAGGCAGTGCAAATGCATTGACGCACCTAAGTTTTGACTGGCTATGATTCAAGTTGATGTCTAAAATCCGTAATTCTGGGCATTTGTGCACAACTTATAAGCGTTTCGATGTGGGGTTATCCCTTGATGAGATCGAAGTTATGCCCAGGGGCGATTAACCAGGGACTAGATATGACTCATGTATGTGATGGTTGACCGAAGAGGACAAGTGCCAAAATCCTCATCATTACTATCAAACGACACATACACTAAATAGCCGTCTGAGAGGCAGCCCTATGGATGACGGTGTGTGTTGTGTACATATGCCGAAGGAATGACTCCCAACAACACTATACTATGTGGGAAGGATATTATGCTAGAATGGGGACTGGATTTATCCTCAGGGAGGGACTTGTAATCTATATGCTAAGATCGTGTCTCTTTCATTATTAACTGACTTTGATTATCCAGTCATGAACTCCTACGAAGGGTTGTGGGTTATGGGAACTATTTTGAGAAGATGTGGTTTCTAGAAGGGATAAAGTCCTCAATATATTTGTTATACTCTTAACTCTTTGGATCCAATTCCTATAAAATCTTCTTAAATATATTTAATTATATTTTAAATAATTAAAATGATTTTTTAGACCTCTTTGGATATTTCATTTTATTTGAAAAATGATTTTTAAATAAGGAAAAATCAATTTTCTAGATTTATTTTAATCAGAAAAAATATTTAATAGTTTTATAATTTTTTGTATTATTCTAAAATATAATTCAGACTATGCAGGCCCAATGGGACTTTTGAGCCAACCACATATAAGCCCACAAATGGGGGGATAGTGCCCACATGGTCCTCCATATGTGGGATGCCCTGCTCCCTCCCTCTTCTTCCCTTTTTGATAATATGGCTTGTGATGGAAGCCATCTAATTTTTTTAAAATATAAGGAAAGTGCTATCAAATAGATTCGCTGGATTTCAAATAAGCAAATGTAGAAATTGACTAAAATTAGATTTGTAAAAACATAGTAATTTTTCTACACAGTTATTTGATGGGAATAAAGTTACGAAAATTGAGGGATAATGGCTCTACCTCATTCCTTTTTATCATGATGGCTGATATAAACCATGAAGAGTTGAGATCTCTTAATCTCTAGGGCTCCATGATCAAATGTCAATATTGAATCTCATAATAATTGTAAAATCCTAAACCCAAAAATCCTAGCCTCTATCTTATAAATACTCCATATGGGGGGATCTATTCTCTACTCTTTGGTTTTGGATTGGCTTCCGTCTCTAAGCACTAAAAGCAGGTATACCTTATTTCTCTCTCTTTAGTTAGGGTTTTAGATTTTGTAGGAGCTAGAAACCCTATGGGGCATGCCCATGCCACACGGGTGGCACACCCCAAGCCTATGTGTTTTGATTTTTGAACTTATGTTGAGCATTGGTCAAAGCTTTATCCCATGTTATGCTCTTAAGAGACTTTGCCTAGGCTTCTCGAGTTATGAGATGAGGTTAGACTGAGATCCCGTGTGTTATTAGTGGAGGAGACCCGATGTGGGGTGTGCGAAGTCTTTGGGTGTAACATCAGGCAAGATATGCGATATTGTTTTATTTCTTGAATTCATTCAAAGTGTTATATAATTTTCAGATTTATGTATTGAATGAGATTTTGTTTTGATGTCAACAAAGTGAGAGTCATTGGCATTCTTTGTGGTTTTATTAGTTTATATATTGTAATTGGATACTTGTAAGTGATCCGGGTTGTAAAATAAGGAAATGGAAAAAAAAAATTTATCGGTTTATACTTGCCGGATCGCATAGTCCTACTTGTAATGCAACTGATTGATGTGATCACATTTAAAAACAATCCATGGTGGATTATGCATTGGCGACCACAAGCTAAGAGCCACTCACTTACAGAAGTAATACAAGGCATTGCCAGTAATCGATAAAGCAGTGGCATCAATGAAGAGATGAAGTTTCTTCAGAAGAGTCTTACTTGGGATCTAATGAAGTTGCCCATAGCCATTGAATATAAATAATTTTATAAGAAGAAAGAAAGATCCCATTTGTTTGGTGGTGATCAGTTTAAGGTACAATTGCTTGCAAAAGGCTTTGTGCAGAGGTAAGGTGTTGACTATGATGAGATCTTCTTTTTGGTTGTGAAGAACACACCTATTCAAGTATTACTAACCATGGTTACATTGTTTGATTTGGAATTCAAGAAACTTGAAATAAAGATTGTGTTTTTGCATGGAGAGTTGGAATAACATATTTATATGACTCAGTTTAAAGGGTTTATAATTAAAGGCAAAGATGACCATATCTAGAAGTTGAAGAAGCCATTGTGCAACCTAAAATGGTCTCCTTACTGATGATCTGTTCATGTATTTGTTAATCTATGCGGATGATATGTTTATTGCTATGAAGAATTATTCAGATATCAGTAAATTGAAGACTTCGCTTATCAGAGAATTTGAGATGAAAGATTTAGATTCAGCAAAGAAAATTTTGGATATGAAGATACACAGAGATAGAAAGTTGGGCGAATTGTGGCTACCTCAAAAGGAGTACATTGAGAATGTCCTTACCAGATTCAAAATGTAGAATTCAAACCCAAAGGTACTCCTCTTGTTGCACATTTCAGATTGTCGGTAACATATTATCTTTGAGTACAAATGCCAAAAAAGAATATATGTCTTGAATTCTCTATGTGGATGTAGTTTGAAATCTTATGTACTTAATAGTTCGTACTCGTACTCAGGATATTAGCGTTGTTAGCAAGTATATGGCTAATATAGGAAAGGAACATTTGTGTGAGTTGAAATAGATATTACATTACCTGAGCGGTACATTAGATGTAGGTTTGGTGTTTGACAGTAGTTGCACGTTTGGTAGTAAAGTTGTTGGTTTTATTGATGCTGATTTTGTAGATGATTTGAACTGCATTAGATTTACTATAGGCTCTGTTTGTACTTGTAGGAACTTTGATTAGTTGAAGGTTGATGCTACAACTACAGTTGCCTTGTCTATGATTGAAGCATAATACATGACCATTACCGAAGTAATGAAAGAAGTTATTTATCATAGAGGGCACGTTGGCATGGGACTATTGTCTGTTGTGACAACCAAAACCTAAGGTAATATCTCACTCTTGAAGAGCCTGGTATATTGCCGTACCCTAGTTGAAGGTCATGGCCTCCATTTTCACTAACGCATTAAAAAATATGGCTATGTCCAAAATGGGTAGGGGCATGTAATCGCCACTGATCTACCAACAAAAAAGGAAGAAGAAGAATAACTCGGTGTATCACGTAAGGACGAGGCATATTGATGTTAGGTACCATTTTATCTATGATATTATAGCCAAGGGTAATGCATTTCTATTAAAGATTGACACTAATATGAATAGAGAAAATATGCTAATAAAGTCGGTTTCATTATAGAAGCTTAAGTTGTGCTTGGAGCCTTGGATTTGATTAATGTATTGCCATAATGACCGCCCATGGGGAGCGTGTGAAAAAGACGGTCAATTCAAGTCAAATTGGAGAGTTGTTAAGATGTATATTGAATCCTAAGTCTCACAGGATTTTTTCTCTTTTTTTTTAGATGGGCTTTAGTGTTGGAAATTTACAAAAGTGTTGATATAATAATTTGATCGAAAAATAGCAAAGAAGGATAATAGGGGTGAGAAAGGAGGCAATATTCACTCACAAAAAATTTCACTATTATATTTGAAATATATGACAGGTTACAATGATATAGTGTAGTCTTGAGGACCACACTCACATTTGACACCTCTTTTGGCACACCTTTTCTTCACTCTTTGTTTTTTTTTTTTTTACGCTACCAAAATAAGGCACCCAAACTCTATTGACTTGTGAACCGCCATTCTATAAGGCTCACAGTGATCCACATGAGTTACCCATTTCCACCAAGTAAAAAGGGGCGGTAGATTTAACCGCCATCTTGAGAATATTCTAGAGAGAGAGAAGAGAGGCGGTGATGGTAGAGAGAGGGGGAAATTATTTTTTAACATCCCCCCTTAATTTTCCACTCTCATGATATCTTTGAACTGGATAAATTTATCTGTTGTAATTGTCTTCGTGAAGGTGTCTACAAGCTGGTCATTTGTGTTGATAAATTTTGGCTCGATTTATCTTTTTTTTGTCAGCTCCTGGATGAAATGATGTCGTATTTCTATATGCTTCGATCGGTTGTGAAATACTGGATTTTGTCATGATATCACCTTTGTACCTAGATAGAACATATAGCCAAAAGTGCTTTTTCGATCATCAATAGAGCATGTTCAATCACTATCAGAAAATCCAAGAAGATTAGTATTATTTTCATAAATATACTTGATATCTTATTTTTTTGTTCCCAGGATATATCTTAAAATCCTTTTTGCTGCTGCAAAATGCTATTTCTTGGTGAACAAATATTGACTGCATGCACAATATCTGACCATGTATTAGTCAGATAAATTAAAGATCCAACCAATCTTCGATAAAACAATGCATCAACATTTTCTGCACCATCATATTTTGACAATTTTTCATTCACTGCCATTGGAGTACTCAGTGGGTTGCAATTTGACATTCTAAATCTTTTCAAGAGATCTTCAAAATATTTTTCTTTAGAGATGAATATTTCTCCATCTGACTATTTTACTTGGATTACAACAAAATATTTCATAAGTATCAAATTAGTCATTTCATATTCTTTCATCATGGCTTTCTAAAATTCCTCCGTCATTTTTTTATCTGTACCAGTATAAATCAAATCATCACATAAAGACATACAATTAGGAAGGAATTTTCACTTTTCTTTTTACACAAAGTGAAGGTTCACTTGGACTCCTTTAAAATCCATATTTTCAAAAATATTTATCAATTTTTCTATTCCAAGCTCTTGGAGCTTGTTTTAATCCATATAACGTCTTTTTCAGTTTATAAACTTTTTCTTCATTTCTTTTTTCAATAAAACCCAATGGTTGTTCAACATAAACTTCTTCTTCAAGTTCCCCATTCAAAAAAGCAGATTTTACATCCAACTGAAAAGCTTGAATTTTTAATTGGGCAGCCATGGTCAAAACAGTTCGAATGGTTTCCATTCTAGTATTCGGGACAAAAGTTTCATTAAAATCTATTTCAGGTTGTTGTGAGTAGCCTTTTGCTACCAGTCAAGCTTTATGCTTTTGACTGGACCCATTTTCATTATATTTGGTTTTGCAAATCCATTTCAAACCAATTAGTTCTTTCCCTTTTGGGTGATCTACTAATTCTCATGTATTATTTTTCGTTATAACATAAATTTCTTCATTCACGGCATTTAACCAAATTTTTTCTTTAACTGCTTCTTCAAAATTTTGTGGTTCACTAGAAAAAAAAGCAACATTATATGATTCATAAATATCTGAAAGAGACCTTACTTTTCTGGGAGGCATCTCTGAATCTGAAGAACTTGAACATGGATTTCCTTGTCTTGGAGTTTCTTGACTTGCACTTGAAGGGCTTGGATCTGGACTTTTATTTGATTTATCATTTTTTGAAATTCTTGTTTCTTGGCCAGAATTTTCATTCTAGATCCTTTCACTTTTCTCATCAAAGATAACATCTTTGGAAATTACTAATTTATTTATTTTTGGATTGTAAAGACGGTAAGCTTTTGAAACTTCACTGTATCCAACAAATATATAATTTTCGCCTATTTCATCAAATTTTATTTGTCATGACAGGTAGTTTTCCGATAAGCAATACATCCAAAAACTCTGAAATAATTTACTTTTGGTTTTCTCTTATACAATGCCTCAAAAGGTGTTTTATTTTGAAGAGATTTTGTAGGAGACTTGTTCAGAATATAAACAACAGTATAAACAGCTTCAGCCCAAATTTATTAAGAAGATTCTTACCATTCAACATACTCCGATCTATTTCAACTATTGTTTTGTTTCTTCTCTTTGCTACTCCATTTTGTTGTGGAGTATATGTTGTTGTCAACTCTCTTCTGATTCCATTTTTTTTGCAAAATATTCAAAATTATTTTGATGTAAATTCTCCTCTTCGATCTGTTCTCAAAGCTTTTAATAGAAAACCACTTTGCTTTTCTGCATCAGCTTTAAACTGAGTAAAAACTGAAAATGCTTCTGATTTTTTAGCCAAGAAATATACTCACATCATTCTGTTGAAATCATCAACAATTAAAAGAAAATATCTTCTCTTATTAAAAGTTTCTATTTGAGTCGGTCTGCATATGTCTGCATGGACCAGTTCCAATGGAGCTATTGCTCTCCAAGATGACTCTGAAAGTGGCAATCTATGTAGTTTTCCATAGATATATCCTTCACATATTTTTCTTTTTTCATTTATTGGTGGTAGTCCAATTATCATACCCTTTTGATTCATCAATTTCAAACTTTGAAAATTTAAATATCTAAATCTTAAATGCCACAAGTAAGATTTATCAATATTTTCATAACTCAATGCATAATTTTCACATGATGCCCTAACCCTAGGAAAAACTTATTCATTTTCACCATGGCTATAGTCTGTTTATTTTTCATATAAAAAATCACACATTCATCTTTATTGAAATTGACTGAATATCCTTTTTTCATCAATTGACCAATACTTGAAAGATTTTGAGTCAAGCCAGGAACTTAGAGAACATCAAAAATTAATTTAGGATTACCTCCTTTTGGTTTTATTGCAATTACTCTTTTTCCTTCAACATTTTGGAGGTTCCCATCACCGAGCTTGATTTGAGAAGTGACTTTTTCATCTATCTTAACAAAACTGCTTCGATTTCCTGTCACACGATTTCTACAACCACTATCCAAGTATCAAATATCATGTGAATTTTGTTGAACATTCATGCATGAATAAAACATATGGCATGTATTATTATTTTGCTTAGAAAAATGTACTTCATTTTTCTGTTGAAACCAACAATCTCTTTGAGAATGATTGAGGTTTCTACATTATTTATATTTATATCGGCAATCTCTTGATTTAAGCCCTGATTTTTTGCAAATAATACAGTAAGATTCATATTTACCTTTTCCATCTGGATTTCTGTGGCTATTGATGTTATTTCTTCATCTTCCTTGGCTTCTGGAAAAATTCAGTTTTCCACGACCTCTTTGATATTTTGAAATGTTCCCCTTTCTTTATTTTCTTCAATATTTTTCTTTTCTGAAATTGTCATTTTTTACTTAAAAGCTTGTTCTATATTCTAGTTTGAAAATCTGTTCATTTTTTGCTCATGTGCTTTAAGAAACCCACTTAATTCTTGTAATGAAAATTTATATAAATCTTTTGACTCTTCTATGGCAGCTACAACATGGTCAAACTTTGCATGCAAGCTTTTCAAAATTTTGTGAACAAATTTTTTATCAGGAATATCATCTTCGTAACATCTAATCTGATTTAGTATTCCAGCAACTCTAGTAAAGAAGTTCTGAACGGCTTCACTATCTTTCCTCATCAAATTATAGAATTATCTCCATAAATTTTGGAGTTTGATAGAAATAACTTTTTCGGATCCCTGAAATTCATTTTTCAAAATATCCCAAGCTTTTTTTTATTTTGAAGAGAAGGGCTTTTACATCTCTCTTTTTATTTTCTTTTAATTCATTCTGCTTTTGCCAGCAACCATGAATCAAGTACTGCTGCATCTTCTGGTACTGTATAACCTTTTTCAACAATATCCCATGGATCATGTGAGATAAAGAGAGTCTTCATTTGGAGACTCCATGAGTCATAATCTTCTCCATCTAGGATGGGTATTAAATTTTAGGTATAATTTATACATGTCATAGGTAAAGTGGTCTTTTAGAAAGCACAAATCTAGACTCTGATACCAAATGTTGGAAATTTATGGAAGCGTTAATATAATAATTTAAGCAGAAAATAGCAAAAGCGGATAATAAGGGTGAAGAGGAAGCAATATTCACTCAAAAAAATTTACTATTGTAGTTGAAGTAAAAGATATGACATGTTACATTGATATAGTTTGGTCTTGAAGACGACACTCACATTTGTCACCTCTTCTTGTTTCTAAAAGCTTTTTTTTTTTTTTTAAACTACTAAAATAAGGCATCCAAGCCCTATTTATAGGACTTGTGAACTGCCCTTTTATAAGGTTCACAGTGATCCACGTGAGTTACCCATTTCCACCGAATAAAAAAGGGCGGTTCATTTAACCCACCTTGAGAAAATTCTAGAGAGAGAAGAGAGGTGGTGATGGGTTATAGAAAGAGGGACAAATTATTTTTTAACATTTAGGCCTCCTAATTTAAAGGGATTTTTCAGTTTTTCAATTTTGTGAGAGATTCTTTACTATTTTGAGGGGAAAACAATCCTTAGCTTGTAAAGAATTCTAGATCTCCTATATGAGAAACTCATTAAAAGACAGGAGATGAGCTTTATCAATTTAAATAGGAAGATAAGAAAGGAGTCCTATGTTGTGTCTCTTTTGCTTTTCTTTATAAATAATCATGTAAAGAGAGAAAGGGCCAAGGGTGTGCAAAGATACTTTGAGTTTAGAGAGAGAAAGTGTAAAAGAAGGAGAAAGGGTCAAGGATGTGGAAAGATACTTTGAGTTTAGAGAGAAAAAGGGTAGAAAGAGAGCCTATGTGAGAAAGGTTGTGTTCTTTTCGCTCTTTATATTGTTAAAAATCAACCTATCGGGTTTTAAATCTTCCTTAAAGCTTCTTCACACAAATATATATATATATATATGTATATATATGAAATGAGATTAATTACGACTGGTATATAAGTCACGCATAATATAACTTTCGAAGCATCTTGTACAAAATGGTGTAGGCATAATCATTGCATAAGTGCAAAATAGGGTTTTGAAAACGATGACTTGACTCAGGATCACCCTAAGTTGGAATGAAACTATTGGGCTGCGTGATTCATTTTCTAAATGAAATCAAGATATAAAAAGAGGCCTTCTTTTTGTCAAAAAAAATCCCGTGGCGTGTTTTTTCTAATTTCCCTGTTGACTTTGTTGGATCCTCTCTCTCAGGGTGTCTTCTACATAAGCTTTGTTGGATCCTCTCTCTCATGGTGTCTTCTACGTAAGCTTTAGGGGTTGAGAAGTCTAGATTTTGCAATCTTTCTAAGGCAACCTAAACGGATTTCATGTTTTTTTGCTTCTTAGTTAGCCAAGATGTTGGCATTATGGTGATCGGGTGAGCCAGCCGGTTGCCTGATCCAGATTGGTATGACTGCATCGATTGTGGATAAGTCAACTGGTTAGGTTGCCCCAAAGGTTGGACCTGGGGAGTTGAGTGAGCCGAGTATGCCAGTTGATGGCTAGCAAGGTTATCATGTTGAATTTGCCAGCCTTCCGATGTTCGGATGGCAAAACCTTAACTTGCGAAGATGTGAAGGAAAGCTTGCAAGACTGGGTATCGAAGTTTCTCGGCTTGAATGCCAATGGCTTGAGCTAGACCCCTCACTAGATGCATGACTCTTAGCAGGTGATTCTTGCTTTGAGTGTCTGCCTAGTGACTGTATGTCAGGGCTACCAGACCAATTAGAAGTTTCTTGAATACTGGACCCAGTTTAGACCCCTTGATGACTAAGGGTGTTCTTGACCGTGTGTAATTGATGAACCATAGTTCCTAATGGTGGTCATAAGCATTGATTTGGAAACTGGGATGGCTATGCATTGTTTTATGCGAGTTAGGATGCAACCTTCCCACTAGGATCTCATGGATCCAAAGGGTAAGGTCTGACTCCATGCCTTAGACAAAGTTGGGGACCAGGACATAGGACCATATTTCTAGTCTCTTAGCCCAACTTGGTCATAAGACATGAGGGTTCATCCTAATCTAAACTAATGTGCTAAGCACGACACCAGACAAAAGAGGTTTGAATGATATTACCCAATGTCATTAAGGTAAGGCTGGATTTAGTGGGGTTCCTCACTAGTAAAATATTGAAATGTGATTAGGTTTATCTAGGTACCTACATAGGTACGAACCTGCCATGAATGGAGTGCTTCTGTCTTAGAATATGTGGGTTGTTTTTAGGGCCTGTTTGATAACTGGAAAGAAAATGTTCTCTAAAATTAGAAGTTCTTTGTTACTGAGAAGAAAGAAGATCTCGTAAAGAAGTTCTAAGTGTCTGTATTTGATAACATGCTAGAATGTCAAAGATGTTCTAGGTATTTGTGTTTAACAATATGTTGGAACATAAACACATATTTATTTAAAGACTTTAAATATTATTAAAATAATGTATATTAAATACTGTTTTAAATAGTATGTATCACTTTAAGTATTATTTTAAACAGTTAGAATGAATATTATTATGCCTCATAGAAGTCATAGAAGCTACGACATATAGGGATGATTGAGTTGGATAATATACCTCTATCTGCATCTAGGTTTTGGATTTGGAGAAAATGCTGAGTGCTATTCCTATTAAGAGTGTGTGCATAGAAGAAGTTAATCAATGACTTTTCCATACCGGCAGTATTAACACTGGATCCTCATTCAACTTGGAATTGCATTAGGTGCATATTTGCCTAGAAGTAAGCAAATGGATAAATATATCCTAAATATTTAGAAAATTATTATAAATAATTTTAAAAAAATTAAAAAACAACCAACATGTATTAGTAGAATATTTGTATTTAAAAGTAGTAAATCATAATAATTTTTATTTAGTGAGATATGCGTTTGAAGGAGACATTAAAATTTAAATTGTTATAATGTCATAATATAAATGTAACATAACAAATGTTAATATAAGAAATAAAAAATATTGTCATATTATAATATAAATATAATAATTTATAAAATTTAAATTTTATAATTATTATTTATATTTTAAATTTTAAATTTTTTTAAAACAAAAAAAAAAATTTTCAATTTTTCTAAATTTATAATACATAAAATAAGATAGTAAAAATTATTTGGATTTATCATTCTTCTTTCATAGTAAATGCAAGACGTTTTATTCCCTCTCTCTCCCTTTATAATTGAATGATGTATTTTTTAAACTGTTATTTCAATAAATTGATTTTATTTTAAAAAAATCGGAGGAAAAAATCGGGTAAAAATACGGATAGCTAAAAATAAGGTAAATTATAGAATGGTGAAAATTTTGGACTTGGCTCAAAAAAATGAAGTAAAAATATTAAATCTATAAAATATGACACAATATAAGATTATGATTTGCAATTATTGTACAGATACATTAAAGCCATTGAACAATACTTTTATGGCTTTACCTAGTGTCATCAGAGTAATACTGGATAATTTTTTATTGAACCTCTGAATAAATCCAATAACAATGCTTACTGTATAGTCACTACACAAAATATATAATAGATTTATTGAGGGCATAAAATGAAACAACAACAACGACAATACTAAAACCAAGAACTACATTAATAAATAGCAAGAGTTGTAAACTAAAGTATATGATTATTGTTCATAAAAAAAAAAGACCCGGAGTATAGAATTGTAGTAAACTAAAATAATATATAAACATCCAAATATGTGAATTAGTGGTCTATTCAAAATGCTATGTTATGTATACCAATGAAATCATCATCATCATCATAACTTTTTTGCAAATATTGGGGTTAGCTACATGAATCTTATTCCACCTTTCTGCTCTATTAAAAGTCATACCCTCAGTAAGCCTTAAGTCTTCATATCTTTTCAGACTACTTCCAACCAAGTCATTTTGGGCCTACCCCTAGCCCTTTTCAATCCTTCTACTTGAACTAACTTGCATCTCCTTACGTACTCTACTAGGTCGATGTCATACAAAGACACCAACGAAATAAAAATTGAAAATAAAAATATGAAATTAATCAAAATTCTCTATGCATAAAGTTGAAATCATTAAAGTTGAAGCCACAATATCTCCATCACCACCATTAAGCAAAACAGAGGATTTCATAGAAGGTCCCAACATTGAGTTGCAGAGATTTGAATCAAGAAATAGGGTTAGGGTTTCGAGCACTAAGAGAGGGGCGAGAGCAGAAGGAGGGAGGGAAAGAAATTAACGCAGAGGAGGAGAGAGAGGGATGGGGGTTTAGAAAACCCATAATTAAGATGGGAGAGCTTGGGGAGAGAGAGAGATGCATGTGTCAGAGCGTAGGGAGAGAGACAGGGGAGAGAGAGATGCATGTGTCAGAGCGTAGGGGGAGAGTACGGATGAGAGACAGAGTTTTATTTAACAAAAATTTAGAAAAAGAGGAGGAATTCAAATCTCACCTTGAGATTTGGATCGAAATCCATGGTGATGAGTTGGGGTTCTATGATTGTAGGTGTCGAAGGGCTCTATAAGATCATTACTCTTTAAAAAGAATAATTTTTTAAAGGAGGGGAGGATTTGAAATTTCACCTCGAGATTTGGATAGAAATCCAACGGTGATTCATTGGGGTCCTATGCTTGTAGGTGTCGGAGGGTCCTATAAGATCATTACTTAATAAATAATACATATAAAAATACGTGACAAAAATTGGAAGTCTTAAAATCTCTTTTCTTAAATCTCTCTCCCTATATATATATATATATATATGAGCAATGATCCAATGCAACGGTTATATCATAGTATAATGCAACGATACTTCTAGAAACTATGCTTGTGGTATTTATATGATCCCAAATTTTGCATACACACTCTCTTCATCTCAATAATCAATTCCCCTTAAGAAAAAAAGTTCAATTTGAACCCTAGATATGGTCAAAATGAGTCTAAACCATTCATTTTATGAATTTCAAGATCTTAGCTTTTATAAACTCAAAATTATTTTTTTTTCTTTTTTAACATTATTCATCTAATGATAATAAAGCCATCAAAAATTGGAAATTAAAAAAATCCTTCTAAGGCCTAGATTCTAAGCATCTCACCAAAATGAACGATCTATATTAATTAGGCTAAAAAAATACTTTCTAGGATGTGTTTTCAAGTTTTTCTCTTTCGTGACTATTTATTAGAATGAAAAGAGTGTATATTTCAAAATTTTGATCAAACAAATGGCTATAAGATGGTTTTTTAAGGTCGTTACATCATATTTCTAATTTAGACAATTTTGATATTAATTGATCCATTAGGGTTTTATTATCTTCTCCAAAATTAAATTTTTCTTTATCAAGTGATGGAGGTGGTTTAAATAAAACATTTTTTGTTTCTTTTATTGGTACAGGTCTTAACATATTTTCAATTCTGGATGCTTGCCTTCCTAAAGATTGCATATATAAATTTGTATAGTTATTTTGTTCTATTACATGTGGAATTAATTCAGCTTTATGTATTATTTCTCCTGTAGTCATTTTATATGGTGTAGCCTTTGTTTCTAATTTTAATTCTGGTTTTGATCCTTTTATAATAATACTTTTTTCAGGATGGTGAATACTTGTCATTGTATTTCCTTCAGTTGTTTCATATGAAGCATATTGACTTTGTATTGTATTTATTTCAAAATTAAGAATATGTATTTTTCGTTCCCTACATATTTCTTTTAACCAGACAAAAAATCCTTTGTTATATCATTCTCTTTTTCTTGCCTTATTGTACTTTATATGAAATAATTCTACTAATCTAGGTTGAAAATGTTTTTTATACCAAGTTCTTATCTCGTTATTTTCTTCAGATAAGTAATCCTGTTCTATAAATTGTTTGCTAAGTCTTTTTTCTTCTGTAAGAGTTAAGACTTGAAAATCCATTTCTGAGTCAGTTATTTCTGGTTCAGATTTTTGTATGGACCTATATTGTGGGATGATAATATTTTCTCCTGTTCTATATAGACTTTCTAAGTTTGGATTTATAGAAGAAGTAGAACTTCTTGGTAATTCTATTATAGGTTTTGTAGATGATTTTATTTCAGAATCATCTTTACTATTATTTCTTCTATTGTTGGTAAATTGGATTTCTATTTTACCATTAGGATTTTCTAATATTCTTTCTGGAATATTATTTATTCTTGGGGCTTGGTACTGATGATTTTCATTGTAGATTGACCATGATTCGGGTAGAATAGG
>NW_006494943.1:6210410-6247127 GCF_000471905.2 Amborella trichopoda
ATGCCTATAGGCAAAAATAAACAGTGATTTCGCCTACCCTCATCACCGTCCAAAGTTCATAACACGGTCATGATTGTTTTGTAGTATTTTATTTTTCATTTTTTTCTACAAAACGGAATGACCTGAAATTTGGAATGTGTGTTCATCTTAGTGAGACACACCTAATAAAAATATGAAAAAAAATATTTTGTAAAATATAAATTGACCAAAATACCCTCATAAATTTTTAGGGGTATTTTGGTCAATTTATATATTTTTAATTATTATTTTTATATTTTTATTAGATTCACCTATTTTTTATGAACACACACTCCAAATTTGTAAATAAAAATAAAAAATTGAAACACTACTAGACAAATGTGACCGTGCGATGAACTTTGGACGGTGATGAGCATAAACGAAATCACTGTTCATTTTCGCCTATAGGCATTGCATAGAAATACGTTACAAAATTTAGAAGTCTTTCTATAACGTACTCGATTCTCTCTCTCCACTCTCTCTCCTAATATGGAAACAAATATCTCTTTTTTTAGTTATCTCTACATTATACATTATTGCTTATCTATAAAATTCTCTCAATATTTATTCTATCTATTTCTCTATCTCTCTCCTCTCAACAAATTCTCTCTCCTCTCATTTATTCTCTCTCCTAGCGTCATCTCTTAACTTTGTCTAAAAGGTATGCATATCTCTCTGTTCAAGACAAGTAATTTTTCATTTTATCTGCATTTCTATGCATTTTTTCATTGCTTTTACGTACATGTTCTCTTTAGTTTCAATGTGCAGTTGAATATTTTTTGTTTGTTTAACATTATATGGAATTGAGTAATTTTTGTTTGTTTTTGTAGATCTTTCAGTAATTTACAAGGTAAATAACCTTATGGCTTCTTTGCATTTCGTCATTGCTTTTGCCTATATTTCGGTTTTTTTCATCATGTTCTCCTTAATTTATGTAGAATTGATTTTTATTTTTTTAGAATATTATGTGAATTGAGTTATTTTTGTTTGTTTTTATAGATCTTTGAATGATCTACATAATTTCTAATATGGTTTGTTGATTGAAGCTCTGTAGATCAAGTTATTCGAGATGATTTGGGTAATATTTGCAATGTTGCTGATTTTTTTTTATCTATTCTCAGTCATTTATTTCGATGTGTCTCATTTTGTAGATAAATCTCTTATCTAATGAAACCCTAATTGTATTTCTTGATTGGAGCTCTTTAAAATATCATTTTGGTCCTCATTTCATTAGATTTGAAGACACTTTTTTTTAAGATATTAAAATATTACAATTTATTAGGTAATTAAAAATGTAATTTGATACATTTAATTTGATCTCTCTCAAAATGATGATCTCTCTTTCAATCTATAATTTGATATTATCTATATTACCTCCCTCTTTTCTCCACAGTACCCCTCCAATGTACTTTTATTTCTCTACAATAATAATATCGGTCTTATCTATTATATCTATGATAGGATACATTGATATGGTTTTTATTGAATTTTTTATTGATGAATAAAACGATTGATTTTGTATGCTTAATTGTGCGATATGGTAAATTGTTGATCCTAGGGTCTCAAATGCCGTGCGATATGGTAAATTGTTGATCCTAGGGTCTCAAATGCCTTGCATCGTACCTACTTCTGTAAGTCTCTTAGGGAAAGGAAGAAATGTTAATACCTACTTTTTTACATCTAAATTTTGCAATTGCAATATTTTTCAGGTATTATTTACTTTTGAATGAAGGTTAACAACCTTCATATTGAAGGTACGTCATAGTGATTCTTTTTATTTGTTTTTCTATTATTTAAGTTTGTATTTTTTAGGTGTTCATATTGAAGGGAAGTCGCAGTAATTGTTAATTTATTTTTTGCATTATCTCTATATTTGTTTTAGGCGTTCTTCCTGATTTTTTATGTATGTACAAATTTTTTTAAGTGCCATTAATGACAATTGTATATTTTTAAAATTTTAATTTTATTGATGAAGAAAAGATTGATTTTGTGTGCTTTATTGTACGATATGGTAAATTGCTTGATCCTGGGGTCTCAAATGCCTTGTGTTGTCCCTATTTATGTAAGTCTCTTTGGGAAAAGACGAAAGGTTAGTACAAATTTTTTTACATCTAAATTTTGCAATTGTAATATTTTTCAGGTATTATTTACCTTTGAATAAAGGTTAACATCCTTTATATTGAAGGTAAGTTATAGTGATTCTTTTTATTTATTTATTCCATTATTGCTGTATATATGTTCTAGGTGTTCATATTGAAGTTTAGTCGTTGTAATTTTTTATTTATTTTCTGCATTACCTCTATATTCTTTTAGGTGTTCTTCCCGATTTTTTAATGTATGTTCATATTTTTTAAGTTTCATTCATGATGATATATATTATTTTTAAATTTTAATCAATTACTTATGTATTTCAGTAGTGTAATAATAAATATTATATAAATTTGCATATAATTGTCTTTTTGAATTATTGTAATAACTTATTTCGTTTATAGTAATGGTATCATTCCTAATTATTAAAATAAAATAAAATCATAATAGATTACAAAACTTAAAAATTAAGTTATTTAATTATTTTAAATTTAAACTTTGAATTATAACACTTACAATTTTAAAACTTATATAGCAATTAATTATATTTAATAAGAATCTTATTTTTTATGCCAAACCTGTTATAAAATATTAATATCTTAAATATCTCAAAAATAATTATAGCCGTACTTTTATGTTTATGCGACATGTTATGGAAACTAGAATGTCTTCTATTTTCCATATTTTTAATTTTTTTCTATTTTCGTTATTTTTTATGTTTTCTATTTTAAAATTTTTCAAATTAATTTGTTGGTAAGTAAATAATGCATTTAGTAGAAATATAATCAATTATATCACAAAATAATCTTATTGGAAATGAATAATCTACGATTTTTTATATTTAATATCACGTGCAACGCACATACATAACACTAGTATGTATTATATATTGTATTGCAAATATCTATTACATAAATAAATATAAAATATATATAATATAATACAAATATAAATTAAGAATATAAATACAGGTGTTGTTAGGGTGCTCACACACATTTTATAACTGTACTCGACAAATTTTGAACACATTTATTGTGTAATACAATATTTGTTTAGTAAAGGTACTTTTTGTCATTAGAAATAGGTGTGTGACACCATCCATACATCGCTGAGCATTAAATGATCCATTGCTTTACGTATAAAACAAGAGTATATAAGTGTCTGAAATTTATTGAGTGTAATTATAAAATGATCTATAGTGTAAGCACCCTAACATAACTCTATAAATATAAATATAAATATAAATATAAATATAAATAATGGACACGGTTTCTATGTGGCTGACCTGTATACTGTAGAAATGCAGACTTGACAATAAATATATTTTTAAATATTATTTAATCTTAATTTTTAGATAATATAGAATCTTTAACATAGAGATTATAGATATGAACGAGAAAAATAATATGAAAACTACAAATAATAATTATAGACCACCTAATTGCATCCTTCTTTAAGATGGATGCTTTGTACTTCTGGGTCGTAGAAATGCTGTCTGATTTTAAGTTTCATAAGAGTGAAAATTATAAGGAAAAAGTTTATATAAAATGCTACCTTATAATGTAGAACTACGGATCAGCCTAAAAAATCTATGGGAAAATGTAGTTTTAATGTTGAAAAACCCTTTGATTGATCATCTCGCATCTAGATGACTATGAAAAATAAAAAGATTTTAAGTCCTAAAAATAATACATTTTACAATATATTATCTATACCATCTATTTTCAAGATTTTCATATGTTTATAAATCTACTGATTTTAACCATTTTTGAAATTAAAATTTTATAATTTAATATAAAAATAGATTTTGAAATAATCCCAAAACCATTTTACATCAAAATTACATACCATAATAAAATTTTACATCAAAATTACATACCATAATAAAATTTGAAGGTGCACCTTACCTCAACTGCACCCAAATTAGAATTACTTCTTGGGTTACAAGCTTGGGGATTTTTTGAGGGTTTTGGAGCCCATGTATGGGATCTCTCTTATTTATTGAAGCCATGAATGACAAAAAGAGAGAAAGCTGGGGTGAAAGCCATCAAAGGCTTAAAAACAGGGGTGTGCATTATAATATGGCCACCAGTAAAGAGAAGAGGGAAAAAAAATGAAGAAAAGCCTAAACCCATTGATGAATCAGAAAACCATAATGAAGCAAACTAAATACCAGAGTTTGCAATCACCAATCCATCGAACCGGGAAATCAAACAGAAGAATAGGGCCAGAGAGAGAAGATTAACCCAATTGCTATTCACCTCTGCATTTTCGTTGACCACAAGGATCCACCTAAATTCTTCTCTCTTACAAGCAGTTTTCCAAATGTCTTCCCTCTGTAACAAAACTCACCAGGGGGAAACCCCACAAGCTCAAAACTGATGCAATCACCATTTTTTCATATTCTCTATTCTTCCAAAATCACAAAGACATTGGAGCCGCAGCAGGCTATCTAATGGTGTGGCGAAATAACGGCC
The DNA here is from genome assembly GCF_000471905.2 of Amborella trichopoda. The sequence continues at coordinate 6,214,994 of NW_006494943.1, forward strand.
TAATTCTTCATGATAAATACCGATAACGGCTAATAAAACTATCAACAAATTTTCAGAAATGCAAAACCTAAAACTACGATGAAATAATGGATGCCAGATCAAAACGATACGAACTGAAAATCATTCGATTCATCAAATGATCAAACACTTCTGCACATTCAAATTCTATTAACTTCTCACCAATTCCATGTTAGAAGAAACCCACATTACAAACACAACACAAAACCGCAGTCATTATCTCACTTTCATCTTACATCACGCAAATATTGCCGGAAAATTCAGAAATTTAGCCGGAAATCTTAATGGATTTGACATCAGGATTTGGGGCCTCAACTTTGGGAATGGTCACAGTGAGAACCCCATTCTCCATGGCCGCCTTCATACCATCCACCTTTGCATTGTCAGCTAGCCTGAACCTCCTCAGAAACCTGCCCTGCCTTCTCTCAACCCTGTGCCACTTGTCGGTCTTCTCTTCCATCTCCTTCTTTCTCTCTCCACTTATCTGCAACACCTTCCCATCTTCTAATTCCACCTTCACCTCCTCTTTCTTGAGTCCAGGGAGATCGGCCTCGAACACATGGGCATTCTCAGTCTCTTTCCAATCGAACCTCGCATTCAAGAAAGCAGAGGTTGCAGAATCACTGGGATTGAAAAGGGAAAAAGAGGAAACGGTGTTTGTGTTAAAAGGAGAAGGGAAGAAGCCATCAAAGGGTTCACAAATGCCGAGAGGGAAGGGGTCATAGACATTGGACCTTCGCCAAAAAAAGCTTGGAATCAGAGACATTTTTCCACTGGTTTTACGATGGAGAAAATTGGGTTTTCACTGGTTTTCTTGTGAAAAGAAGTGATATGGGAATTTGCCGGTAGAGAAGGTAATCTCACAGAAGATCGCTGAAACTGATGAGATGGATGGAGGCCAGAGATCTTATATAGAGAGAGAATATGGAGATTAGAGAGAGAAGGGGGTAGAATTTTCTAGAAAAAATTTCAAGTCCAGAAAATTCGAGAGACCGCGTTCTGTACAATTAAATTGAATAGAGTAAAGCGTTCATTCAAGAAACTGACGTCCAGAAAATTCTAGATGTTTGGAGGATCGCGTTCTGTATAATAGAATTTTCCACGTATCGGCTTGTGTTGGTTTAAGCATCCACCGTTTATTTTATGAATGGCCAGTGGATGATGCGGCATTTGAAACCACGTCGTCCTTTGCCCTCGCCGAGTAGGGCCGAGTACTGTACAGAAAAAATGTTAAAAAAATAAAAATTTAAAAATTTTAATATGGGAAAAATATAGTTAAAATAAAATTAAACAAAGCCCATCTAAATCTAGATAAAAAAAGTAGAAAAACAATAAACTTCAAAAAATCACTTTGTGATGGTGGTATTTTTAAAAAAATTTCTAAAAAATGGTAAAATGGAAAAATGTAAAATTATCATAGTCAAAATATTTTCCAAATGTTACGAATTAATTTCTAATTTCTTTTTAGAATTTTTTATTTTATAAATAAATTTTTTATTTTTTTTAAGTTTTTATTATATTTTTAGAATTTTTTAACATCCTTGACTAAGACTCCCCACTTTGGATAACTCGAGCTTGACCACTGGTCCAACTATGTTTACTTAATGGTAGTATGCTTCTTCTAGAGGGAGAAGCACATGCTTTCTAAATGAATATTAGCAAGAGCATCAACAACCATATTTGCTTCGTGAGATGTGCAATAGACTATCGATAAATAAAGAGTTTGATTCGGCAACTAACTACGATCGTCTGTAACCGCCATGGAGCACAACATTGATTCTAAATGACATTTACAAGTAGAACCGAATCACTTTCTATTTGGATTGGCAAACATTCCCTCGTAAGAACTAATTGAATGCCTTCTTCAAGGGCCAAGAGTTCTACGTGGTTATTTAAAGCCATACCAAAGTGTGTTGCAAATACAACAATAAAACCACCATCACTATCCCTGATAACCCCACCATCACTTGCTAAACCAGGATTTCGCAAAGAAGCACCACTAATATATAGCTTGTAATTATGAGCTTCAGGAAATGACCACGCCACCAGAGTGAGGGATGCTAGCTTTTGCTGATGCCAAGTTATCTGAAGCTTACCAATGATTGCCTTTTCTAATAAATAGAAGGTCCATTTTTTAAGCTCTGCTAATGTCGGAATGTGCAATGTAATATGCTTCACAATCTGCTCTCTCCTAGTGGATCTTGACTCAAATACCCTCATGTTTCACTCCTCCCATAGAAACGAAATAGTAGTGAAAATTATGGAAGTCCAAATATTAAGGAGTCCATGGGATTTAAACTTCAAAAATAACAACCTCCTAAGCATCACAAGAGCAGAAATATCAAGGACGAACTGCTTTCCACATCACCATGCTAACAATCTCTATACATCCTGCGAAAAACACAATGAAACAGAAGATGGCATAGGGTGTCATCATTGTTCCTAGAAAAAGGGCAAACAGAGTCCAACTGCATACCTCGTTACTGCAATAAAAATGAAATGGGTAAACGATTATACAGGGCCAACCATAAGAACCATTTAGCTTGTGGGTGGCATTTAGAAAACCAAAGGGCACAGAATATAGATTACAATGATCCTTGATGCCGAATAAAATCCCATGTTGTTTTGATTGTGAACAGGCCATTAGCATAATGAATCCATACCAATGAGTTCTTTTTGGGCTGTAACGGGACCCAAGATGGAGGTGAACTACCAATAAAGTCATAAATCCTTTGCCCAACAAAATCCCCCAAATCCCCCTAAACATCAGTACCATAAGAGTTCGATTTTGACTGTCCTGATAGCCATGGATCCATTCAGAAATCCACCATTTGTCCATTACCAATACACCACTGAACATTATACTTCAAATGTGTTATGCCAAGTTGAATGCCCTTCCAAGCATGAGAACACCATTTTTTCCTTAAGCCTCCCATATAGAAGAATTTCTAAAATAGTTATGTTTAAAAAATCGGGCCAATAACGAAGAAGCATTTGTCAAGATCCTCCAGGCCAATTTCATCATACCTGCAATATTGAAGTTCCCAGTATCTCGTACCTCCAGACCTCCCCCTTTCTAAGGGAGACAAGTTGTCTGCCATTTGAAAAGATGGAGACCTTTTTCTCTACTACACCGGCCCATAAGAAATTCCTTTGTAACCCGTCTACCATATTGAATGTTTTCCCCCAGGAGAATTAAGCATAAAATATAGAATATTGCTGATGCACTAAGTATTGACTTAAGCAACTGGAGTCAACATTCATATGAGAGATATTAAGAATGTCATGTACCAATGCTACTGATCACCTTAACAAGCAGACTATAACGGTAGTTGTGCTTAAGATGTCTACGAAACAATGGTAACCCCATACAATGCACTGGTAGAGAACCCTCGAGGAACTCCAACTCCCTCAGGTCCACATCCACCCCGTGGAACACCAAAAAAGAAAGCCTTGCTCTTTGAAGAATTTAAAATTTGGTCAGTGGTCATTTCAAAATTAGAAATAATGTCTCTCATAGCTATGGCAAAAGAAATGGATGTTTCACAAAAGATAAAGACATCCTCAACATAAAACAGATGTGAGACCCCATAATCACACCCCGATGGGAACACCCTAGGTATAAAGCCTTGCAACATAGCATGCTCCAGCTGTATACTGAAGGAATCCATGACCAGTAAGAATAAATATGGAAACAGAGGATACCCTTGCCTCAAACCTCTTTTCCTTTTAAATTATCCCTTAGGGGAACCATGTTTCAATGCATAGAAGGAAGTTGAGAAACATAAACGAACCCATGAAACAAAGATATTAGGAAAACTCAGTGCATGCATCTTACCCATAATAAAATCCCAGAAAACCCTACTACAGGTAATGCTCAAATCAATTTGCAAACACATTTTAGGCTGAATTGAATTCTTATAGCAAAGAGACATACGTTTATTTTCCATAAGTATGTTATCAGTGATGAGCCTACCTTTCAAACAAGCAACCTGGTTAAGATCAATAATATAAGCAAGAACTACTCGTAAACGATTAAAGATAATTTTGCTGATAATTTTGTACAAGACATTACACAATCCAATAGGTTGAAAGCCATTCATCACATTAGGTGCATTCATCTTCGAAATTAAACATATAAAAATGGAATTGATTTGCTTGAGGATCTTACCTTTACTGAAGAAATCCTTGAGGGACAGAAAGAGATATTTTTTAATAAACTCCCATCCAAATCTGTAAAATTCCACTGAAAAACTATCTTTGATTCGGAGTACTTTCAATTTTCATGTCCCAAATACACACCTTGACCTCTTACATATTTATTGCATCCACTATTTTTTCCTTCTGAATAGATCTGAGCAACGATGGCGGCAAGAACCGATCAATCATATGTAAGTCAGTATCACTCTCTTGGGCTAATAGATCTTCAAAATAACCAATCATATAATTTTAATGCCAGCCTCAGTAGTTAAAGACGTCCCATTCTGATCTTTCAAAGAATAATTCTATCATTCCTTCTTAGTACCGCAGTGGATAGATGGAAATACTTAATATTGGAGTCCCCATCCTTGAGCCAATTCTGCCTTGATTTTTTGCCTCCACAATCTTTCCTCATGGCCCAAAAGTATTTGAAATCTTTTTGTACACTCTATTTCTTTTATAATGAATACCTCATTGGAAGGGTCACTGTGTAAACTGTGATGTAAGGACGAGAACTGTTGTCAAATTGTTGCAATGGATTCCCCCGCATAACCAAAAACCTCCTTGTTCCATTTACACAAGTCAGCCCTTAACCTCTTTAGTTTTGTAACAAAGTGATACATGGGTGTACCTCCCACTCTACCTTTCCAGAAGCACATATAACATCAATAAAATCAAGATACTTGAAGGGTTTTGGGCAAACCAGACCCAAATCTGAGATAGATACCAGTAAAGGGTAGTGACCAGAAATCCCCTTAAGAAGTAACTCGACTTTGGATTCTGAATAAGCCAAAACCCAGTCAGTAGTTGTCATTGCATGACCCAATCTCCTTCTAATACAGCTCCTTCTTAGTTAGCTGTTAGACTAAAAGAACCACCCTCTGACTACTCTAAGATCAGTTAAAGAACAATTCGACATCACTTGAGCAAAAACACCTGAATCTGTAGGTAAAGAACTGCTACCCCCACTCTTTCTGAATTATCGAATAGAGTTTTAAAGTCCCTTAATATCAACCAAGGAACTGTAATAGCAGCCCTTATAGATCACATATGATCCCATAACATAATCTTTTGGGACACAAAATTAAACGCATAAACCCCTGAAACCATTGAAGTTCTACGATTGCATGTTCGAGTAGCCTCAACATTTAGCATTTGATCATTTATGTTAAGTAAATTCAAGGATTCCATAAAAATAAGATTCTATATCTACCGTTAACCTCATTGGCTATATCATTATTATAAAACCCCAATTTTTTTACCAAACACGATTCAAATCTACATGCAAGTTAGTCTCCAATAAGAATAAAAGACCACTATTGTGCAGATTTTTTATAACCCTGCTATCAGAAAATCTAGCCCGGCTTTGAAGGCCCCTGACATTCAAGGCTATAACTGACATAAATACAATCTAAAAATTTGATTGTTTGGTAAGGGAAGCCATTGCGGCATGTTGTGCCTTATGAAAAATCCCCTTCTTACCACTAATAGCGAATAAAGAAGCTTTTTCATCTGCGATCTAGTTCGAGCTTTGGTTAGCCCCTCACCGATCCGGCACCCGCTTACTAGGCTTATCCCCCTTATCATCTTTATCTGCCAAAGACATGCCAGGCTTATCCACCTTATCATCTCTATCTGCCAAAGACATGCCAGGCTTCAAAACTGTTGGAACCATGGGATTTTTAGCGTCAAACTTTTGCTGATAGTTTGCTCCTTTTCCATTGAGGTCATAACACTTCTCCAACCTCAAGGACGACAACCAACCTATCATCAACATTCGACTCTAACCCTTCTCTCTATACATCTATCAACATTAGACGGTAACTGCTTTAGCCCATCATCTACAACAATATTCAAATCCAGCCCTTCTCTCTCTACATTAACAGTAGATGACAACTTTTGAAGCCCAATGTCTTCGTCATCAGCAGCTGCTTCAGCAGCATCCAAACTCACAGTTTGATCCAATGATATATCAAGATCCCGAAGAATCAGATTTTTTATATTATTTTAATATAAAATTTTCCTTTTCTAACGCATACCTGCAGCCTGCAGCCACCGTTTACATTATTTTAATATAAATTTCTTACATATATACCGCAAGTACCTAAGTACTTAGGTACATACCTGCAGCCTGCAGCCACCGCTTACATTATTTTAATATAAATTTCTTACATATCTACTACTGGTACCCAAGTACTTAGGAACCACAACCATAATTAACCAATGTTTACATTATTTTAATATGAATTTCCCACAAATACTTAAGTATTTAGGAGCCACATTATTTTAATATAAATTTCTTACATATCTACCACAGGTACCGAAGTACTTAGGAACCACAACCATAATTAACCAATGTTTATATTATTTTAATATGAATTTCTCACAAATACCTAAGTATTTAGGAGCCGCAACCATAATTAACCAATGTTTACATTATTCTAATATGAATTTCTTACACGTCTAACACAAGTACCTAATACTTACAGGCCACCACCATAATGAGCACAAAACTTTATGTATGGGCCAACCGATCAAGTTTTTTATGGCTATTTTAGCCATTAATCGACAGATGTGGGACTATCCCTGCTTGTTTTTTAAGTTGCGATGGAAGACATATGTCATTTTTTCTTTAGCTAGTTCTTCTACTTGATGCCATTTTTTTTTTTTTGTCACAGAAATAAACATGATTGAATTGTGGCAATGTCGAGCAATGAACAAGCCACTTTTATTTATCTATTTATTTTATTATCTTTATTTTTTCTATTTTTTAAGGGTAAATTTTTTTGTTTTAATATCATAATATTAAAATTTATAAGGGGTTCTAATTTTTTATTTTAATCCTATGAAATGGAATTACTTACCCAAAAAAAAGAAAAGAAATGGAATTGTTTTCTAATGAGTTTGAAATCATGTTTATTATAATATTATAATTAATAATTATACAGACACCCAGACAGAAAAACAGTGTCACAATATTCATCTATTTTTACAAAGTAATGAGAATACATAAAGCATCACTTTTAATTTCTTTTAGAAACTAAAAAAACACTATTTTTAAATATTCATAATAATTTTTTAAAAAATATTTTGAGACAAAATTTGCTAATTTGTCCGATTTTCTTAATTTATTGTTAAATTTTTAGATTTTTAAATTAGATGATATTATAAGACAAATTTCAAAATTATTTTTATTTATATAGTAAAATGATGATAAAATAATAAAATACCTACCAATAACTCTAATTTCAATACATAATATCGTCTTTAGTTAGATTTTAATAAATATTAGTTAGATTTTAATAAATATTTGATGACAGGGAATGAACATCTCAACATTCGCATATTGATGAAATAAAATGAAAGTTAATAATATAGTATCCCAATTTCTTATTGAATTATTAGAAGACAACATTTATAATGAATTTTAATATATTTTTTTTGATTTTTTTAAGGCTTATTCCGATCGATTCGATCGACTTCCGATCAAGATCACCGATTCATCGATCCAGTTGGATTTTTAGGGTTCGTAATTCGAAGCACCGATCTGTTTTTTAAACCCCTGTACTCAACAATGGTATGGGCAACAGCATCCGAAACTTCATCACCTTGCGCACGGGAAGAAAATACCCCTGCAACCGAAGTCTTCATCTGAATTGGAGCATCATTGACATCGTCATCTTTGTTCTCAACTAGAGCTTGAAAAGCGTTAGACAAAGATGCCACGTTTTTCTTCTTATATATCGTCTTTGTTCTTCCCTCTTGACAACTTTCCATCCTTCCTCCCCGGAGGGTAATAAAATAGCGGAGCCACTGAGTCTTTGCAATACTTCTTAACTTCGACGAATCCCTTAGGACAAAGGTTGTATTGCATAGATTAGTCATATGTCCAGTTCTTTTACATTTCAAACTGAGTGGCTGAGATAAATTCATATACAATCTGGCAATACTCTTTACCCATGATATCAAACCACACCTCCTTTAAAGACGCTTTATTCACATCTATTGAAACACAAATCCTTCGCTCAGCGTAAGATTGCAATTCCCTAAGTTTGTCCATAAAGATGGGCTTTCCTACACTTGAAGCAATTCTAAACAGTAACCCAAGCTCCCACAAAATAAGAGGAAGATTAGGGAGTTTTATCCATATTGGGACTGTCTGTCGTGTGCGTCTAGTAGGTTAAACCAAGGGGTCCCATTCCTGTAACACCAAGCATTTTTTATTGAAAACCCATAGGCCACCGGTTCGAGCTATTTCCATTTCCTCCTTCAATTTAAAGCGAAAAATAAGAAATCCATCTTCAAGTGAAATGATGTCTAGTTCACTCTTCAACCTCCACATCTTTTGTAACATGTCTTTGTAACATGTCTTTCATATACATCCATTAAGGTTTGCATCTCAAAAAATATGTCATAAGACAGTTATCCCACTTTTCAAAAAAAGATTTAACCATTTCGTTCACGCATAACAGTTTCAGTTGACGTAATCTCCAGACTATCAAAATAACACACTCCATTTTGGATCCTTTTAGCACCGAAGAGCAAGTCCATAGGCTTGCCCAAATCCCAACAATTGTTAGGGGATGGATCCTTCAGCACCTCGGTCTTCTCTTTATAAAGAAGATTTTGTAGAGAGCGAAAATTAGAGCTGCAAAAATAGAGAGAAAATGATTGTTTTTTTTAATCCTTGGGTAAGTGTTCTAGAGAGCCCACACTTAGGCTTTCATGCCAGCGAAGACAAGTAAGAAAACATATACGCGTTATTGCAACGGTTTTCGCACTAGCTGTTGCTTCTTTCTTTCGAGCTATAGTTTGTTGGGGAAAAAACAATCCAACGAATGCAAGAAAGAAAACGGGTGTGCATTAACGTAACAAATTTCGTTCTAGGCTAGTCGTTGCTTCTTGCAAGAAAATAGATCCGTGTTAACACAATGGCTTTTGCGCTAGCAATTGCTTCTTGCTTTCAAGTTGTAGTTTGCTAAAAAAAAAAAAAAAACTAATTAATGCAAGCAAGAAAATGGATACGCGTTAGTGCAATGCCTTTCGCGCTAGGCTAGCCATTGCTTCCTGTAAAAAAACGGATGGGCATTAGCGCAACGGCTTTCGCACTAGCCATTGCTTTTTGCTTTGGAGCTGTAGTTTGCTGGAAAAAAAAAAACCAACAAATGCAAGCAAGACAACGGATGCGTGTTAACGCAACAGCTTTCATTCTAGGCTAGCCATTGCTTCCCCATAGGCATAGGCAACTTGCCGAACTACGTAAATTTTTGTGTGTTGCCACATTTTTTTTTTTTCACTAGTTTTCTTTCCCTTGTTTTTCCCAAACCTTGGTTTTTATCCTCTACATAAGATATATCCATTTTAATTGTTATAAGAATTAACAAAGTTTTTAGGACATATTAAATGTATGCCAACCAATTAAAATAAATTGTGTGGAATACTACAACTTTATGTGTACAAGTACAACCATTGCCTTGTATAAACTTTCTCTTATATGAAAACTCATGTTGCATAGCTTATACTATACGACCTCTTTTATATTCTTTAAGCATTTCGAGTCATTTGTGTCTTATTCTTATAGGAAAAGGTATTGTGTGTCCGGGGACACAATTCTACATTTCCATTCCCTCTCCCTCACGCACCAAGGACTAAAATGAATGGTGAAGAATTATTCTTCAAAATTATAAATTGTTTAATTTTTAAAATTTATTTATTTATTGCTAATTAACGATCCTCGTCTTGGAAATTATATATGTATAAAACCTATCTCAAAAATGGTTAATGAATAGAGGATGCACTGGTACACATAAGTAACTTGAAGGGGTAAGTTAGGTATATATACATTGTTTTTATGAGATTGTATACAATGAGACCATTTATCTTTTGGTTCAAGGAGGTCATAATTACTTACAACCATCCGATGTGAAATCTTATAGTTTGAGTGTTAAAGTTCGAGAAAATTTTGTTTGAAGTTTGAGTTTGGTCAATTAAATAAATGCAGCCACACAATTTCACATCTAATGGTCAAGATTAATTGTGACCATCTTGAACCAAAGATAAACGATTTCACCATTTACTTTCCCTTTTTTATTTGAACGGTAAATATGTATACATTTTTACAGTAAATCGACAAACATATAACACATTCATATGATACCATATTTTTGTAGGCCCACAATTATTTCATTCATTTCTTTTCCCATAATGATCACATGGAATCAGTCACCCAATTTCATCGAGGGAAACAATAAATTTAGAAAAACAAACAATGAACCTTGTTTTAATTTATTTGTATTTATCCAACATAAAAATACTTTTATTGTTTTAAAAAATTCACAATAAACGTATGTATAGAAACTTTCATGTTTGTAATTTTCATTCTTTATTTACATGGTTTTAGAAAAAGAAAATTGAGAATGCCGCTTAGTTCGCCTTTTTTTAATCAGGGAATTTATTTTTTTGTTGGGACAAAGAGTACTTGCTTATAGTAATAGAATTGGGCCGCATTTCTACAATATGCGGTCTAACGGTATAAAGCATCCATCTTAAAGATGGATGCAAATAGGTGGTCTATCTAAAAACAATTGTAACTAATTGTCCAAATATTTTTTAATATTATTATTATTTGTAGATTCCATTTTATTATTTTTATTTTTTCATATTCGTGATCTCCATGTTAAAGATTACATATTCTCTAAAAATCATGATCAAATTATATTTAAAAAATATATTTATTGCCAAGCCCTTATTTTTACAATATGCGGCTGGCCGTATACTACCACGTCCATAGTAATATGGGTATTACAGCGTAGGGAAAAGCACATTATAATCCTCCATCTACAACCAAAAGATTGGAAAGAGATACTCCCTGTTTTGCAAGTTAATCCGCCTCACCATCACCGTCCATGTACACATGGGAGAAGGAGACATTCAACGACCACAATTTTCATCCATACCGATCTCAACTTCCAACGTACTATTTGTCTTTTAGAACACCATCTTAGTACCTTTATCCTTGCAAAGGAAGTAAAGCCTCACTTTATAATGCATCGAAAATTGCAATTCAAGCATTGGAAAACCATTACATCGATCATCTTTGCTTAAACATTATGGTTATAGAAAAAAAAGTAGGATTTTTTTTCTTTTGACAAAATTCAAAAGTTATTAAAAATAGATGCAACTTACACAAGGGAAACTACATTATCAGATATCAAAAGCGAACCCAAATCCTCTCCCCTCTTAGCCAATAAATCAGCCACATCATTTTCCTCCCTATACACATGGGCTACGGGATAAAGTAAAATATGACATCAAATCAAAGGTTTGCAAACCGATCAATCTAAGTTGCCAAGGGAAACGTTGTTCTTTCTTACACCATTTAATAACATTCAGTGAATCCCCTTCAATAATGAATCCACTTCCAAAATTTCTGGCCACCAATAATTTTAAACCATGGAATATAGTAAATAATTTAGCATGGTTTGTCGTAGTAACTCCATACGGGCCAGCACATGCAACTATTACATTTCATTGTCAATCACAGACCACTCAACCGAATCCAACTAGGCATGGATTGCCCAAAGACCTACCATCAAAATTTAACTTGAAAACACATTGGTCTGGTGGCTTCCATCTAGCGCATAGCCTATTTTAGGCACATCCAATTGAAATAGATTAAAAAGATTAATCATAACATCAATCTTCGATATCCCCCTTCCTTCCTTAGTAACGAACAACGAAGACCATAGAGATAGTGTGATGTTGTTTGACACCTTATCAAAGCTACAAAGCACCCCTTCAAATGTTATATGATTCCTCTCCAACCAAACTTCCTACAAGATAACTCACCGTAAAATCTTTTAAATAGATCCACCAATTTTCGGTAAAGGCACCTCCATTTGAATTATCAAATCCAAAACATATTGTGGTAAAGTTAGATTTATCCCCATGATTTGAAAACACCACCACCAAATTTTGGATATGAATAGCAATGAATAAACAAGTGTGCCCAGTCTTGCCATCTTCATTACACATTAAGCACACATTCGTGATTATTTTCCCTCTCTTAATCAGATTATCAACAATAAGAACTTTATCTTGAACCGCTAACCAAAGGAAAACTTGCATTTTATGAGGAAGAGACCATCCCTAAATCTACAAAATCTTAGGAAGATTCCATCGCACTATATAAAAAAAGAGTAATTTGTAAACAAATTTGACAGAGATCTGCCCATCATTTTCTATTTTCCACACCAATTCGTCCTCATAATGCTGCCTAATAAACATCTGCTTAAAGTCCTGGAAAATGTTGATAAGCGGCAGATAAAGATAACTTTGAATTCCATTATAAGGGAATATGATGTTTCAACTAACCTTATTACCTCTAACTTCCACTAAATCTGGTATCGTAACTTGGGGAGAACTGACTTTTTCAAATAAAAAAGGATAAACATATTTTAAGGGTAAATCTCTCAATCACTTATAATGCCAAAATGATACTGAAGCCCCCTAACCAGCCAACCACCTAATATTGCGTTCCACCATCTGTTTGAAAGCATAAATATCTCTCCAAAGAAATGAAGTTATTATCCCTTCCATCTCCTTTATTAATCCACATACTAAAATTATCCACGCCATATTTAGATACAAGCACTTTACATCAAAGCTGCTCTTTACAGTGAATACTTCTCCACCACCATTTGTACAAAAGTGTAGCATTCATTAGTGGTAATCTTCTCAATCCCAGACTCCCTTCACCCTTGAGTGTACATACCTTATCCCACGTAATAAGATGATATATACTTCATTTCTTCTCCAAAAGAACTCTATAAGAAATTGTGCATCATGAATTCAATATGCCTCCCCATAACCCTTGGCATAAGCATTAAGGACAGATGATATATTGGAAGATTTGCTAAGCACGAAATTAACAAGGTAACTCAGCCCCCTAAAGCGAAGCACTTAGGCTTCCAAAGATTTAGCTTAAATTGTACTCTTTGTATAACATTGTCCCATGCAACAATGGGCAGGTTCCCATCTGAGATAGGTAAACCCAAACATTTGAATGGAAACACATCCACCCTAAACCCAAGTCTCAAAGCTAGATCTCGAACCACCTCATCGTCACAATTCACCACGATCAATGTTGTTTTTTTCAAAATTAACTTCAAGCCCATTAACACCTCACAACAAGCCAGGAATCTCTCAATATTATTGACTTAGGCAATATTCGCATCACAAAACAGCAATGCATGAGAGATTTGTATACCATTCTGAGCAACCTTAAAGCCTGTAAAATTCCCCCTATCCACTGCATTGCAAATCATTTTATTGAAACATTTCGCATACAGTGTGAAAAGAAACGGTGATAAAGGGTATCCATGTCTAAGGCCCCTAAAAGCCCTGAAAAAGCCTTTTGGGCTTCCATTAATAAAGATAAAAAAATGTGCCGTCGAAAGACAGCCAAAAATCCAACTTCTCCATCTAGAACCAAAGTCCATATTTTTCATAATCTCTAACATAATACACCGCTCAACTCTATCGTAAACTTTTTCCATATTCAACTTAATCACCACACCCGGTTCTTTGGTTAACAACCTCGAGTGAATACACTATTAAGCAATGAGCACACTATCAGAAATCAATCTATTTTGAATAAAGACTGACTGAGTATCAGAGACAAGCAAAGGAAAGACAGTCTTCAACCTCTCTTATAGAATTTTAGCGATAATTTTATAAAGGCTAGTAAGCAGACTGATGGGCCTAATATCATAAGGAGAAGAACTGACATATCTCTTAGGGATTAATGTTATTAAAGTAGCATTAATACCTTTAAAGAATTCTCCCATCTCCATAAAATCTCTAACCATCTCCAATAAGTCCAGCTTAACCATTGGCCAAAACCGTTGAAAAACGAATAATGAGAAGTCATCCGGTCCAAAGGACTTATCCCCAAGAAGTATAAACGCAACTCTCTTTAATTCTTTCATCGATACCCCAATTTCAAGGTTATACGCAACCGTAGAGGGAATAGAAGAAAAAGCTAAGCCATCCAGCATAGGCTTAAAGGGAATTTATGTAGAAAAAACTTTTTGAAAATAAGAAATAATATTAATCCCCCATACAATATTATCATCTTCAACAACATCAGGAATCACTAAGCCTAAAATATCATTGTCTCCTTGGAGCACTAGAAATTGTATGAAAAAACTTAGTATTACGATCCCATTCGCTAAGTCATTTCACCTTAAACCTATATTTCCAATAGCTCTCGTCCAGCTTAAATAATTCAACCAAAGAGGACAATAAATTATTTCTATTACACAAGTCAACCTTAGAAATGAGACCCGTCAATTGAACATCCTAATCCCAGCTCTGGATATCAAGAAGGATTTGGTTGATTTTGATTTTAAGAGATAACCAGTTCTCAGCTTTGCATACTAACAATTTATGCTTAACATTGATGAGTGTTTTATGAAGCTAAAAATTAATTGAACCAAGCTAATTGAATTTTCCCATGTGGATTTTATTAAATCAACCACCCCAGGTTCATCTAACCAACCAGGCTCCAACCTAAATGGCCTCCTTCCACCACTAATTAAATTTATATTAAGCAGTAATGGAATTTGAATAGATGAAAGTCTTGGCAATGCTTTTACAGTTGCCAAAGGGAAGGCTTCCATCCAATCCCGAGTCACCAGAAATCGATCTAACTTGGACATTACCAAATGAGCCTCACTGTTATTGAACCAAGTAAATTTGACACTCGTAAGAAACAGATCAAACAACTGAAAGCACTCAATAAAAGAATTAAACATATGCATCATAGAATCGATAGGTATATTCGAAGAGGTTTCATTCGGCCAACAAATAAAATTAAAATCACCATCAAAACAGATAGGCAAATTATAAGAGAGCAAAACATCACCCAAAGCATTTAGAAAGCTTTCCTTGAGAGCAAGTACAACATGAGCATAGACATTAACAAGTCCCCAAGAAATCCCAGAAGCAGGCCTTTGAAAAAAGATAGCAAAAAATTTATCCCTTCTCAAAACTTCCAAACTATGAAGAGTAAGAGGATATCAAAGAATGCATAATCCCTCAAAGGCCCCTATAGCATAAACTCCCTCAAACTTAACTGCCCCATGACCCCAAATCTCTTTAACTATAGCAAAATTAGGAGCAGTAGACTTAGTTTCTTGCAAAATTACAATATCAGATCTATATTTTTTGAATTAAAAGCTTAATGTCATTCCTATGTCTGGTATCACCCAAACCTTTAATATTCCATGATAAAATAAACATTAAGGGTGAGAAGAAGAACTTGACCCCTCCATGAAAGAACTAATATCGTCCCCTTCTTCAAAAACTGCTTCAGCATTTTGAACGTCGCTCGACCTAGAGGAGTCACTGCCGATGTCCACCACAAGATCTTCATTGAACCTGATACCCGCCAAGGCCTTAGGCTTAGGACCCTTAGCTACTGGACGAGCTAAAAATCTAACAGGATGGTTCTCCTTTTGGGACGAAAGCTGCAAACCTTTCTTCTTGGGAGTCACAGAGTGCGACTCTTTCACTGCAACTATTTTAGCTTTTTTAGCCGCCTTCATCTTTTCCTTGATGGTTTGCACAGTAATAATTAGAGGAACCTCAAAAAAGAAGCCAATATCATCCACCATTGAAGCGATCTTGCCCTTTACACCAACAAGACCCTCTTCTAAAACAGAATGGTTGCACTCAGACTTTTTGAACATATCAGCTGGCTGAGAATTCAGGACCTCCAGGGAAGCATTAGAACCTACACCACCAATGCCCTCATTACCACCAACTACCTCTGCCCGCACGGATTCTTGAAAACCTTCTCTACCAATGTCATCAGCCAGATCCATATCTCCCATACCATCATTAACCACCTCTTGAATCTGTCCAACACGTAAAATTGTTGCTTCATTGACAAAATGGAGAAGTAATGGCTCGCCTTGAGGGACCACATTAATTGGTTGATCCCAACCAGCCTCCACCACAGCCAAGTTATTCCCCTCTGGGACAAGGGAATCATCAGCAACATCGATTGGAACATCATCCTTAATGACAAACTCGTGATTCTGCTTCTCCTGTAAATCATCAATCAGAACCAAGGCCAAGGGATCAATGGGTTCCCTCTCCACCGAATGCAAGTGCGCCTTCTTTTTAGCAGTCAGGCGGAAAGGGAGGAACCTCATTTTTGAAACAGCACATCACCAGAGTTAAACTACCAGAAAGAAAGTCTTCACTGGAAATGGAAGATGGCTACAACGAACCTTATCTGACTTGGATGGAACTAGTTGAGGGCAACGAGAGAGAAAGACTCCCTACCATAAAATCTGATAAATCCAATTGGTGTGCCCCTTTGTTAGCACAATACCTAGAATATTGCAAATGATCCTTTTCCAGTGCCAAAGGATCGACAAATGGTGGTGAAGTGGCTTTTTTCCCAAAAAAGAGTGGATCACCTCCTTACCCCTTTTTTTGTATAAGAAGGCTCTGGTGTACCTGAAAGATCATCATCAGCAACTAAAGGCCGCTTACCCCAAATTTTTTAATACTTAGATGGTAAGAGATAGTCAAAATAATTGCTAGGAAAGCAGCCCACTTAAACCCAAATCTTTTTGAATTTCAAAACATTTGAACCCATAGGACCTCCACGTTTGTTCCTCAACTGCAGAAGGTGGGATTGGAAATTCGTATTGTGCCTCTAAACCTTAGTACCAACACCAAAATAGTTCAGATACTTTTTCTTCTTGTGGCTAACCACCGTCCAACCATCATATAATATAGGTTGATTACAATCAGAAACCAAAACTGACTTATCAGCTTTATGATTGCAATCCTCTTTAACCGAATCAATTAAAAAACTCTCGAGGCCCACTTGTAGGTGAATCTTGGAGGGAAAATGATCCTTGACCAAACGCCATAGTTTAACACGAACAGAATCCATGAGACCCACTTCCAGCATCTCCCAATCAATATCACAGTACGAGCCGCAAACATTTACCAATTTTTGGAAGATGGCAAGTTTCCAAGTATGCAATGGGATGCCCCAAAATCTAACCCAAACACATTCCCTCTCAACTAGAGACCCATGAATCGAAGGACACCAAGAATCTAGAGACAGAAGTTTACCACAAACTCTGACAAATCTATTAAGTGAAAGCACAAAATTAACCTCATCAGCAGATCTAAGAAAGAAAATCACTATCAACTCCCAGAGAACGAACTTTCGGTAAATAGGATTGGCCCCATCTCCGCCTAGCCCAGTCCCCAGTCCAAAAACATCATTAGAGGGAGGAGAAAATTATTCCACAACCACCAAATTTGTTCTAAAACTGGTATCCTCCACAAACTTTCTATCAACAACTATAGGAAAGGAAACCATCTTCAACTTCTACAGGGTGCCAAAAAAACAAATATTTATATTGTAACAAATTATTTAGACTGTCGATTTCAATCGAAAAATAAGTGTTCTTAAATCCGCAAGATCTTTACCATTTTTTGAGTTTCAAATTTCATAGTTGGAGCACATACAATGCTCCAACTATATGCCATTGTATATGCCATTTTTTTTTAAGTGTGCTCCGTTTTATTTAAACCTTTTCCCTTAAAAAAAATGGCATATACAATGCTCCCGTAGGAGCACACTTCGCATGCACTCCCTCGCTCAAAAAACAATTGTTTCCATGTTTTTTTCTCTCTAGAATTTCCTGGGCATCAATTTTTCTAGAAAATTCTACTCCCTATAGTCTCTCTCTATAAAATCCCTCTATAATTTTCAGGACGTGAAATTTTTCTAGAAAATTCCACTCCCTCTTCTCTCTACTCTCAATACTCTTTCTCTCTCTATAAAATCCCTCACCACCTTTTCTTTCTCCTCAGTTTCAGCGATCGAGTTCTTTCCACAAGAAAACCGGTGGAAAAATGTCTTTGATTCCAAGCTTTTTTGGGTGAAGGTCCAATGTCCATGGCCCCTTTTCTCCCGACATTTGGGACCCCTTTGATGCCTTCTTCCCTTCTCCTTTCAACACAAACCCCAATTCCTTTTCTTCCCTTACCAATCCCAGTGATTCTACTTTCTTGAATGTGAGGTTCGATTGGAAAGAGACTGAAAGTGCCCATGTGTTTGAGGCCGATCTCCCTGGACTCAAGAAAGAGGAGGTGAAGGTGGAGTTAAAAGATGGGAAGATTCTGTAGATAAGTGGAGAGCGAAAGAAGGAGATGGATGAGAAGAGCGACAAGGTCGAGAGAAGCCAGGGCAAGTTTCTGAGAAGGTTCAGGCTCCATGAGAATGCCAAGGTGGACGGGGTGAAGGCGGCCATGGAGAATGGGGTCCTCATTGTGACTATTCCCAAAGTTGAAGCTGTAAAGCCTGATGTCAAATCCATTGATATTTATGTCTGAGTTTCTCAGTTTTCCGGCTATGTTTCTGAATTTTCCGTCTGAGTTTTTGGATTTTTTTAGCTGAATGAATGCTAGGGATATGCATGTGCATGCATGTAAAGATATTGGTAATCATGGGGTTTTTTACTTGGAATGGATGAGAAGTAAATATAGTTTTGAATGTGTGAAACTTAATTGAATTTTGAGGAATGCAATGACTCTTCTCTTTTGATTTATTGCTTGCACTTGAATCCACACTCTTTGAAATTTTGCTTTTTTGAATAATTGTGTTAACACTTCTAATGGCCATTTTCATAGTTTTTGCTTCATTTTTCATGTGAAAGGAATAAAACGCTCACTTCAGCCCGATAAAATTGAAACGGTGCAGAAAAGATTAGCATGGCTCCTGTCCTAGGATGACATGCTCAAATCGAGAAATGGTCCAAGAATTTTTTTTTTTTTTTTTTCTCAGATTCAATTTATCATACAAATTTATCTTTTTTGAAGATTAAATTCAAAATTTTTTTTGTCGGATTGAAATTATCATACCTACTGGAATAATTTTGACAAGCTTATCTTTTTTGAAGATTAAATTCAAATTGTAAGATATATCGGAGATATTTTTGCTATACTGGAAATTATTATTTTTCTTTCACAGATTCAAATTATCATACTTGCTGGATTTTTTTTTATCTTTTCTGAAGATTAGATTCATTATTATTTTTTTCATATTTAAATCATCATACCTACTAGAATAATTTTGACAAGCTTATTCTTTTTTCAAGATTAAATTCAAATTATGAGATATAATGGAAATTGTTTTGCCCATTTAATATAATTAGATCAAGAAAAATCCTCTTTTGTCTTTCAAAAATCTAAGTTTCTTTTTATCCTTTTGAAATTATATTCAAAATTATATCCTTTTAAAAGTTATATTCAAATTATGATGTTTACTAGAATTTTTCCTTTTGCTCAACTAATTCTTAAAACAAAAAAATTTCTCTTCCATCTTCCTAAAATCAAATTTATCTTTCTAAAATTCAAAATTATCATATCTGCTGAAATTGTTGTCCAATTTCATTCTTAAATTTTTATACTTCCAAGATTTCAATTTTGTTTTTTCTCACATTTATTTTTCCAAATTATGATATGAAATTTTTGCCCAATTTCCATTCTTTTATATCTAATACATGTCTTTCTTAATTCTATTTTTTTCACCGAGATTTCAGTTTTTGCCTTTCCTCAATTTTACTTTTCCAAAATAATGATATCAGCCGAAATTATTGTCTCAGTTACCATTCCTAACTGTAATACATGTATTTCTTAATTTTGTTTTTTCAAGATTTCAAGTTTCAAGTTCGGCCATTCTCTATTTATTTTTTGATGTTTTCAGTTCTTCTCTTTCTTCAAAATAGCTCTAATGTACCACCATCATCATCATAGTTTTTTCTCTAACTATTTGGAATTGGCTACACAAATTCAAGTCCGTTTTTCTGTTCCATCAAGGGCCATACTCTAGTGAGGTTCTAAACTCTCGTATATTTTCTTGCCACTTCCAACCATCTATTTTTAGGCCTACTCTTTTTCTGTTTTTAGCCTTCTACTTGAACTAACTCGGACTTCTTAGCTATTGTCATATTGGGTCTGCTCTACTCTCTCTTATCTTATCGTGTATTAGAGCCACACACGATTGTATTCATTTCGAATTCTATCCATTCTTGTCTCGCTACTTATTCAAAATATAACTTGATGTATCTCCAAGAAAAATGCCCTTATATTTTTAAAAAATTTTAAAATTGACAAATTCTTCTTTGATCCTTCTAATACTAAAACCCAAATGATGATAAGTACTAGAAGTTTTGCTTAATTTCCTTTTTAAATCTAACATATGTTAAGTTTCTATTTGTTGTCTTTCGATTAGAGTAACTCTGCTAGATCTTACTAGAAAAATGCCATATTTTTTGGTGAAATGAAAAAATATTCTTTCATTTTACATTCAAGTTTCAGAAAAGGGTCTCATATTTTTTTGAGATAAAATTATGTCACATATTTCTTGATATTAGAAAAAGCACGCATATTTTGATTTTAAAATTAAGTTTCCAATTTTTGTATTCTTTTATTCTTGATGGGATCTCTTTCTTTTTTGTGTGTCTAAATATCCTACATATCATGGTATTTAGAAGGAGGCACGGTTTCTACGAGTTAGAAACGAGTCACCTCTTAAAAATCTATTTTTGAGATGGATTTTTTTACTTAATTTTTAAAGATATGTAATTTCTAACATGAAGATCATGAATATGAATAAAGAAATAAATTTTGAAAATTAAAGATAGTAATTCTATTAAGAAAACAGTTGGACCGTTAGTTTTAATTGTTTTTAGATGAACTACCTATTTGCATCCATCTTTAAGATTGATACTTATACCTTAGGACCGCTTATTATAGAAATGCATTCTAGCCTACATGAAACAATTTTCCTTTAGAAAGTGTCCCTTTAAATCTCATTTCTCATTTTATAAGCTTATGTTACCTTCTTTTTTAGTTAATTTTTTACAAAATTGTAGTGCCTTTTCTTCCCCGTCCCCCCCCCCCCCCCCCCCCCGGCCCCCCGCAAGTGTCATATTGGTTCAGTATTTGAAGTTTCAAATTCATTTTTGGGTGCGCACAAAAGAACAACTATTCATATTTTACCCATATCTTTTAATTTTAAAGGTACCCATAAAAATACACTTGACCAGGAATACTTGAAAGATGGTGAATTGTTAAATTATTGGCAAGCTAGGAGTATTTCGATAAATTTCCATTGATTTTTTTAAAAAAGCTTAAGCTATTTGCAACTTGAAGTTCTAAATTGGACATACTTGTCTTTTTTTTTAGTAGCGAATAAGTAGTTTCGGAACTTTGAGTTTCAAATTGAAGATACTTGCGTGCAGTGTTATGAAACACAAAAGTATTTGATCTTGGCCAAGGCAAGTTTTTCAGATGAGTTCAAATAACTCGCCAAAATTTAATCCTATTAAAAAAGAAGAAGAAGTTAGAATAGAGATATATAATATAATCCGCCTCCATTCAACCTTAATTTGTTGAATGGTGTAGCGGCTGGATTGAGTATGACAGTCACAAGAGATCTTGGGTTTGATTCCTATTTTTTTTACACTTATATTTTGCTTCATATCTTTTAACACTTCGAAGGCAACATTATAATGGGGGGATTGGAACCTTTGTTGTGACGTGCTCTTGTATTTTGCTTTATGCATTTTAACACTTCAAAAAAAAATAACGATAAAGAGGGCGACATTATTTCAGGGGGATTCGAACCCTTGTTTTTTTTTTTTTTGTTGGGGTAATTCAATGGGGATAATGAACCCTACTTGATTTTTAAATCGTTAGTGGTTTTTTAATGCACTAGGTGAGAATGGAAGCTTAGATTTTAGATGGGGCTCAAGTGGTGCTACGACCACGACCCCAACCCCATTCTCAAATTCGAACCTTTGTTGTGACGTGCAATGTGCGTGAGCACCATTCAAAAAAACCTCGTGTAACTTTTGACTTGAAATAATTTATGTAAAATTGTAAACTATAAAACTTTTGGATACACTTTACTCGGTGGAATCTCGCCTTGCCCTTAGGGCGACGCCTAGTTGCTCGCCCGATTTCAAGTGACCTTGGCCGAGTCTCATAACAGCGATTGCATGTTTTTTGTGTGATTTCTTAGCTCTATTTTTGCCTGACTAGTCTTGCACTTGGCAAGGTTGGCTCAACTAAATAGAGAGCTACGAAAAAGAACAGGCACTGGTTTGAACATTGGATAGTAAAACGAAATAAAAAATGCTACAAAAAAAAAATGGAACTCGAGTATAAGTGTTTGCACTAAAAAATATCAGCAGAGTACTTGGTTCCCCACCTTGGTTTCTAGTACAAACATGTCGAAGAGTTGGTAGAAAAAGGGTCCCGTCAAATTACATTCAGAACAAGAATTGGACCACAAGGCCGTATCTCGCTCGAACTGTCAGCAAAGCTGGTTTTCCATGCACCTTAGCTTTGGAGTTAAAAAGAATTTTTTTCTGACAAAGGAGTTTAATAAAAAAAAAAGAATGGGGATTTTAATGAAGATCTCTTGAAAACAGAGAGACAATAATAATATCAAAAACTGAACTACTTGAAAAAAAAACTTCAAATCATATTTATGAACTAACTCTGGAAACATTTAAAGATGATAGCAGTAAAGGAGAAGGGAAGGGAATATGAGCTTTAATAGAGGATCTTAGTGAGAGAGAGTTTAATGAAAGTGATGAGTGTTCATTAATGAAAATGGGCAATGAGACTGTACCGATTCTGATTAAGTGGTTGCACTGTCAATCCCGATCTTTCAGGTTTGGATGGGGCAAGTGAATGTAAGAGGAAGAGAACCCGAAAGGTCTAATTATCCAGGTCGTCTTCGAGATGAAGTGTAGTCGAATAGGTTAAAAGTTTGAGTTAGAAGCTTGGGTAGAGGTTCAGATTTGATTCTAGGTTTACTTGAGCAATATGCGAAAATTCCCCCTGTGACTTAGGTTCAATTCAACAAAGTTTACGCACTTAATGTGTGAAAATTCCATTTTTAAACCTGAGGTCAAGTGGTCTATTTATAGCCAAATCAGTCTTAAGACAGCCATTGAATCTTTTCTGGGGTCAATCCGGAAACGCCACTGGCACTGGCACCGGATTTGACTGAATCAGCATTAATTGCCGCCTCCGTTAATAAGCACTGAATTAATTGCTTTTTTGTCATGTGGTTTGATCGGGTACAACATTGTAGGCGGTGTGTCAGAGGTTTGGCACCACTGGTAGGAGCGTCATTGCCAATTAGAACTGCTCCTTATACAAAAGTATCACGTGTCATGCTCTGGGGCTTTTGATCAAGGTCAGCTGCCACTTGGACTTCCTCCAACGCCATTTTGAATGGTGATGGCTTCTAAAGGTTATCCCAAACGCATTGTACTTTCGGCGGCTAACGAGACACTTCCTAGTCCACCAAAAGTCGACACGTATGCTTATATCGTCATCAGAGGGCATGTCAGTACAGGCTGACAAGTGTTAGTCCATACTGACAAATATCATTACTTGGCTTTTATGTCACTTCTGTAGACCACTGTTGTTTTGAGGCAAACTGGTCTTTTGAAATTCCATGGGGCGCCTGCACCATTGGTAGTGGTGCCGAGCCCTTCACTCTCCTTTCGAACCGTTTTCTAGATGTTGTGCTCTGGTTGCCTTTTTGTCATCGTTGGGAATTGTATTCTTCTTCCTAAGTCACTCTTGGTTTGACAATTTTGATTACTGTTATGACATGTTTCAGATCATAAGTGATTCAGCCATGTTCGAGTGTTTTAAGGCTCTGTGGGGTCCAGTTTACAGCTGTGTCAAAGTGGGTATGAATGGTTTGAATATTAGGATGGTTTAACCAGGGCATTTTAATTCGTCGTGGTTTCCTCAGCCGAGATCGGGGTGTCTACAATAAGATAGAAAAAATGTGAGATTTTTTTCTTAGGAAGTTTATCAAAAAGAAAAGTATACAAAGATACCATTTACTTTTAATACGAGGAAGTCACAATCACTCTTGTCCATCAGATTTCAAATCATGTGGTTGTAAATGTGCCATTGCCTAGACTTAGAGTTAAAAAAAAAAGGGTGAGGTTTGTATAAGGTTGCCTCCTTATATTGTAGCAGTAAGGCAGAACTATAAAATTTATTTAGAGAGATCATTTCATCATCGAAAACCTTATAATAGCTTCAAAATCTCTTTTTATCCTTAGTTATAAAATTTAAAATTTAAAATTTGTATAGATTGAGCATATCAAGAAATACTTGAAAATAGACGGTCTAGATAAATTGTTACAAGATGCACTATTTTTTGGACTTGAAATTCTTTTTCTTCTTCATATTCATTCATCTCAAGGTCGAGATGATCAGTTGGAGAGTTCTCCTATGCTGGAACACTCTCCACTATGGAATTTTTGAGGTACACCTTACTTCAACAGTACAAGGTTGTAACCTTATATAAACTTTTTCCAAAAAAAAAATGTCTCAAACTTTGTGACACATCCCGAGATATTCAATTTGACAAGTAATGGCTTGAATTGTGACCTCTTTGTAATAAAGATAAATAATATCATCGTATATGATTCCTTATCAAAATATCCATGAGAGATACTATGTAAGCATTTATCACTATTCCAACTCACCATCATGTGTATTATGATGGGTATTTGAAGTTAAATCAATCTACATAGTTAAAATGGTAAATAGTTCATCTCTCATAAGTATTTTACTAAATTTCACTTATTTGTAAATTCTAAACAATAATAAGATTTATGGGTAAATGTCCTAAAAATACGAAAAATTGAGACACGAGTATCGTAAGAGACCATTTTCCAAATTTTTTAAAAAATTGAACTTTTTATAAATTTCCTTATTTCTGTTTTGCAAAGTTTCCATTCTGTTTTCCCCTAAGAATTAAATTCTTTAAGAAGTATTATCCCAAGAACATGAAAGAGATCAAGAAATAAGAGTAAGGCCTCGAAAAAACAAATGAAAGGAAATTAAATAATAAGACGTGGTTTACTAGGGAAAGTATATTTTTTAAGGAATTAAAATAGTGCAAGGCCCCAATGAACTGTGGAGTACTTCTATTTTCTCTTGAAAATGAATCCCCATGACTTTTTCGATCGTGTATCTTGAATTAGGAGAATAATCTGCGTACTTAGAAGGAGGCTAATTAAGAAGCATTTGAGCAATCATTGATTTTCAGTTCAGTATGACTATAATTTAATCGGTGCGGTTTGTATAGAGCTGAGGCTCTAAACAATCAAATTAAAGCCCACCTTCAAATAGTATCGAGAAAAGCAGTTTCAATACTGGAAATCTTTGATTAGCCTTAAAATATATTTTTATCTTTAATTATAAAAGTTAAAGCATAAAAAATAGTGTAGATCGAGCAGACCTATGAAAACTTGAATAACTTAAAAATTGACGCTCCAAATATGCATTTTAAGATGCACCATCTCCAAAACTTGAAATCCTTTTTTTTCTTAAGTCCGTGCATCTTGATGTCGAGAATATCAATTTGAGGATATTTGAGAATCAAAACAACCTCTTCTATTGAGATTTTTGAAGCAGGTTCTAATTTGATTATTTAGAGCCTAGGCTCTATATAAATTTTTCCCTAATTTTTATTATAAAAAGTATAGTGTTTAGTTTGAAATAAAAAGTCCTTCTTATTTCAATATTTCCATTTTACTTTTGGAAAAGAGCCTAGTTAAAATACAAACAGTTAAGAGTTTTAGAAGGAAAAAAATTATATATTGCAGAATTAAGGTGCACTTAAAAAATCCATCGAAAATTACTTTTTTGACAGTGAAAACTCATCTAATTGACCATCTCAAAGTTGAGATGTATGGATGGATGAAAAAAAAGATTTCAAACCCCAAAAATAGTATATCTTGCATCATATCTTCTTCAATAGCTACGATCTCTACTGGCATATCCTCTTCAATAGCTATAATTGCTATCGGATCATAAGTGGGTCAAACCGGGACCTGGATTTCTTTCTCATACCCTTCGCAATTGCTACTCGAAAAAAAAGAGGATACATCCTTTGTTTGAGAATCACTGTCAACAGGCAGGCCAATATCTTTTGCTTCAAGCTCCACAATGAAATCTTCTTCAAGGCGGTGAGACAGAAGAAACCAAAGTTAACAGATACAAGCCAAGTTGCCTCTTTATCTCTATCTCTTTCCAAAAAGAGGAGAGAGAAGCATTGTTTGTCAAAAGGAATTAAGGAAGGGATAGCCACGTTGACCGTGCAATCTTCATCAAAGCAATAGAAATCTGCATTGGGCAGCGCATCCACTGCCATATTCACATTTGTATTACCAATATTTTTAGCCAAGAACAGTGGTCTTGCCAGACCATCCCAAGAGGTGTCTGAGGGTACCGCAACGTACTCCTGAACAACCGAGAACTTACCAGAAACAATCGTCTCAAGAATCTCCTTCTCAGAATTTGAATTCAAATAAGTAATCTCCTCCTTCCAAAATTGTTTAAAAACCCCTGCAATGAATCCAGAAAGCGACCAATAGGAATCCACCTCTTCATGAATTTGGGGGTTACAATTTTTTTGAATTTCAAATTCCCTGCACCATTGTAATTTTTCGGGTTTGAATTCCGGCCAAAATTACCGAAAGAGACATTACCGAAATGTTTTCCGAGCTCCATCATATCATTTCCAGTATGCTCAGCCTCCTTTGAGATACCAAGCATATTCTCATTCTCCATCTCGTTCCCCCCCATAGAAGTAAAACTCTCAAACAATTTCGAAGGACGCAGACCATCATTATCTGAGATTTTAACTTCAAAAAACTCCTCATTGATACACAATTGAATAGAACTGGGGAGGGATTAACTTGAACAAATTGAAAGGTTGGACTAAAAAAAGAATCCCAGTCTATATCCCAGTAGACCCTACATCATCCTGTAATCTTTTTTATAATAGCCAAGTTCCATGTTGATAAAGGAACACCCCAGACTTTAATCCAAACATATTCCAAACGTTTAAAAGATGCATGATCCGATGCTTTCTACAAATCCAAAGAAAGAAGACTACTTCAAACTCTGCAAAATCTATTAGATAAAGCCCTATCCGCTTCCTTCTTCGAGCAAAGCTTAAAAACAATCTTGTTGGAACCAATGATCTTAACATCATGACGATAAGACAAGTTCCAGCCTCTCTGAGCCCAATCCGCCATGCCAAAAAGTCCTTTACAGGAGGAAAAAATGAACCGGATACGAAAAACTCCGTTTTGATATCAAGTTATTCCCAATCCCTTCTATCATTCACTACCGCATACGAAAAAGGGGCACACTAAACAACCCTATCATTTATGCCGTCATCTATTTTCCCTACCAAAACTTCCCTCCATTCCCTCCTTCCTCACACTTAACCCCCTTTAAAACTCCAAAAAACCTAATCTAATCTTCAAAACGAATCGCCAACGAAGTCCTGCAACCCAAGCTTGACATCACAGGCCAGCTCCAAAGTAGGGTACATTCTTGGAGTCGATTTGCCGGTCAATACTATACCATACCATACATAACCATTCCATCCTATTTCTACTTCTTTGCACACCACTCTCTGCTTTTCACTCAACTTTCTTCACAAGTAGATCTCACGCCTTTCTCAATCCTTCCCAAATTCCCAAACTCTTTCTCTGTAAATCAGGAGAGAGAGGAGTCTTGCTTGTAGATTTACGTTTTGAGAGGTGGCTCTGGAAGTGGCTTTACAGCCTGTAATTTTACCCCTAGAGAGAGAAACCCATCGCCAAGATGCAATCCAACCAAACCCTTGTCCTCCCTCTCTCTGTTTTAGCCACAGCTTCTACTCTGCAACTCTCGGAGTCTCAATCCTAACCTCTGCACTGCAACCCACCCCAAACCCTCGCTGCCCTTCAAAACCCACAGTTTTACTTTTTAGCAAGGTTTAAAAAATCGCCAAGTCGAGTCGGACTCGTCCGGTTCGACTCGGGATGGACTCGCATGGTTCGACTCGAAAATCGCCTGATACCGAGCCGGTTCCACAAATAAGCCGGGAATCGCTCGTGTCCAGATAGAACTGGGCGATTCCCAATAGTGAATCGCGAGTCAGATCGAGTCATCCGCAAGAACACAGGCTGCACAGTGTTCTTCACGGGATTTCAAATTTTTTTATCATTTTGTTATCGATTTTCAACTTTTTCAGCCGTATGAACGAATCTTGCAAGCTTTAATTCAAATTTCTCATCCATTTCAGTCAATAAAACGAATTAAAAAGTATCGTTTTTTATGAACAAATTTGGATCGAAGAGTGAGTTTTAGGGTTTCCGCCATTTCACTGATTTCAAATAGAAGATCGCAGCATTTTTTGTAAAATTTCAGGGTGAGTGATCGTAAGAGTGTTGGTCAGAATTTTTTGTTCATAATTTGTGATTATCTTGGAGGAATACATATCAATTTTGAGTTTGAAGGCACGGGTGCACGAATAACAAGTAAGAACTGTGCTTTCTTTTTTTTTCCGCCATGCGATCAAATTCAGTCAATATTTTACAAATCATGTATTAAATTTATAGGGTTTTGATTCGTTGTAAGGTTGTTTATCATCACATGTATTCAATTTGATTATATTTATTCAATTTGAGTTGGATTTTTTAGAAAAAAAGACTGATGTCTGTTAAAAAAACATGGACTAAGGTTTTTTTTTTTTTCCACCATTCTCTCAATTTCAGTAAATATTTGGGAAATAATGTGTTGAATTTATAGGGTTTTGATTCGTTATAGTGTTGTTTATCATCACATTTATTCAATTTTATCTGATTTATTCAATTTGAGCTTGATTTTTTAGATTGAATGATTGATGTCTGTGAAGAACTGCGTGTTTTTTTTTTCCCACAATTCAATCGATTATATTTAATATTTTGATAATAATGTGTTAATATTATAGAACTTTGTTTCCTTATAGTGTTGTTTATCAAAACATGTATTCAATTTAATGTAATTTATTCAATTTGAAACGGATTTTTGAGTTGGAATGACTGTTGTTAGGTTGGTCTGTGAAGAACTAGGTTTTTATTATTATTATTATTCATGATCAATTGTTTTGAGAAATCGTGATTTTTCAAAAAATTGTTTTTGATTATCATGAGGAATTAAACAATATTTTTAATTTTTATTGTTAAATTTCTAGTTCAAAAAATTGTATGTTGAAAGATTATTTAATGCAAAAAAATACATGTTATTACATTTTTAATGCAAAATTGTAGTATCATGAGGAATTAAAATGAATATCATTGTAAAACAATCGTGACATGTTATTATATTTTTAATGCAAAACTATATTTTTTAATTTATTGTTAATGCAAAAAAATACATTAACAAATACATGTAGTTAAACTGTATTATATTTTTAATGCAGTTTTGAATTAAAAAAGTATTTTTAATTTTTTAAATTTTTAATACAAAAAATACATGTTGTTAAACTGTATTATCATGAGGAATTAAAGTGAATATCATTGTAAAAAAATCGTGGCATGTTATTATATTTTTAATGCAAAACTGTATTTTTTAATTTGTTGTTAATGCAAAAAAATACATTAACAAATACATGTGTTAAACTGTATTATATTTTTAATTCAGTTTTGCATTAAAAATGTATTTTTAATTTTAAAAATTTTTAATGCAAAAAATACATGTTGTTAAACTGTATTATCATGAGGAATTAAAGTGAATATCATTGTAAAAAAATCGTGGCATGTATGATAATTATATTATCTTGCAATTTTCAATTTTATTATTAAACTTTTAATGCAAAAAATGTATGTTTTTTATAATTGAGTTGTAGCCATGTTTGGAGCTTGCATTTTTTATTATATTATCTTGCATATTTGTAATTGAGATGTACGACTCTTTATGATCATTTCAATCAAGTTGAGATTATGCCGACTATATCATTGTAAATTTTATTTGTGGCATTATGAATAACTATATCATTGTAAATATTTTTTGTGTCAAATATACGTGTAGTGGCATTATGGATGACTATATTAATGTAATTTTTTTCTTGATTCTAAGTGTGACTTATACAGACTTTTGTTTATCTATAATGTTGCATAAATTTTTTTTTTTTCTCAGTAGCAATTAATTCATGTTTGTCGAAATGAAGATTTGTGAGAAGTCCATATGCATTGTGAATTACTATACCATTGTAAATATATTTTTTATTGATACTATATCAATGTAAATTTATTGTTCTACATGTAGTGGCTGATATATGCTATTTTTATCTATAATGTTGCATAAATAAATTATTTTTCCCTGTAGGAATTAAAATATTGCATTAACAACAAATATAACTTCAGGAACTACCGCTACATATTATCACTACACATGGTGATTATCTTCATGTTGAATTGTCAGGTTAATTTTTAGTATTTTACATTTTAAAGTTGAACCATGGCAAGATCTGTGGACGAACCTGCATGGCAACATGGGGTCAGACTTGATCCCAACAAAAAAGACAAAATTATTTGTAATTACTGTCAAAGAGTGATAAGTAATGCGGTACATAGGTTCAAGCAACACTTGGCAGGGGTTAAGGGAGATGTTTCTGCGTGCAATAGTATCCCTAATAATGTAAGAAAGCAGATGACGGCATTTCTCAAGGCTACCAATGGTAAAAAAATTGCAAAGCAGATGATGGATGAGGAGATAGCTAATTTATATACGCCATCAAGCGAGAATGATCCAGAAGAGCAATATAATAATGACTTGGAGATGACCACAAGAATGAGTTTACATGAAACATAACAGAGCGAACGCGGGTTTAGAATGCCTGGTGGTTATGACATGAGCATGCATGGTGGGCATAGCTCAGACATGCATGGCAGCCCAGCTTGAGCATGTATGGCGGGCCCAGCTCAAATATGTATGGAGGGGTTGGTGGCAATATGTATCAAGAGGAATCAGACGTTGAAAAAATTGTTTCTAGCTTATCTAGGAGTGTCAGTATTGCAGGTCATGGTCGTATAGACCCATTTCTCTCAAAGCCTAAGTCAGAACAGATGACCCTCAAAGGCATGATGAAAAGTACGAGAAACATCTTGGGCAGATATATAGGAAAATGGTTCTACGATAAAGGGATCCCCTTTGATGCAGTCAATAGCCCATATTTTCCACTTATGGTCAACGCAATCCATAGAGCCGAGCCCGGGGTAAAACCCCCGACGGCATATGAGCTCAGTGGGCCAATATTGGATGAAGAGGTGGAGGAAGTTAGAAAGTGGATTGAAAAATATAAACAAAGTTGGCCAAGAACAGACATTACTCTCATGACTGATGGTTGATTGAATAAAGTTAGTAAAAGGAGTTTGTAAACTTCTTGGCTTAGTCCCCAAAAAGTATAGCTTTTTTGTTTAGCAAAGACGTATCAGGGAGGAAGAAGGATGCAAACTTCTATGTACGACTATATGATCAGATAGTGGAGAAGGTGGAAGATAAGCATGTAGTCCAGTTTATTACGGACAATGCGCGTGCATGTGTTTCTGCGGGCAGCAAGTTGATGGATAAGAGGAAGCATCTAGTATGGACCCCGTATGCTGCACACAACATCGATCTTATGTTAAAAGAGATCGGTGATATCAAAATTGTGAATGAGACTCTCCAGGAAGCAAGGTTGGTGTCAAGATTTATATATAACCATTCTAAAATTTTATTTTTATTCAGAAAACAGTCTAAGAAAAAAGAGATAGTCAGATCTGCCATAATATGCTTTGCGACAGATTACTTGGCTGTGGACTCCATTGGAGAATCTGAAGGTGCAATAAAGAGATTGTTTATCAGTGAAGAGTGGTTAAATGACAGCCTCGCGAAGTCCAGTACCGAGCTAAAAGTGGACGGCATAGTCTCAAATAGGAGGTTTTGGTCTCGATGTTCCAGTATC
>NW_006494943.1:6248107-6296497 GCF_000471905.2 Amborella trichopoda
CCAAATCAGCTATTGGGAAGAAGTGTAGTTTTGCTAATAAAGTGATCGAGATTATAGAAATGTGGAACACTAAATTTGGACGTCCAATTCATTATGCAGGTAAATATATATTTATATCATTAGAATGTTTTATTGTAAATTATTTTTTTATGAAATTTTAAATGACATTTCTCTATCTATATATTTTCCAGGTTACTACTTCAACCCAAAATTTTTCTATTTGCCACCTGAACATCCCCATAAGATTATAGAAGGGGTCAGTAGTAGCAATACAAGAGGTATTATTTAATATTTTGGTAAGAACTTGATTGAGTTGTTATATTTGTGAGGAGTAATGCACTAAAACGAAATATTTTGTTTTAGCTTGCTATGTATAGGGATGCTATAGGATCCTTCGGAACTAGACTTGCCAGGAATTCTCGACTAAGATGGATCCAGGTTATCCCCTAACTAATATTTTGTTCATTCATATATTTAATCTTATGAATTGTTCTTGCCCTTACAATGCTTTTTGCATTTTAATTCAATTGAATGGTGGGAGATATATGGTAGTGATGCACCTCTCCTAAAGAGGATAGCAATCAAGGTGCTCTCCCAGACATGTTCTGCTACTGACTGTGAGCGAAACTGGAGTACGTTCCAATGGTTGCACACTACTAGAAGAAATCGACTCGCTTTGGAGAAGCTTCATAAACTAGTCTACGTTCATTACAACTTAAACCTCCGAGAGCGGCAAATAAGAAGGAAGCTTGAAGACTATGGACCGATAGACTTGGACACAATATTTATCACAGATACATCACAACAATTGGTAGTAGAAGAAGAGGAGCCAATGTTGCACAAGAGAGTGTTCCTCGAGGCTATCAATGAGGAAGATCTTGAAGAAGATGATGAGCATGAAAGAGGAAGTAGCCTGCCAACATATCCACACTTCATCGAAGATGTCGATGATATTACACCTAATGAGGGAGAGTGGGAAGGGGGTCTAAGGGTAAATAAGAGAGATGATGATTCTGAGGCCACCCAATCCTAGCCAAATTATTCACATAATCGAGTCCCAACAACAAGAGAGTAAAGATGAGCACGATAATCTAGGTGAACATAAAGGATAGACAAGCTTTGGGGATTTTGGATTAAGACCACACAAAAATACTAACACTCAGGGATTTGGGTAAAGTTAGGTGCCCACTAATTTGGATGATTCGTTTTTAGATCGAGTCAATGAATTGTCACGCGAATTCAATCAATGACACCAGCGTGACCAAGATGAAGAACGACGTCGTCTGTCATTTTATTTTTAGATCATATGTTACGAATTGTATGCTTTATTGTAGTTCATGTATGATGATATACTTAATCCATGATAATTCTATGTTTATCCTTTTGTGTGATGTAAATTAAATGGTAAATAGTAGTTCATGCAGAGAAAGAACATATCAATATTCGCATATTCATGCAAAGAAATGAAAATTCTTAATGAAGTACCCTTATTTCTTATTGAATTCCTAAAAACCAACATTTATAATGAATTTTAATATTTTTTTCTGATTTTTTTTAAGGCTTAATCAAACCCATTCAGCCGATTCCCTATCCGGATCACCGATTCGTTGATCCGGATGGGTCATCGATCCGCTTTTTTAACTACTGCTTTTTAGCAATGCAGTATGACTGATTATCGGACTTATATTGACTGGTGCAAACCCTTCATCAATTGAGTTATGGAATTCTTATAACACTGCCATATAATAACTTATATGAGTAGAGTAATTGTTCCCCTTCAAAAATAATAGGAAAAGATTATATACGGCGTCAACCATATAGTTTAAAGTAAAGCACACCTTTAAAACCTACCAAAAAATGTTGTTTCTATGGAAAACCCTCCAATTGAGCACTTAGATTCGAGATGTAAGGATTAATACTCACCATTTTTTAATCTTTAAATTTCAGTACTAGGGATAACAATAGATTTTGATTCCATAGTAGGGGTTTTTGGCACCTTGACTGCATCTTTTAACGGAGTTTGGAGGTATGTCTTACATCAATTATTAAGGGTGTGGTTTCTATAAGGTTGCAACCTTAGACAATCCAATTAAGACGTACCTGTAACATGTAATTTTTTGGTAAAAATTACTAAGATTATATTAAAATATATTTTCATATGTAATTATACAATTTCAAACTTCAAAAGTGGTTAACATCAAGTAGATCTATAAACATATGAAAGTCCTGAAAATGGACGGTCTAGATAATGTATTGCAAGATACATTATTTCTAGGACTCAAAATCGTTTTTTTTTTTTTTCCATATTTATATATCTCAATGTTGAGATGATCAATTGGAGGGATTTTCAACACTAAAACAACCTTTTCCAATGCAGTTTTGAGGTGCATATGTAATTCTACAATTTAAGGTCGCAACCTTATATAAACTTTTTCCATTATTTAATATTGACCCTTTGTATAAACTACACCAAACAAAAAGTGTGTAACTCCTTTCTTACCATGGAGGGTAAGTGAAGTTGGTGGATTTTGCGTGGTGCCACCAATCAAATCATTAGTTCTTAAATTTCTAGTTAAACAAAAATTAAATACTTAGTCATAAAAACTATAAATAAATAAATAGAAAGTAACATATTTTTTAATTTGACTTACAAAAAAAAAAAACTATCTTTATAATGTGAATATTCAAATAAAACTATTTTTTCATTGAATATTCAAATAAAGTTTATTCATAAGGATTTTATTACATAAGAAATTTCCTAATTTTAATCCCTAATTTTAAAAAATAAAGAACCATTATGAAAAATCTAAAAAATGTATTTTTTTTTTGGCTATGTTGATGGTATAAATGGGTATAGATTGTGGGATTCTATTAACCACAAGGTTATAATTAACCTAGGTATTATTTTCAAAGAAAATTCTATGCCGAAAAAGAAAGATGAACCACTGTTGAGGTGGAATGTACCCATGAGAACCAACGAGAAAGAGGTCAAGACTAACAACCTGAAATTTGATAGTATTTTTTGTTTCAAAAAATATTTGGGTGTATTTCAAAACAACGATATAGTTTTGTAGTTCTTTCCTAAATTGTTCTGTAGAGAGAAATATATGGGTTTAAGTCCCACATTGAAGAAGAGAGAGTTTATTAAGTTGTTTTTAAGTGCACCTATTCCTATGCATTATACTCTTAGTACAAATGTGAAAGAGATGGTGCATACGTGAAGCATGCAAAGCGTGTGACACGCACGCATACGTGCGTATGCAAAGGTGCTTGATGGCGCTCATTACCATTTTGTGTGCCCGGCTCGTATGGGGGATCCAACAATCAGATAGTCGTTGATGGAGGCTGTAACATCAGCCATCAAGAGAGTTAAAGTATAACTTGGATTCATTGATGGTGTATGTAACTATCATTACAAGTGAGTTAAGGAGCTACATTTAACTTGTGGATATTGGTGGTGCATGTAACCACTACTATGATTACTATGCAGCCTCTTGTGGATGTTGGTGGTGCATGCAACCACCACTATGATAACTATGCAGCCTCCTTATAGCTCTATAATATGGGCCTCTTTCATATACGAGATAGATTTTTTTAGCATAGCCTCTCTATGCACCTTTCTCTGCAATTCCAACAAGCACAACAGTGGGCTTATCTCTCGCTATTTACTTGTTTTTTCTAATTTTCTCTCTCTAATACATCAGCCTAGTATGTGAGTTCCAAGCTTAGGTACATAGAGCTTAAGAACATTCAAAAATATCTTTTTGTTTTGATGTATCCTGATGACGAATTGCCCTAATTATGCATACCAAAGAAAATATTGAAGGGGGCAAATATCATCTTAAAATAACGCTCATGTATGCTCGAAAATAAGAAGAGTTCGAGATCTCATTTTTGAAATTATATCGTGTTTTGTCCACATTTCACCCAACCAATTTCCAGCAAAATTATCCAAGAGCTTGAAGAATATTGAAGTGGTCTTGAATTAAGAATATCAGATAAGACCAAAAAGACTCATGTGATGCTTAACGATTATGTCTTATCCTATGCTTGCTTAACATATGGTCAATTTCTTTTCGTGAGGCATGTGAGGTCGATGCAACCGGTCAATGGAGAGCATTCATTAAAGAAGAGATAGAGGCTATGTAAAAAAATAAAACATGAGACCTCGCCAAATTACCCAAAGAGCGAAAGACAATTGGTTATAGTAGGCCTTCAAGAAGAAGAAAGGTCCATATGATACTGTTGAAAGGTTCTGAGCTCGATTGGTTATGAGAAGTTATACTAAAAAATCAGATATTAATTTTCATGATATTTTTTCTCCTATTGTGTGCATATCCACTATTAGAGTTGTCTTAGTTATAGTTGTTGTTCTTGATTTACGGTTGAAACAATTAGATGTGAAAACTAAATTTTTGCATAGTGACCTAAAAGAAGAAAATTATTTGACCCAATCAGAGGGCTTTATTGAGGAAGGTAAAGAAAATTTAGTTTGTAGGCTTAAGAAATCGTTGTATAGGTTAAAACAAGCGCAAATGTATTTGTACAAACGATTTGACTCCTTTATGTTGAGTTTGAATTTTCGTAGATGTGAAGCTGACTATTGTGCCTATTTTTATTGTTATGACGATGGAAGCTTTATTATCTTGATATTATATTTCGATGACATGATTGTTGCAGAACCAAATAAAGTGAATATTGCGACACTTAAAGCTCAATTGGCTAGGGATTTTGAGATGAAAGAATTAGGAGCTGTTAATTGAATTATTGGGTTGAGTATACTTAGAGACAAGAAGAATAGGAAAATATGGTTAACTCGAAAGAGTTATGTGGAGATGGTTTTGTTGCGCTTTAATATATAAAATGCCAAACCAGTTAGTATCTCATTTCTTGTGCTTATGAATTTGTCTTTGAAACAACGTCCTAGCATAGAAGGAAAGAAGACAGATGTCTCAAGTACCATATTCATCAACAGTAGGAGCCTCATGTTTGCTATGATTAGCATTAGACCAAACGTAGCACAAGCAGTGGGAGTTGTGAGCAGATATATGACAAATCCTGGTCATGAGCACTGGAACATTGTGAAGTGGATCCTTCAGTATTGGAAGGGAACTTGCAATGTTGGTATTTGTTACAGTGCAAGGGATTTGAAAGTCACGATTATATTGATTCAGATTTTGCAGGTGACTTGGACGAAAGAAAGTATACTCTTGGGTATGTTTTTTCTTTTGGAGGTAGTGCAGTTAGTTGGTTATCAAAGTTGCAGTATGTGGTGGCATTATCTTCTACAGAGGCTAAGTATATATCACTTACTCATGCATCTAAAGAAGCAATTTGGTTATATAGGTTACTTGGTGAATTTTAAGTTGTACAAGAAGGTATACCGCTTCATTGTGATGACCAGATTGCCTTGTTTCTAGCAAGGAATCCAGCCTTTCATAATAGGACTAAACATAATGATATTCAGTATCGCTTTATTCGTATTGTGGTAGAAGATTGATGAATTTTATTGTAAAAAAATCATATTGATGACAATCTAGTGGATATCTTCACTAAGCCCATAAGGAAGGAGAAGTTCACTTGGTGCAAGACTTCCTCAAGGCTTGTGGTTACTTGATGACTAATAACTACTCGGTGGCAATTTTTTAGAGCAAACTAGTAAGAATAGAAACGTGCCTTTAAGTGGGAGAATGTTGGATATACAACGAAACCCATGTTTTTAGGAAAAGAAGAAGTTACATGATCTTTTCTTTGGGTCCTTTTAAATCGGAAACTGCATCCTATTTTTATGGGAGAAGCCATGAGGAAAAGATTAAGCTAAATCTCTTAAGTGTGGGAATCTCATGTAAATCTAAGAGGAAGATATAGAAAGCTCTCTAACTCCAAAAATAGGATGGGACCTCATGTGGATATTTTGGGGGGTTTCTGCTTCATAAAAGTTAAGTTTTGTAAAGAGAAAAATATATGAAAATTAAGAGATACAAGTTATAGAGAGAAGGGAATGTTTCCTATAGTCATTTTGTGTGGGTATTCTAGAGCGAAAAATATCTTGTTTAAGGGATTGAGAGAGAGAGAGAGAGAGAGAGCGCATGTAATCCATTATATTCTTGATGCTTGTATGAGGTTTTTCTGATTAGTGGAAGAGAACTTTGTTGCCTCGTTGACGTAGACAACTTGCCAGATCACATAAATCTTTGTCTCTCTTTTTTTATTTTTTTGTATTATTTTTCTTTCTCTTATTTTTATCAAACATTAGTATTTAACCTCTACACCACTCTCTTTAAAATTCTTTACCCATCCCCCTCAAATATAATCTCTCTCCTTCCCACTCAAAGCTCACATCTCTTTCTGTCTCTTCCCTTCTCTCTCTCTCTCTCTTTCTTGTTTTAAAAGTTGCATGCCCTAAATCTTCTCTAGGTATTGAACTCTTCTTATTCTTGTAACATGAGTCCACCCCTTAACCTTGGCTCAACAATGTAGTATAGACATAATAAGACACGCCTTCAGAAAACCATGCTAGGAGCATTTCTTTGACTTCAATTTACAAAAATAAACTTTTTCCATTCTAATGAATAAAATCAAAAAATCAAAATTTGAAAAAGCAAGGTATTTTTTAACCCCATAAATATAGGTCATCCATTTGATGGGACTATTATTTCTAGACCGTAGAGGGAATTTATTTGTCTCAAATTTTGTAGAGGGCCTTATTATAAACTTATGAAAAATTCTAAAAAACGAATAAATGATTTTGAGTTCTTAAATACTTAGATCTCAATGCCCACCTAATTGATGGCTTGAATTCAGTGTTAGAGGGACTCATGTTAAAAATTTTCTAGCATGCAAAATTAATTTTCCTTTTTTAGGACCGATTGTTTTTTTTTGGGTCAGTCAGTGGGGAAGAAGGCCCCCTACTTTGTTTTTTCATTAATTTAGTAATACATTCATCTTACAACCTTAAAATAGGGTAGTTGCAATGACGCCAAACAAGAGCACCATAGCCAGTATCTGCCCTCTTCGCGAGAACATCATCAACCATATTTGCCTCACGATAAACATGTACAATAGACCATCGATAAGTAGAGAGTCTAATGCATCAATTGTCAGCATTCATCTATAACCACCACGGAGCACCGCAATGATTCTAAATACCATTTCTTTTAGGACCGATTATTGGGATGAATAGACCGCATTGGTCAAAAATTACCTATCTCAATCAAATCCTATAACTCACTCGGCCAATTCCCTTTACTAAACCAGGAATCGAACCATTCCTCGCTATATGTTGATTCATGACACATTAGTATCAAATTTTATGTTGATTTACATTATGAAAACTTTGATCATTGGATCTCTTTTTCCCATTTTTTCTTCATTTTTCATTCTTCTCTTCGTCATTAGTGGAAGAGAACTTTGTTGCCCCGTTGACGTAGACAACTTGCCAGATCACATAAATCTTTGTGTCTCTCTTCTTTTATTTTCTGTATTATTTTTCTTTATCTTATTTTTCTCATACATTAGTCTTTATCCTCTACACCTCTCTCTTTAAAATTCTTTACCCATCCCCCTCAAATATAATCTCTCTCTCCTTCCTGCTCAAAGCTCACATCTCTTTCTATCTCTTCCTTTGTCTTTCTCTCTCTTTCTTGTTTTAAAAATTGCATGCCTAAATCCTCTCTAGGTATTGAACTCTTTTTATTGTTGTAACATAAGTCCACCCCTTAACCTTGGCTCAATAATGTAGGATACACATAATAAGACACGGCTTCAAAAAACCATGCTAGAAGCATTTCTTTGACTTCAATTTACAAAAATATACTTTTTCCATTCTAATGAATAAAATCCAAAAATAAAAATTTGAAAAAGCAAGGTATTTTTTAACCCCATAAATATAAGTCATCCATTTGATGGGACTATTATATCTAGACCTTAGAGGGAATTTCTTTGTCTCAAATTTTGTAGAGGGCCTTATTATCAACATATGAAAAATTCTAAAAAATGAATAAATGATTTTGAGTTCTTAAAGACTTAGATCTCAATGCCCACCTAATTGATGGCTTAAATTCAGTGTTAGAGGGACTCATGTTAAAAATTTTCTAGCATGCAAAATTAATTTTCCTTTTTTAGGACCGATTGTTTTGTTTTGGGTCAGTGTTTTAAAACCGTGATTTTCAATCCGGATCGCAAATCCATATGTGAATCAGATTGTTTTTTTTTGGGGAAGATTTCTATGCTTTCCCCACAGCATAAAACTTATAAACTTTCTATTATCCAACCGTCCATGTTGAATGGACGCTAAGATTGCCCCAATCACAATGTCACATCTCTATACTTTTTTTAAAAAAAAAAATTTCTATAAACTATTTTAACAGCAAAACTTGAAAGTTCAATCCTCTATTAAACTCGCACTTGCGAAAAATATTAAAAAAATATTTCAAATAAAATAAAATGACCAAAATACGCCTGAAAATTTCAAGGGGTATTTTGATCATTATATTTTCTTAAAAAACTATTTTTAATATTTTTATAGGTGCGCCCTAATAAGAAGATGGCACGTACCAAATTTCATATTCATACAATTTGTATAAAAAAACTAAAAATAAAATATTTTGAGACGTCGGATCTAAGATCAAACGGTGAGTGGCTCTCTTGATCAAAATTGGATGGTTGTTTTTTATTGGGTAAGTCAGTGGGGAAGAAGGCCCCCTACCTGGTTTTTTCATTAATTAAATAAAAACGTAATACATTCATCTTACAGCCCTATAATAGGGAAGTAGCAATGACGACAAACAATAGCACCATAGCCAGTAGCTACCCTCTTGGCGAGAGCATCATCAACCATATTTGCCTCACGATAGACACGTGCAATAAACCATTGATAAGTAGAGAGTGTAGTGCGGCAATTGTCAGCAATCATTTATACTGCCACGGAACACAGTGCTGATTCTGAATACCATTCCTTTTAGGACCGATTATTGGGATGAATAGACCGCATTGGTCGAAAATTAACTATCTCAATCAAATCTTATAACTTACTCAACCAACTCCCTTAACTGAATCAGGAATCGAACCATTCCCCTGCTAATATGTTGATTCATGAGACATTCGTATCAAATTTTATGTTGATTTACACTATGGAAACTTTGATCTTTGGATCTCTTTCTACCCATTTTTTTTTCATTTTTCATTCTTCTCTCCATCATTATGTTCAGTGTTTTAAAACCGTGATTTTCAATCTGGATCACCAATCCATATGAGAATTGGTCGAGACCAAACTAGTTTTGAGATGTATGGATACCAGCCTGATTGCCCTAATCTATTGTTTTTTGGGCAAGCTTTCTATGCTTCCCCTACAGCATTAAACTTATATACTTCCCCTTATCCAACCGTCCATTCTGAATGGAGGGTTAAGATTGCCCTAATCACAATGTCACACCTCTACACTATTTTATTTTTAATTTTTTTTACACCAAAATTTGGACATCCAATCCTCTATTAAGCTCGCACTAGCGAAAAATATTAAAAAAATATTTCCATTAAAATAAAATAACAAATTACCCTTGAAAGTTTTAAGGGGTATTTTGGTCATTATATTTTCTTAAAAAAAAATTATTATTTTTATAAGTGCGCCCTCAATGAGAAGATGGCACGTACCAAATTTCATATTCATACAATTTGTATAAAAAAACTAAAAATAAAATATTTTGAGACGTCAGATCTAAGATCAAACGGTGAGTGGCTCTCTTGATCAAAATTGGATGGTTGTTTTTTATTGGGTAAGTCAGTGGGGAAGAAGGCCCCCTACCTGGTTTTTTCATTAATTAAATAAAAACGTAATACATTCATCTTACAGCCCTATAATAGGGAAGTAGCAATGACGACAAACAATAGCACCATAGCCAGTAGCTACCCTCTTGGCGAGAGCATCATCAACCATATTTGCCTCACGATAGACACGTGCAATAAACCATTGATAAGTAGAGAGTGTAGTGCGGCAATTGTCAGCAATCATTTATACTGCCACGGAACACAGTGCTGATTCTGAATACCATTCCTTTTAGGACCGATTATTGGGATGAATAGACCGCATTGGTCGAAAATTAACTATCTCAATCAAATCTTATAACTTACTCAACCAATTCCCTTAACTGAATCAGGAAATGAACCATTCCCCTGCTAATATGTTGATTCATGAGACATTCGTATCAAATTTTATGTTCATTTACATCATGGAAACTTTGATCTTTGGATCTCTTTCTACCCATTTTTTTTTTTTTTCATTCTTCTCTCCATCATTATGTTCAGTGTTTTAAAACCGTGATTTTCAATCTGGAACACCAATCCATATGAAAATTGGTTGAGACCAAACTAGTTTTGAGATGTATGGATATCAGCCTGATTGCCCTAATCTAATGTTTTTTGGGCAAACTTTCTATGCTTTCCCTACAGCATAAAACTTATATACTTCCCCTTATCCAACTGTCCATTCTGAATGGAGGACTAAGATTGCCCTAATCACAATGTCACATCTCTACACTATTTTATTTTTATTTTTTTTTACACCAAAATTTGGACGTCCAATCATCTATTAAACTCGCACTAGCGAAAAATATTAAAAAAATATTTCCAATAAAATAAAATAACAAATTACCCTTAAAAGTTTCAAGGGGTATTTTGGTCATTATATTTTCTTAAAAAATTATTTTTAATATTTTTATAGGTGCACCCCCAATGAGAAGATGGCACGTACCAAATTTTTCATATTCATATAATTTGTATAAAAAAAACTAAAAATAAAATACTTTGAGACGTCAGATCTAAGAT
The DNA here is from genome assembly GCF_000471905.2 of Amborella trichopoda. The sequence goes on from NW_006494943.1 coordinate 6,258,929, forward strand.
CAAACGGTGAGTGGCTCTCTTGATCAAAATTGGACGGCTGGATGGTAGGGGAAGTATAGATCTTCTATGGTGTAGGAGAAGTCTAAAAACATTTTCCATGTTTTTTTAGGTTCTCTCTAAAGGGAAAGGTCTCTATACTTCCCCTACAGGATAGAAGATCTATGCTTCTCCTACCATTCAGTCGTCCAATTTTGATCATGAGAATCTCTTACCATTTGATCTTAGATCCGACGTCTCAAAGTATTTTATTTTTAGTTTTTTTATACAAATTGTACGGATGTGAAATTTGGTATGTGCGATCTTATCATTGGGGCACACCTACAAAAACTATTAAAAATAATTTTTTGTTAAAATATAATGATCAAAATATCCGTTGAAACTTTCAGGGGTATTTTGGTTATTTGATGTTATTGAAAATATTTTTTTTATATTTTTTGCTAGTGCTAGTTTAATAAAGGATTGGACATCCAAAATTTGGTGTCAAAATAGTTTTTAGAAAAAAATTAAAAATAAAATAGTGTAGAAACATGACATTGTGATTGGGCCAATATTAGCCCTCCATTCAGAATAGATGGTTGGATAAAGGGAAGTATATAAGTTTTATATTGTAGCAGAAGCATAAAAAGCTTGCCCCTCTTTAACTTCCCACTCTATAAACTCTTATTTTAATTTTTATTTTATTTTATTTATTTTTAATATTTTTTTGATCGCCGATATAGACCAAGCTAGACAATTAGACTCATTTCCAAACGTCAATCAAGATATTCGATAATGATCTATGGGTGAACGATCCGCACCGCCGATCTAAGTTTTGAAATCTACGGGTGAACGATCGGCACCGCCGATCTAAGTTTTGAAACACTCATTCCGTTGGATGGCCGATTCTGGTGATTGGGCCTATTCGAATCAGTAGAATGGGTGGACCATCCCGAACCCAATTCTCGAAACACTTGATAAAATAAACCAAGAAGTTTATACGCACTCTCTTTCTCCCCAATTCTCGAAACACTTGATAAAATAAACCAGGAAGTTTATACACACACTCTCTCTCATTGACGCATTTTTAGTTGTTAATGGGAACTCTTTTTGGCGTGATTCATCCAGTGACCAATGAAGAACGTGAGCCACCAAGGGAGACCCCAAATATGCATGCGACAGGCTTTGCTATGTTTTAGTGGGAAATTAAATATTGCAAAACACGGGATGGGACAGCCATTCACATGTTTCAAAGATCATATTTGTTAAAAAATAAATAAATAAAATTACACTATAATCTAAAGTTTTAGAAAATCAGCGGAGCAAATCGAAACAAGCCAGTTCAGATGAGAATCATCGAGGCTAGTCTAGTTTTGCCCAAATATCAAGAACCGGCTGATTCATTCGCCACAAGGTGGTTCTAGCAGGTTCACTGACAGAGAACTAGTCTCACTTTATTTTTTTACAATTTTTTGGTACCTTACTTTTTTAAATTTTGTATTAGCCACTCTGATCTAGACTGATTTTTCAGAGAGGCAATCTTGGAAATTGAACCGTATGTTTAAACCTTGCTCTAATAGGCAATGATTTCATACAACCATTCTATAGTAATATGATGCAACAACCTTAAAAAAGCCTTCTTATGGCCATTTGTTTAATCCAATTTTGAAATATACACTCTTTCATTCTAATGAACAATCACAAAAAATGAAAATTTGAAAAACAACCTAGAAAGTATTTTTTTAGCTCAACTAACATAGGCCATTCATTTTGGTGATATGCTTGAATTATAAAAACTTTATTAGGTTTTTTCAAAGCAATCAAATAGATTAATAGATGGATGATGATGGAGTGGGGTTCTGGCCCACCAGCTTTGACTTGACCAGCTGTTGGGTCGTGTTCTCTACTTTCTGTATTGATGGCATGGTAATGACCTCAAAAGCACTATAATTTTTCAAATAGAGAAATGATCCTCTAAGACCCTCCCAGACCCATACGTGTAGGACCCCAAAGGATCAGTGACACAAATCTCTAGAAAAGTCAGGTCCCGCACGCATGTGATAACTTTTCTAGAGATCTATGCCAATTAATGGTGATCCTTTGGGGTCCTACACACATGAGTGTAGGAGGGTCTCCTAGGATCATTACTCTTTCAAATATAGTGCACCTTCCCAAAAATTTATATTGTCCGTACAGCTTTCCAAAAGTAAATATTTGACTGATTGAAAAGTAAATATTTGATTGATTGATCGATAGCAAGGTTTAAACAAATGGCGATCCCAATCACAACCATTCAATCTAGATCGGGTATAGGTCATACCATTATGGATCCTTCAATATATCGAGATCCGGGCAATTCTCTCCTCGAAATTCAGTTCTAGGTGATCCAGATAGGCGAATCGCTGATTGCACTATTTGAGGCACCGAGTCACAAGTTTTCAAGCATTTTGATCCAAAATTGGGGCTTTTTGTCCATCTCTAAGGCCCTTTTTTCAGATAATTATTGCTCTAGAATGATTGCAAATTGCTTATATAACCATTATGCTATCAATTTTGAAAAACATCAGATTTGGCGATCAAAATCAAGGGTTTCTTAAGCTTTTGTAGAAATTCACTATTCTATCGATTTCATCTTCGATTTGTCATCAAGTGTCCTGAAATTTGGTTTTATTTGAAGATAATTAAAACCTACACAATATTCTATTGCTAATTTGTTGGATTAAACTAGTAATCCTCATCAATTTTGCTTCCAAATCTAAGAAATAGAAAAGTTCCTAATCTTTTAACAGTCAACGAAAAATCGAAGAAATCAATGGGTATTTTAGTTGATTTAGATAAAAAATTAGTGGGGATTTTGATCCACAACTTTTTATCTTTGAAATAGATCAATTAAATTTCATTTCATTTCGTAATTTTTTTTCATTGCGTATAGATCAATCAATTAAATTTCATTTACAAAAATTAATGAAAATTAATAATTTTTTAATAGATTAGGGCTTTTGATGCATTTAGGTTATTGATTCATATGGTGTGTGATTAAAGTTTTACTTTTTATTTTTTCTAATTTTATGTCACTATTTTTTCTTTTATAAGAAATCACCTTGTTTTAAGATATTTCTTTGAAATGTCTTAGCATTGAAATTTATGAAGGGTTTCATTTTTTTATGTTATAATTTGGTAGTGTTTTTAATAGTTTTGGTTACATGTTTGACGTAATACTATAATATCATATTATATTATATTACACATTAAGAAGAAAATCTTGTATTTTATTTATTAATTTGTTAGTATTTAAATTATGAAATATTATAATATTCTATTATATTATACATTAAAAAGCAAATCTTGTATTTTGTATATTAATTATTTGTATTTAAATTACATGATGTATTATTTTTTGTTATAGTCGTATATAAGATTTTTAAAATTAGATGATATAAGACAAAGTTTAAACTTATTCTTATTTGTATAGTAAAATAATAATAAAATATACACTAATAATTTCAATTTTAATATATAATAATATAGTTCGTTATGTTTTGATAGTTTTTTATGAGTAGAGAGAATTAACAAATGTTTGATGTAATACTAATTTTGCTTTATAAGGGGTATTATTTTTTTTAATCTTATAATATAAAACTATTTTATGGTATTTTTTTAATTATATCTAATACAATATCATAATATTATATTATAATTAATCATTATACAAACATCCAGATAGGGAAACATCACCTCAATAGTCACATATTTATGCAAAATAACAAAAGTACATAATATAACAACCCCAAATTTTTTTAGAAACTCAAAAAACATTATTTTTAGAGAACTTTCGTGATTTTTTGAATTTGTTTTGGGCTGAGACCCGCCAATCCGCCTGATTCTTCAATCCAACACGTTTTTGAGGTGGCCGATTCAGGTCACCGATCTATTTTTTTAAACGTTGATCGATAGGATTTTTTTTTTTTTCATTTCATGTTTCAATTTGATCACTCCGTGTTTTTGTAATTTCCATTTTATAAACTTAAATATTTAATTGTCTGAAAGTGGTCATGATAGTTTGGATAAATGATACTTTTATAGTTTTATGTGAATAAGATAAGTAGAATGGGACCAATGTTTTAGAAAACGAATCCGCAACATAAATCTTCCATCTAGAAAATCATGTCAAATCTGGCTAAATCTGGCCTTAAAAATATTTTAAAAACTCCTTAAAAAAATTTTAAAAACTTCTAAAAGACCTTTAAAATATGTGTTTTTGTGTTTCTAAACAAAAGGGGGATAGTACATTATATAATTCATTATTTTGCAAAAATACGTGCATATTGGAACATTGTTTTCATGTTTAAATGTCTACTGACCACGTTACATTTGGAACAAAAAAAGAGCATACAACCATCATGGATATGAATATGATACGACCTAATACCATAATGAAAGAGGGCATGTTTTTCATCTTCATTATGGTGTTGCCAGTCGTTGAATTGTCTAAGCAATTCATGTACGCCTCAGGATTGCAACACCAAATTGACTATGCACGAGTCCTGCATGGTTGGTGAATTATTGCTCTCGTAGCCCAAAATATTCAAGGCTTGTCCACCCCTTGTACTAACCCCTACCCTCTTGCTCACCCTAACCCTTTCGTTGCTAGGTCTCAAATTGCGTATATCTTGGTTGGGACTGGACGGCCTCATAATCATATTCTCTCATATCCACCCATACCCCTTTCTCACACTTCTTGGATAAGTGCAATATCGCTTATATCTCCAACGCATTGTAGATATTGTCGTTGGGGAACTTCGTCCTCCTTGCTTCTTAGAATCTTTTTCTTCTTGCTCATCATCAATTGCATCAAGGAATGCTCTCTTGCATAGAATTAGATCCTCTTCCTCCACTACCTACTACTCAGATGTATTTGCTATAAATATGGCATCTTGGTCGAACGAATTGTACTCCTCAATCTTCCTTTTTATTTATCATTATCGGAGCTTCGAATTGTAATGAACGTAAATAAGCTTTCGAGTTCTCACTGCAATCATCTGATTTCTCTTAGGAGTGTGTATCCACTAGAAGGTACCTAAATTTTGCTCATACTTAATAGCAAAAATATGTAAGGGAAAATACCTTAATTGCCATTAATTTTAAGTGAGGTGTGTTAACACCATAATACTCCCACCATTTAGCTCAAATGAAATGCAAAGGGTGTTGCAAGAAATGGCTGAAATATTTCATTAGGTGAATGATGTGAAGAAAAAAAATGTAATTAAATAAGAGATTACCTAGCTGTATTGTATTGCAAGAAATCTTAAACTATTCTTTAATCATGTCTCATGGACTTTCAATAAGAAAGTTTATTTGGACTTTCAGGGCAATAAATTGTCCCACTAAATTATCTCATGGACTTTCAGGGCAATAAATTGTCCCACTAAACATCACTCGTGATGGTGGTGCCTATTCTCAGCCAACTCTCCTTAAACTTTGCAATTCATTTATTAATATCATCAACCTTTTCTATAAGATTGTCCCACTAAGCTCATATGTTGCATGGGCTTCATCATATTCCTTGCTTCTAAATTGCAAAGACCATAGACCTGTAATATGCATCGTTGGTTGTGTTGAAGGGGATCGGTTATCGTAGAACCATTTCCCAACAACCCTTATTCATTATTTGCCTTGCACCTTTGAGCACACCTCCAAAGATCATCGGTAGCAACTTAAGTTTCGAGATGAATTGGTCTATACGACCTTGAGCCATTGGCCACATCTGAAGTATAGGATGAGATTGCCCAAGACAACCCTTCTGTTGTAGTAGAAATGGCACCAAATTGTCCTACACCCCCATGCATGCCCATACTAGGCGCTTTCGTAAATACCCATGGTGGGCCCTACATATATATACTTGGATGTGCCCCTCCATTCATGCACATGTATTAACCACCATACATACCCATCATGCTCTCTTGACAGTGCACTTCTTCCGAACTTGCTCTCATCACAAGCTCCATGTCAAGGTTGAATTGCTCGTCTGGACCCATCCCACATGATGGCACATGGAGACTGGCGATCTCCTCATCCATCTTCTATTTGGCTATTTTCTTATCCTTATTAGCCTAAAGAAGAGTCGCCATATACTTCCTCACATGGCTAGGTGCATTATTACATGAAACAACCTCCCCCATGACCTCTACCAAGTGCTGCTTGAATAGATTTACTCTACTACTTTGAACCATGTGGTAGTAATTGTAATCTATTGTCTTCCTTGTTTAGATCATATATAACCCCATGTTGCCATGCAGGGTCTTCCTTAAATTGAGATATTATTTTTGAGAGGTTTTCTACTGAACTCAAGTAATTTTTTTTCATTTTTCCTCTATTTGATGTAATGTACAGGGTGTAAAACAATTTTCCCTAAACCTTCTACGGTTTTCGGATGAAGAAAATAGTAGTTACAAGTTACAACTGCTTTGTTCTAAGTAATAAGTTGTAACTTAATACTATATAACATTTTGTAAGTTACAAGTTGTGTTGTTTTACAATCTACTGCCACTATAATATTTTGTAACTAGAAGCTATTGGCCATAGGGGTCGCAATGGGTTGGATCCGGTTGGACCCAGACCCGGACCCAGACCCGAATATATTTGGGTCCAGGTTTTTGACTTGGACTTGACCCATTGGGTCCAAAAGTTAGACCATACCCGTACCCGTCGGGTCTCAGGTCTATCCCATTGAGTCCTTGCTCTGGTTGGTTCCATTGCACCTATCACTATGAGTTTGTTTTTTTTTTTTGCCCTTTTTAAAGTATCATATACCCATATTATAGGCAACAAGGACACAATCATCTGCCATTAGATGTCAAGCAATCTAATTTGTCGTTTAATAGCTAAAGATGACTATGAATTCTTATTGTATATGATCCTTAATACACCAATACAAATAGGGCTTGAAGTATTTTATCTCCAACAGTTTATGGGTGCGGGTCGGGTCCAATCGGACCCAGACCCGAATAGTGTTCGAGTTTAGGTTTTTGACCCAGACCCAACCTGCGGGTCCAAATGTTGGACCCATACCCGGACCCAGGCCCGGGTACCACCCCTAATTGGCCATAATTTCCTCCTAGTATGATCGATTAGATAATCAAAATAAATTTCTCTTAATATTTCAAATTGAATTGATCACAAGAATATCAAATATGGATCCAATTAGTGATCACGATTCTGAAAAATAGTTACAGGCAGCACGTCTTCTTTGTGATCAATTAAATGATCATAAAATATTTATTAACCTGAATAACTTTCAATATCATAAATATGATTAAGATAATGTGAACAAAATTTCTATCACATGATCAATAATATTTTACCTTGAAAATTTGATCAAGAGATTAATCTAATTAAGACAATACTGTTGTTGTAAAACCATCATCAACTAACCACAAATTGCTCTCTAAATAATCAAATACATGATCATATGTTCAGTTGGAATAAATCTCTAGTGATTTCTGATCAGAAATCACAATATGCTAGTATAAAAAGATCACCATATAATATTCACATTTATTCATTCATAACTTACAATCCCTAAATATGATGATCCAATTTTCTTGATCCAATCAATTTAAATCTCATATCCACGATCAATCGGATAGAAATCAAATTAAAGATTAAATCGATAGTTATTGTAAAAAAAACAATTATCAAATAGTGCTTTTCTTACGTGGACCGTACACAGAGAGAATAAAGCAGTTATTTAAAAATCGGTGACCTAGTCTGGAATCGGGCGATCTGGATTGGGAATCACTATGACCGTCCTAGATTTGGTAAAAAACCAGGATTATGTCGATTCAGAATAATAGACTCGTCGAAACAACCATTTTCGACATTTCTTCAGCGTGTCTGACCAATTCTTCACCGAATCCGACTGATTCTTCACTGAGTCAAGCATGAAAAAAACGATAAACAATTTTTTCTTAAAATTTGGGATAAAAAGTACCGATTCCTCTAGTTCAACACGGGTATGGGTGTGATCCAAGGTTCAAAAAATCGGTGATCCGATCTATAATCGGGCGATCTAGATCGAGAATCAGCTAGATAGTCCCGGATACTCTAATAAAACGGGATCCAGCGTGTCTCTACATTCGCCGAGTCTATGTAACAAGCACTTTTTTGCAAAGTCTTTTTAAAACTAAGGACAACCAATAAACTATGTAACAAGCGCATTTTTTAAAAGTCTTTGAAAAACCAAGGACAACCAATAAACTATGAATCACCGAGTCTATGTAACAAGGGCATTTTTTAAAAGTCTTTTTAAAACCAAGGATAGACAATAAACTTCGAAGGACATTTTTGAAAAGTCTTTTTAAAACCAAGGACAACCAATAAACTATGTAACAAGCGCAATTTTGAAAAGTCTTTTTAAAACCAAGGACAACCAATAAACTATCAATCGCCGAATCTATGTAACAAGGGCATTTTTTTAAAGTCCTTTAGAAACCAAGGACATACAATAAACTCCCAAGGACATTTTTGAAAAGTCTTTTTAAAATCAAGGACACACAATAAACTCATAACGCACAATGCACAATTTCTTAATCAAAAGGCCATGTGGCCCACCAACCAATGATCGGCTGCCCCACATGTATTAAACGTGCAATGTTTTATTGACTTAGTGTGGAGGCTTTATAGAGGAAAAAATCTGATTCTATTTTTCGAAGTGGGACTAATTAACCTTCATCTTTACATCTCATTGTCTCTCTCGCCTTCTCTCCCTCTCTCTCGCCTTCACCTCTCTCTCTCTCTCTCACTCTCTCTCTCTCTCTCTAAACTCCTAGTTTATTAACAATCTCCCTCTCATGTATCTTATTTATAGTTATGTAATGTATTATTTTTTTTGTATTATAGTTATGTAATGTATTATAGTTATGTAATATATTATTTTTTGTTATAGTTGTAAATAAGATTTTTTAACTTAGATAATATTATAAGACAAAATTTAAATTTATTTTAATATGTATAGTAAAATAATTATAAAATATAAATTAATAACTCTAATTCCAATATATAATATTATAGCTAGTTAGTTGTTATAACTTTATATGAGCATAATCAATATTTAATGTGATACTGATCAATAAGGGGCATTATTTTTTGGGAAATTTTCATACATGACGCTAATTCTCCATCTTATTTCATGGTAGATCATCTTTCCATTTTTCTTTCAAGCGGCGTAAGGAAACCCTAAGGATTTCACCGTTCCCGCTCATCTCTTATCTATGTTGTTTATTTACTTTTGACCGTTAAGATTAACCCCAACAAATCGTTTTATTCTATCTCAATCGAAAAGTCTTTTTAACCCTATTTTGTACCTTTTCAACCCCATCTCTCTCCTCTCTTTTCCCTTGTTTTCATTTTTACTGTTATGATCTCTCTCTCTACTACGGCAAGAGCTCTCTCTCTCTCTCCATTCACCATTGTAGCAGAGTTTGTTCACCTCTCACCCTCTCACGGTAAGTTTCTCTCTCTAAATTTTATTGAGGGGACTTTAGATGGAGAGACCCGAATGCTTTACTCTTTTATATCAGCTGTAATGGCCGAGTTCCCTTTGAAAAGTTTCAAAAGAATGTGGAGAAAGGATGGTTAGGGCCTATGGGATTTACCCAAGAGCTTCATTTTTCAACCATGATTGTCTTCCCAATGCTCGCAAGTAATTCCATGGAGTTCCTAATACAAAGTACCATGTTCTTTTCTTTTTTGATGGAAATTGTGTCTTTGATTATGGAAATGGTGTTTTCTATCAGAAAACAATGGGATTTTAAGGATTTAAATTCATGGGTTTTAAGGTGGTTTGATATGGGTTCTAGACAAAAAGTGGTGGCTTTTTCAATAATGATTGATTTCTAAACTTTTATAGGTATTTTCCACACTCGTTGATTCATAATACAATCCATATTTCAAACCCAGCTCTCTCGTCTCTTTTCCCTTGTTTTTATTTTGACTGCGGTGATTTCTCTCTCTCTACTGCGGTGATCTTTCTCTCTCTAGTTTTCATTTTGAATGTGGAGAAAGGATGGTTAGGGCCTATGGGATTTACCCAAGAGTCTCATTTTTCAACCATGACTCTCTCTAATCTTGTGTTTCACTGCTCTCTAACCAACCTTTCCCTCTTTAACCCTAATTCCCAATTTTATCATTATATTAGAATATTTGGCGTTATGGTTTGGGATTTTCCTAAGTAGAAGGGATTTTGATTGTTTTTTCAAATCAACATCCTATTGTTAGTTGAAATAACAATGTATAATTCTATTACATTATTTATTTTGAAGCCTCTTTGATGTTTTGAAATTTGAATATAATGTTAATATATGATTCCTCCTCATGAATAGCTTACATTTAGCATTTAGATAAGCCACTACTTTGTATTTTCTTTTTTCTTTTTTTTATTGGTACCATTGTAAAAATTACATTATTGAAACAATTTTATTATTTTTGGTCCTATATTCATAGGTTAGTTGAAATATGATGAACACAAGCAGTCGATTGTTCTTGTGTATCCATGGTGGTGAGCTTCGCTCTAGCTCAGATGGCAGCATAGAGTATGTTGGTGGTAATTCAAGTGCATTATCTATTCACCAACACACAAAGTTGGAGGAGATAAAGGAACATGTAGCAACACGATTCTCCATACACTCATGTGCAACGTCACTGAGTTATATTTTCCCAAGTAATAAGAAACACCTTATCACCTTAATTAGTGACAATGATTTAGAAACGATGCTACTTACACATGAAGACTCCAATGAGCTCGAAATATATGTCTTTGATAGATGTGAACAAAGGAGTGATGCTCCTTTGGTAAACATTCACACAAGGTATGTTTATCATTTGTTTTATATTTATATCTATACATTATTAAGTTAGTCTAATAACCTTTTTGAATAGTAGCATTTTATTTCATTTGATATTTTAGGGGCAACGACGGCTTGAGGCTTCAGCCCTCCACTTCGAATTTTGAGAAAGGCAATAATTATCCAAATAATATGCCTCGCTTGCTCAACACATGGGAAAATCTATTAAGTGGCATTTGACAAGAATTTCCTAGTATATATGATTTTCGTTATGCTCTTAGCAAGTATGCGATGGCACACCACTTTGAATTTGTATACATAAAAAATGAGAACTATCGGATAAGGGCAAGATGTAAGAGAAATAAATGGGAGATTTTAGCCTCTAAAGTTCGACAACGGAAAATGTTCAAAATCAAAACTTGGAAGGGAGAGCATTCATGTTGTGTGGGGGCAAGCATCAATGTCCATAAGATAGCATCACAACAATTTGTCGCCGACCTCATTAAAAGTAAGCTAAGTGGCACCCCAAGATACAAACCCAGAGAAATGATGAAGGATATAGCTCGAGATTATGGGATAGAGCTTTCATATCTTAAAGCATGGCAAGACAAGGAGACCACGATTAATGCATGGGTCCCAAAATGAGGCTTACAATCGCCTCCCAGCATACATCGATCACCTTTTATAGACAAATCCTAAAAGCCATGTGGCACTTCAAAAATGGCCAGCTAATAAATTTCGACGAGTCTTTATTTCCTTCGCTGCATCAATATATGGCTTTAAAAATGGGAATCACCTACTCATTTTCCTTGACGAAACACGCTTTAAAGCTTGGTTTCTTAGAACATTGCTTGTTGTCACTTCTATAGACTCTGAGGATGAGATGTTCCCAATTGCATATTCTATTGTTGTTGCAGAGGATTCTGACAATTGGTTTTGGTTTCTAGAAAACTTGAAGAGTGCTATAGAAATGGAGCGATCAATCACATTTATGTCTGATAGACATATTGAGTTGGTTAACAACGCTCAAAAAGTGTTTCAAAATGCTGAGCATACCTTTTGCAAGCACCATAGGCCAGAAATCTTAAGAAGGAAATGAAATATATTCCTAGTGATGTTAAAAAGGCTATTATATCAGCTTTTCAATGTACCACACACACATTTAGGCGAGATGAATTCAACTAAAAAATGGGAGATATTCAAAGCCATTCCCAAGAGGCATATAGATGGGTAATAGAGTCATCATCAGAGCATTGGGCTACTGCAATATTCAAGGGAATGCAGTATGGACATGTTACAACTAATGTAGCTGAATCCTTTAAGAATTGGATTCTTGAGGCTTGAAAACTCCTTATATTACAATGCATATATCAAATCAGGAGGCAAATAACTCAATTAATGACCGAGTACGTTTTGGAGTTTGAAAAGTAGACTACTATTCTCTCCCTCAATGTGAGATTGGCAGCAAACATAAAGAGCTCTATTTCTATAAGTGTTATAAGGGTTTCAAGTGAGGAATTTGGAACAATTGGAGACCACAGGAGTTGCTCTGTGAATATAGTCACACGAGAGTGTGAGTGTCAGGCATAGCAGATCATGGGATTACCATACAAGCATGCATGTAAACCCCTATATGTGGCCAAAAGGGATTTGTATGAATATTGTGATGAGTACTTTCACAATTGTAAAGTATCGAGAGAAATATTCTAAACCAATTAGACTTGTCTTACTATTTGATATGTCATTGCATGGGGAGTCATTTTCAGATGAGCCAGATGTGCTACCACCACGGACAAAACGCTCTCCTGGTCATCCTAAGAAGAAACACATTCAGTCATAAGAGGTGGAAGTGAGACCTATTCGTTGTAGCAGGTGTGATCAGTCAGAACATAATAGGGCAAGTTGTAGGGTTGCTATTTAATAAGAGGTTAGTAAATTTTCCCTTTGTTATCTGCATTTACAATAGATTTGCTCTTGAGATGGCATTTAACCTTTTACGTACCCAAAAGTATTTAAAAACTATAGCCTTTTATTTGTATATATTTATACTCAAGTATTTTTATGTTAGTAAATATATACTTTAAAGGATTTCATTTATTCTCGCTTATGGATATCTCTTATTTGCTTCTATAGGTTTGGGTTTACTTGACCGGTCTTGTATCATCTATTGAGAAGTTAGATGAATTACATAACCAGGATCATGGGTTTAGAATCATATTGTACTGACATCAGTGTGGAGGCACCACAAATGCTTTTGTTTGTCAATATTTTGAGCTTCAATTCTCTACAATGTGAACTATCAGCTTTGATTTGTTAAGAGGAATGCCTATATGTGATTGTTTGTTATAGCACTCGACTACCATCCAGATCGGCACATTATGATGTCAAAGCACAAATCGCCTTTTCAAAGCCTTTTAAAATTTACTATGGGAACGACAAACTCTGCAAATATTGTCGAGGTACACCTTCTGCAATCAAACTTTAGGGGCGTGTTGGATCAACTCTACAAATTCAGAGAATAGGGGCTCATCATTCTTTCTAACTATACTCATCAACCGCAACAATCGCATTTCCTTTTCTTTTTTACTAATAGTTGTGTCAGATTTTCTCCTCCCTCATTATTCATGTGATCACTGAACATATTGTTTTTTAATGAGGAGAGCCCCTGAAAGTAATTGGTTTTTGTCTATGTAACGATCACTTTTGTAAATTATAATTTACTGTTTGAATATCATTGAATTCAATTCTGTGCTAATTTTGCCAATAAAAATGAAGAAGAATTCAATTATGTTTAAATAGTGTGTGCACACATATGTGTGCACGAGAGTGAAAGAGAGTTTACACAATATAAAAGGAAGTACAAAAACTCCACGTAAATTTATGATTGTAGTTACATCAATCGTCTTAAAATAAGTATCTCACAAATCTAAAATAGATTACAGATTAAGCTGAGAATCCAAATCTCTTTCAATGAGCTAAAGAAACCTCAAAATTTTATAAACCTTCAAAAGCCAAAGTCAATTCCTCATATCCAGCAATACCCATGATAAAAATCAAAAGCTTTTCTAGGAAAGCAATATCAATACAGGGCTTAAGATGGGAAATGAAAGAGAAGGCTACTTATCTTTACTCAGCTAAGCTAATCATCCACCATGTCATCTTCATCTTCATCTCCATTGAGTTCTTCCTCTCTTCTCAATTGGCTACAAACATTGCATTCCATTGTATTGGATGGTGTGCCTTGGGATGGGGGTAGAGGACCCATGGTTCCGCCACACTCTTTATTGGGGCAAGTACCTCATGAAGAAGTAAGCATGAGGAAACTCTTGGTCATCTTCTTTATTCTTTAAAGCCATTTCTTCATCTTCTTCCTCATCATCCTCCTTCCAAGTCTTTTCAACCATGCAACGATCACACTCGCATACAAACCCATAATCCTCAAAAAGCCTCTTTTGCATGTCTGCATATTTCCAATTCACAGGGAAAAATTAGGCAGATCACTTTCCCCTCTGCAATATCATGCAGAGCTCTGATGATAACATCAGTATTCCCATGTCTTAGTTTATCAATGTAGTCAAACATGCAACACCAAGAGTAGAAAGCCATAATTCTAATGAAGAAACTGTTATTTGTTCTGAAATATAATTTTTTGTTGGATCACTTGTTTTGAAAAAATATCAATTGTATTGAAATGCCACACTCTTATTCAGATTTTTTTAAAATATTGACGAGAAGCCCCGAGAATTGATTCACATAGTCTAGTTGACTATCAACTCAATATTACGAAAACCCACTATTAGAAGAAGAAGATAAATAATAAATAATTAATAAACAAAAAATAAAAAGAAAACTGGCTCAACTATGATTGAACAAACTTGTGAGTTGTGACAAGAGCAACAAGACCCAATGGAAATTTGATGGAAAAAGACCCACATCTATTTTTAAGAAATCAAACAAAGAAGCCCAATACTTATTTTGAGATTGCACTAAATTTTTACTAGAAGATCACTAGTTAAGAATCCCAAATTTCGTTATGACAAACCCGATATGTATTTTAAAGAGCAAATAAATTCTGATAAAACAATACCATATAATGACCAAAATCATCAATGTCATAAAAAACCATAAAATTTGTTTATGAACCTAGTTCCATTCAACAAAAAAACACAATATCATATTAAAATCCCATTTGTTTTAGGCAAAAATACAGTTCTTAGGAAGAAAAATAGACTGTTCTGAATCAATGAGTGTGGGAAATGCCTATAAAAGTTTAGAAATCAATCATTATTGAAAAAGTCACCATTTTTTGGTTTAGAACCCAACTCAAACCACCTTAAAACCCCACAATTTTAAATCCTTAAAATCCAATTGTTTTCTGATTAAAACACCATTTCCATAATCAGAGACACAATTTCCATCAAAAAAGAAAAAAATAGGATGCTTTGTATTAGGAATTCCATGGAAATACCTACAAGCATTGGGAAGACAGACAGTTGAAAAATGAAGCTCTTGGGTAAATCCCATAGGCCCTAACCATCATTTCTCCACATTCTTTTTAAACTTTTCAGAGGGAACTCTGCCATTACAGCTGATACAAAATAGTAGAGTATTTGGGTCTCTCCATCTAAAGTCCCCTCTGTAAAATTTAGAGAGAGAAACTTACCATGAGAAGGTGAGAGGTGAGCAGACTCTACCACTGTGGTGAATGGAGAGAGAGAGCCCTTGCCGTAGTAAAGAGAGATCACCACAGTCAAAATGAAAACATGGGAAAAACGATGAGAGAGATGGGGTTGAAAGAGTGCAAAATAGGGTTAAAAAAACTTTTACATTGAGATGAAATAAAACGATTTGTTGGAGCTAATTTTTATAGTTAAAAGTGAATAAACGAGGGAGATAAAAGATGAGCGGGTATGGTGAAATTTTGAAAGATTTCCTTATGCTGTTTGAAAGGAAAATGAAATGAGGATCTAACATGAAATAAGATGGGGAATTAGGGTTCCGTATGAAATTTTTTCTTTTTCTTTTTTATCATATAAAATAGATTTTTTTAAAAAAAAATAATCATTTTATACAAAAAATGAAAGTTATTAATACAATACTCATATTTTTTATTTGATTTCTAAAAAAATTATTTATAATAATTTTTACTAATTCTTTTAAATTTTTTTAAAAATAAATCCGATCGATTCAATCGTTTTCGAATATGAAATACCGATTCTTGAATCGGGATTTTTGAGTGGCACTAGTCCGTCTTTTAAACTACCGATTTATATGTGCGTGGCGTTGAGGAACACTATCCACTTTCCAATACAAAGTACGTATAAACCAACTAAACCTGGCCACGTGGCCAACACGTAGGGGCCCCAGTCCCTACCGCCTATTCAAACGGAATCATTTGATAGGGAACCCCGTTCACACGTAGAAGAAAGAAAGTCATAAATGGACAAACTTTTGTTTCTACATGAGCGTTATATTTGGCCTTTGTTATTGACCATTTTATTTTTGGCCGTCGTTATGGACCATCTAGTATTTACTAAAAAAACATAAGAAATTGGGTGAAATGGAGGCTGGCACGCATTGACTGGCGTGTGAAGTGCTAAAGATTCCCACTCTATAAAAGCCTTTTTTGAAATAAGGAAAATAGTTTTATAAGACTGCAGCTCTATCAAAATAAATAAAGGCTCATTTTAAAACTCCTTGAAAATAGTAATTTAAGTATTGAAAAACTTTTACATCGATCATCTTAGCTTCAATATTATAGTTGTGAAAATAAATTAAAATTTTAACATTTAAAGATAGTGTATATTGTAATAAAATATCTAGATTATCCATTTCAACCTAAAAAATAAGCATTCAAATATCTGCAAGACTTGTATATTTTTTGAGTTTTAAAATTTATTGTCGGAGTTGGAAATTGATTTTAAAGTTATCATGAAGATTTTCATTACCAAAAAAAGCTTTCCGATGAGGATTTGATTGAAGGCTTTATTTTGTTTTCATAAAGCCTAAGCCTACTCCATCCTTTAAATAAATGCGACAAATATCCAACCCCCCCCCCTTAATTCTCTTACTAAAATTTACCCAAAAAGAGAAAAAAAAAAAGTTATCAACTAAAATGGCAGGATGACCCATTTCTTGATCTGATGCATGTGCCTGGTGCACCTAGAGCATAGACTGGTGCCCCAGTTGGACGGTTTAATATATATAAAAATGGTGCGGTTTGTATAGCGTTGAAGCTTTAAATAATCAAAGTAAAACACACCTTCAAATAGTACCAAGAAGTATAATTTCAATGTTGTAAATCTTTGTGATAACCTTAAAATATATTTTCATCTCTAATTATAAAATTTAAAGCTTTAAAAATAGTGTCGATAGAGCAGATCTATGAAAATCTTGAAAATTAACGATCCAAATATGCATTACAAGATGTACTATTTCTGTAACTTCAAATCCATTTTTTTTCATGTCTATGCATCTTGAAGTCCAGATGATCAATTTGAGGATATTTGAGCTTTCTTCTAGTGAAAAATTTGAGGTGTGCTCTAATTTGATTGTTTAGAGCTTCACACTTACATAAACTTTTTACATATATCTGTGGTCACCTTAAAAAGAAAAAAAAAAAGAAAGCTAGTGACATTCTTTGAGAAGGTTTCTTATATAACTTTATAGCATTTCTCTCTCTTCGTACCCTTCTTCATATCAGGGTAGAGGAAGTTCTTCAGTCTAACGAACACCTATCAATCTAACATCGTTTTAGAGAGAAACCCACTCATGGCCAGGCAAAAAGACTAGGAATTAGGGACCTGCACAAATGAGAGAGGGTTTGCCTCAAAGTTAGGAATTGATGGGGTGATAGGACTAACATATCAAAATTCGGATTGGTAGGGCAGATCGTCACCCACATATCTGTGTCGGGCTACTAAATTGGTGATTTGGATCAGTTTTAGATGTAAAGAATGGTCTTATTCAATGTGGACAACCTCCTAGAGCATTTGCGCAACAAAAAGTTGATCGTTAATTGCCATGATTGAAATTATACATGATTTGTTTTCATAATCCACTACCTAGCCCATACCTCAATGGTTATTTTACCCAACCCCAATCAGAAACCAAACTTAATCCACTTATAGTGTTCAACTCATCAGGCGAGTGACTAGCCTAAGTAACTCAGGCTCGCCCCAAGTTGGATGTCCAACTTCGAGTTCTTAAAAAAATATAAAAGATTCAAAAGAAAAAAAAAGAAATTGATTTGTAAGATATATTTTTTTAAGCGTGTATATAATATTCCGGTAGGAGCATAATATTAAGAAGACCTGCTTCAAAGTATTTTTTGAATATTAAATTTTGTGAACCACCAAAAAATCACTAAATGATTATAATCAAAAGAAAAAATTTAAATTTTTATTTTTTCTAACACAGATTTTACTCTTTAAAAATTGAAAGATCTCTATATAATATTGAGACATTATTTATTTCAAGTGCATAAACGGTTCAATTAGGAATTTTTATTGAGGGCAATACATGGCTTGCGTCCCCGAATTCCTAAACTTAATCCTTAATGGGCTTTTACCAAGGGAGTATAAGAACAACACAATCAAGCGGGAGCATAATATCATTTGGTGTTTTCTTTTTCCTCCTCCGTTTGGCGCAGCCCAAGACCGCCAGAGTGGGGACCACGCGAGGCCGTAGGTGAATATAGACCACAGAAAGTAAAAAACTTCGGCCAATCTTAAATTGACACGAACACTGGTGTACCCCAAGGCCCACACAATGCAACTGCGGCCGTAGTACAACGCTTTTATCCTCAAGTGACGGGACGGTCACTAACCCTGTTTCTCTTATGGGGTGGTTAAGGGCATTTTTGGCATTACAAAAGAGGTAATGGAGGGTTATGCTGCATGTCGATGTTTTTTTTTTTTTGTAATTTCTTTTCCTTTTTGGGAAAAGTTTATATAGAGCCAAGGCTCAATCAAATTTGAGCTTATTTCAAAAAGTTTTTTTTAGAAGATGTTGTTTTTATGCCCAAATATTCTCCAATTCATCGTATCGATATCAATGCATGGACATGAGAAAAAATGGATTTCAAATTTTAAAAATTGTGTATTTTGTAATGCATTTTTGGACCGTCAATTTTTAAGACTTTCAAATTTTCATAGATCTATTGATCTATACTATTTTTGAAACTTTAAAATTTATAAATAAATATCAAAATATATTTTAAAAATGTCACAAATATTTTCAATATTAAAACTATATCTTTCGATACTATTTAAAAGTAGGCTCTAATTTGATAGTTCTAAACAAACCACGCCCTTTCTCTTTTTTTTGGGAGGTTTCATCGTTTCCAAAAGAGCACGAGGAGCTTATCACGATGGGCGGGCCGGTTTGAATGATCTGGACCGTTGAATTGAGAGACAACCTCGGCTGCACGTTGCCTGGAACGAACGGTTGTGGCACGCCGTCTGGAATGTTCTCCTTCTCGAAGAGTGTATGTTATATAGCCATTGGGTGGGCAGGGGAGTGTGCTCTGCTCGTGCCTTTGAGATTTAGGGTTCATCGCTCTCTTTCCACTCCTGCAAGAAAACAACAGGCGAAAACTTTTAGGTGAGCTTCCCTTTGATGCTTAAAGGTCATGGGATTAGGGTTTCTTCGGGTATAAAGCGCTTGTTAGTATTTTCATTTCAGATTTTCTCTCTCTCGCTCTCATCCGTCTATCCATTATCTATCTTGGTTAAAGAGAGCGAAGCCCTGAGTTGATCGAGTCTTTCAGTGAGTGGATCGATAGAGCTGAGATGCCGTGTTGTACAATATTTTCAGTTCATGTTTGATCGCTCTTTCTCTGATTCCTTGATCGCTTTCTCTCTAATTCCTCTGTAGACGAGGGGTCTGAGTTGAACGATTCTGTTGAGGCCAGTGAAACCAGGAAGTCCATCAAATATGCCTTCTCTCTAATTCTTTTGCAGAGGAGCGGAGCTCTGAGTTGAGCGAGTCTATTGAGGCTCTAGTCAATGGAACCAGGAAGTCCATTAAATATGCCTTTGTGTTTTTCACCATCTCTCTCTTTCTCTATTTCTCTTGGAATAACCATCATAAAGCTCTTGTCGAGTGGAAATCCTTCCAGAGAAAAGCTCTCGCTCTCTGGTTGCATAGATTGATCAGCTTATTCTTTACTGAGTAATATACTCTTCATTTTCAGATTGCGATTTTTATCTATCTCTTTGTTTCAGTGATGTTTTTGGCATTTTATGCTAGGACGTTCCAATTCAGCTGCTATCAGCCAGTGAATTTTGCTTGGTTTTTCCATCCTTAATTGTGTCTTTTTCTTTTTTCTTTGTTTTACGGGTTTGACGGATTTAGTTTGATATTTATCTGCTCTATGAGCTCTAGATTGCTGTAGCATCTTTTGGTTGTTTATTGTGCTTGATTGCCATTAATCTTCTTTGTGAGCTGCAGTTTGGAGCTCCTTTAATTTTGTGTGTGTGTCTCTCTCTATGTACATGTATTTGTTCACAGATGGGTTTGATCTGGCCATTCCTTTCCAGTACTTCGATTTGAGGGTTGATTGCTTTTTGCTCTGTTATTTCAGTTGCACTTTTCATGTTTAGAGGGCTTATTTTAGGGAATATGAGTTGATGATCTCTCTTTTATAGTGTTACTTCTTAGTTTGATGGATTTTCTTTGTTTCAGTGATGTTTTTGGCATCTGATGCTAAGACGTTCCAATTCCGCTGCTATCCCGCTAGTTAATGTTGCTTGGTTTTTCCATCCTTAATTCTGTCTTTTTCATTTTTCTTCGGGTTTGATGGATTTAGTTTGATATTTATCTGCTCTATGAGCTTTAGATTGCTGGAGCATCTTTTGGTTGTTTATTGCTTGATTGCCATTAATCTTCTTTGTGAGCGTCAGTTTGGAGCTCCTTTAATTCTCTCTCTCTCTCTCTCTCTCTCTCGCTATATATATGTATGCATGTATGTATGTATACACACTTTTATCTTCTTTTGAGTTTCAGTTTGAAGCTCTTGTCAATGAATATAATTGTGTCATAATTTTATTATGAATGCTGATCTATTGTGGAATTTTCTTATTTTTTGGAGTTCTCTAAAATATCCTTTCTGGTGCTTTCATGTTGAGAATTTTCATCTACTTTTCTTGTTTACGTGCTTTTTTTCTTCTTTTTTTTTTTTTGGCATATTAGCTTTTTTAATGATGCATTTTTTTTTTTAATCCAGCTAATATGTTCCTGTCTAATCGGAATTTTTATTAGTTTTTCTTTTAAATGTTGATTCTAGCATTTTTTTTTTCATGTTGAACATTCACAGGTAACATCATGAGCAAGTGCAAGTGCTACCCGGAAGTCTGTGAGGAATATCAGAAGGCTGTTGAGAAATGTAAGAGAAAGCTCAGGGGCTTCATTGCGGAGAAGAACTGTGCACCGTTGATGGTCCGTACTGCGTAAGTATTCCTCACTCGAAGATTTGATCAACAAAAGCATTGCCTGTATGACTACTTTTCTACATTGGATCTTGTATGCTGTTCACATCAGTTATTGTGTATGGAAGTTGTATTGGATTGGAAATAACAAAATGCAGAGTATTAGACTTAATGCTTCTCCACCCCAGGCCCCCCTAAAACAAGGTGTGCAAAAGAGTTGCAAATTGCTCCAAATCATGATCCCTGAATATGAATTTGAGCTTCATATCACTGAGTGCCATTACCTGTTCCAATGGACCGTGCATGTTTGATTTGGAGGCAGTAGATTCAGAGCATTTTTGGAGCCTCAAATCATTTGTTTTCTTTCTTTGGCATTGGTGAGACTGAAATGGAACTTTTTTGGACCTCTTACTGGCCTTGAAAACGGCTTTGGATGTGGGAAGTGTTAAGTCTGATGCATTCTAGGGATGTACATAAGGTTTTGTGCCTTAGTAGTGTGCATAATAAAGATATAAGAGGCTATTTAATGCGATGAAAAACTACTGCGATCAAAAACTTAAGAGACTGTGAGGCTATTTTTCGTAGGCCAGCATTTCAATATAATATTCAGTTACATTAGGAGATTCCTTATGATTTTGGGAAAAACTTTTTCATTTAATTTATCGAGCTTTTCTTTATTATTGAACTCCGTTGGATTTGAATTTTGTCGACTCTGATGGGAAACTCTTTGTTGCAGTTGGCATTCTGCAGGAACTTTTGATGTCTGTACTAAAACTGGGGGTCCCTTTGGGACAATGAAGTACCCAGAAGAACTTGCCCATGGTGCTAATGCTGGGCTTGATATTGCTGTTAGGCTATTGGAGCCTATTAAGGAGCAATTTCTGATATTGACTTATGCTGATTTCTATCAGGTTCAAGATTCTTTGGCATCTCTTTGCTTATTATCCTATGCATAATTTTCTTTTTTGGCATCTCTTTGCTTATTATCCTATGCATAATTTTCTTTATTCATATCATAAGTTAGTTAATTGTTTTATATCTGAACTAAATGTCGAATTTTTGTTGTAGCTTGCTGGAATTGTTGCTGTGGAAGTTACAGGAGGACCGGAGATTCCTTTCCATCCAGGAAGACAGGTAATAATTTTTATTTTATATGTGATAACAAGTTCTTCCTCTCTAAATATGGACAACCGCCCTCTTGACATCCTTGGGGAAAAAACATTCCTCTTCTGCCATCCTACAACTACATCCGTGTGCATATTTTTTTATGTTATGGTTGATGGGCTTTGATGCACATTGTCAGATGTGTATGCATAGTGTTATGATTGGAAGTTTCATGAAATTGGGCTGTGAATTAACCTGTTTTTTATGACATTTTTGTATGGGGTATAGGAAATTTATCTAGCTATGAATGTTACACTTGTGTTGCTTAATACTTACAGTTAACATAATCAATATTTTCACCAGCACAGGATTAGAATATGTATGTATGAAAACTGAATGGTAGAAATACTTTTAGGGAAAATTTCGTATGGAACCCTAATTCCCTGTCTTATTTCATGGTAGACCTTCTTTTCATTTTTCTTTCAAGCGGCATAAAAAAATCCCTTAGGATTTCACCGTACCCCCTCATCTCTTATCTCCCTCATTATTCACTTTTGACCATAAAAATTAAGCCCCAACAAACTTTTCTATATCATTTCAACCCCAAAACGTTTCAAAAACCTTTTTAACCTTAAAAATTTTTTAACCCACCCCATTATATCTCCAACCCCATTATATCTTTTAACCCAAAAACGCTTCAAAAATATTTTTTTATTATATTTTTTGCCTTTTCAGCCCCTCAATTCTATGTTGAGGGCTCCTTACCTCTCTCTCACATTGGGTTAAAATGATATAAAAGGGTTTGTTGGGGCTAATTTTTATGGTAAAAAATGAATAAATGAGGGAGATAAGAGATAAAGGGGTACGGTAAAATCCTTAGGGATTTTTTTATGCTGTTTGAAAAAAAATGGAAGGAGAGTTTACCATGAAATAAGATGGGGAATTAAGGTTCTGTACGAAATTTTCCCATGATGAGTCGGCTGTAGGGCTATGCTGTTAAAGGATAACAATATCCATGTTCTATTTAATGATCAGTAAATATCTTGGTTGAGTTCATACGTGTCTTCTTAAATCAAGAACGATGTATATCGATGATGTAGTCAGTGGTCAGTAAACAAGAAGAAGAATCCATCCAAAGAACCTGTGTTGTCATACTTGTTTGAGAGGGTATGGCTAAACCGAAGAATCCTCCTAATGTAGATCCAACTATAAAATTGGTGCCTTATGCATTAAATTTTGTGTATAGTCAATGGTTACCAGCACTGCCACTTAGATAGATTTGTATTTCAAAATGTACATGTGGTAATGATTGAGTGATCTGTACCTTTGCATTTAAATATTGGGACCACCAATGCTATGTGTGGGCTATAGAGGACCAACATATGTGGCTCCATATTGACTTTCATTTATTTAAGATTGTCTGTGATACATTAAAGATAATGTTCATTTTCTACTTTTGAATGATGATTGTACCTTTGTATTTGTAGAATCATAGGAACTTGAATGGATGGATATTATCCTTGAAGGGTTATTACTTTTGATAACTGTATGTTTATTAGTCTTAAAGTGCTGATATTTTGTATCTGGCCATGTCAAGGATACTTGCATCATCTTGGTCATAGAATCTGTTTCTAGTCACTCACTGACATTTGGCTGCTATGTCGTGTTCCTACTTAATAGGATAAGACCGAGCCACCAGTTGAAGGCCGCCTCCCTGATGCCACGAAAGGTTTGACTTTAAAGTCTCCTTTCATGATAGCAAGAATGACGTTTTCATGAATGATGCCCTCTAAATATTTCAAGGTGCCTGACGATTTAGGTCCTTTTGGCAGGTCCTGACCATCTGAGACAAGTCTTCATCAAGCAAATGGGCCTTACTGACAAGGACATTGTTGCTCTATCTGGTGCACACACCCTGGTATGGTTGGTTTATGAATCACATTTTTTTTATGAAAACCATTGGGCACTACTATGAGGACTACTCCTCACTTTGCTTGGAACGTGAAAGTTTGCCTTCTTGGATCCTATCTTTTACAACTGGCACATTTTGCGGGCACACTTGATGGAAGATACAATGAAATTCCTCTGTAAAGCGTAAATAATTAGAGAGAGCCATGTGGCTTCTTCTGTCCTGCAAAATAAACTTGCAGAGCTTACTATTTTCTGATTTCTTAAGTAACAAAATAAAATATTTTATTCGCCACCAATAATTGATAGCACCATAGTGTGTCTGTAACTTTATATTTCATCCATTTAAGAAAAAAATCAAATCATGAAATCCCATGAATTTGTTTCCAAACACAAAAGCTAACTCAATTACTTTTGCTCTGCTGGAGCTTTGGTTATTGAGATTCTATACGAAGCATGCCTACTGATCGAAGAAAAATATGACACGTCACTCTTTTGTACAGGGAAGGTGCCACAAGGAGCGTTCAGGATTTGAGGGAGCTTGGACTTCCAACCCTCTCATCTTTGATAACTCCTACTTCAAGTAAACACTTTATGTTATTGCATATTGTTTAAACATGGGATCATTGTGTGCTGAATGTGGTTATGGTTACAAGACATATACATGCACATACATACTGTGTATGAAAAAACTTGACTGGTTAATGGACCTTAGGCTTCAATTAATCACTTGAACAGGCCAGTCCATGTGCTCCTAAACACCTGCTGGGCTGGTTGGTTAATTTTCTTGTGTGGGATTTAGACTTGAAGCTTCATTTTAATAGTTAAAAGGTATAGGGGGAAACCGGAATGCATAGACTGTGACTAAATTATTGCTCTAGCTTTTGTAGAATACACTGAGGTTTAATTTCATAATAATGAGGTTTCTGCATTCTTGTATATCAATTCTGATTAATGACCAAAAAAAACCTGATCCGAGAATGCATAAAATAAAAGTTGATCATACTATCATGTTGACCATAAGGACATCTGGTATTTAAATGAGAATATTTTAAACATGCTCATAAACCAAAATTTGTAACCTTCATGCTGTAAAAAATGTGCGGTGTTTGGTAATAGGGGTGGTGTTCTTTATGTTCCTGAAGGAAGTTTTGTTTGTGAAGCCTCTTGTTCGGTTTTATCGTTATTAGTGTATGCAATTTTCTCTCTTCCTTGGATGCCTATGGATGTTGGTGTGATATGATAGGAATAAGTCTTCCAGGAAGAATTTTGCCCTTGGGTAAACCAAGAGGGGAATAGTATACTTTAAATGGGAGACTAGATAGTGGCTTCGTAGTCACGTACTTTTTAAGGTCATTGCATGTGTTATGGTTCCATATTGTTTATATGTGAAGCAGTTGGCCTACCAATTGTTTTTGTGAATAAGATTGGTTGGTTTCAAACTGTTCAGGGAGCTTTTGAGTGGAGAGAAGGAAGGCTTGCTTCAGTTGCCATCTGACAAGGCCCTGATTGAGGATCCTGCTTTCCACCCGTATGTGGAGAAGTATGCAGCGGTATGTGCTCACCCTATGCATTATGTTTATTATCTCTAGTATCTGTTAGTAGTAAGAGAAGTGACTTCCCAATTTGCTGGGAAGAGTTTTCAGCTGGGATGTGATGTATGTTGTTTCATTGCAATTCACTGAATTGTAATGCGAGTGGTTGCATAGTAATGCTTGGTGTTGGGGCCCATGATAATCTTCACCAGGAGACATTGGGTATCTTTTCTCAATATGTCAAATGCTATGGTTTTGCTAGCTGCTCTGAAGCAAATTGTGGGAGTCTTCATCTGGTGTGGGAGTTCGTCTGATATGAAATGTGATTTTTACAGGATGAGGATGCCTTCTTTGCTGACTATGCTGAAGCCCACTTGAAGCTTTCGGAGCTTGGGTAAGAAATCCTTTTGGCTTCTTTTCATTTTTCTCTTTCCCCCTTCCTCTAGTGAATGCTGAGATAGGCTCACATTAAAATGATATAATGCTTTTTACTAATGATCATAAAAGACGACTAAAATAGCTCTTCCTGGTTTTGTCCTGTTGCGTTTTAATTAATTGAGTTCAATGCTCTTTGTGTTGCAGATTTGCTGATTGCTGAATGCTTTAAAGATGGTGCTAGTGGTATTTTCTCCTGCTTTCCCTCGATTTCGTTATGGCGTCATACTTGTGATGGGTTAGTTGCTAGGTTGGGAGTTGGTTGGATAAATAATAATACAGTGGTGTGTGGTCCATGTAGATTTTGGTCGATTTTTGTTGGCTTTTTTGCCTGGTAATATTTTGTTTCGTGACAGTGGACGGTGTCTTTTGTTGTGACTAAATTTGGTACCTTCAATGCTTGTTACTGGAAGAAAATGAAACACCGCATGTTCTGCATTGTATACTGCAGTGATTACCTTAAAAATATGATTAACTGAAAAGGACACCCCAATGCAGTGCATCTTGTGACCCATAAATATTGTTTCAATCTTCATTTGACTGGGCTGGTCCATGCGAGATGATTAAAAACATGGGTGCCTTGTAAATACCTCTTTGGCGGTTGCTCGTTGCAATCATGCCTTTGGAGGTTCCGCAGACCCTAATTTTTTTATTAAACGATCAGTCATTTCTATAGTGAAAGGAGTAAAAGCGCCATGAAAACAATAGAAGATGAAAAAAAATAGAGAAATACAAGTACAGCTAAATCCTGGTGTCATCACCTAGACCCTAGCCTCGTAGTATTAAAAACCTCCAAGCGGGCTTCAATTAGATGTTGACTGTTGTACGAAGGACTTTACCATACCTGTTCATCTGAGGATGAAGCGAGTGCTGATGGCTTCATGGGCAATTGAGAGATTACTATGCAGTAAAAAGAGAGCCTTTTGAGGCAGAAATTGGAGAGAGAGAGAGAGAAACATTGCCGCCCACGTCAATGGCTGATTCTATCAACCCTGGGTGAAAACTAATCCTTTCTGTTAAATGCATGTGCAGTGGATGTCTGAGAGAAATTGAAGGACCTGTTTCTTTGATGTTCGATAGTTCTTCGTAGGGTCCCGTTGCATGCTTTGGGAGCAATGCATTGTTGCGGTAGTGACATTGTCTAGCCCATTGTTGGAAAAACCGACCGATTTAACCGGTATTGCTCAGTTAGATCGGAATCGGCATTGGCCGGTTTCGGTTTTGGACGGTTCGGGTGATTGATCAATATTTAACAAAAAAATGTATATAAATTTTTAAAAATAAGAAATTTGGTTTTTAATATATTTTTAAATATTTTTTATATTATGGCAAAAATTAAAAATTATTTTTGTCATTAATGTCCACTTTTATAATCTCTTTTCGTAGAATTTTAAAAATACCTTTGGCCACAAATCTATTTTTTTCCATTAATTTTCAAGTTCATTTCGATATTTGTTGTCTTAATCATTCTTTATATCCTTTTCATATTTTAGTAGATTTTTTTTTTGTATCATTTTTTTTTCAACAATTTTCAGACCACTCGGGGCTTGCTTTGTTAGAATGATTGAATTGACCGATTTACTGGCTAGGTCGATTAAACCTCTTCCAAACCCATGTTTGATAAACAGTTGAGTTTTGATGTTACGAATATTGGTTTAGCCCATGAAATTATAAATATACAAAAAGATTATAAGTTCACAGTCACTCTGTTCGTCAAATTTTAAATTGGGTGGTTGTATATCCATGGGTTAGATTCAAAGGCTAAAATGAATTTCTTTTAACTTCATGACACTTCCCAAGCCATGCGATTTGGTGGTATACAATCCTATTTTGTTCTCACGTTATTATGCTTGCATGAAAATAGGGAATAGTAATATATCATCCACTCCAAGCGTGAAAGGTCCTATTTTGTTCTCACGTGATCATGCTTGCATGAAAATAAGGAAGAGTAATATATCCATCCACTTCCAAGCGTGAAAGGTTTTCACATATCCAAGTGGACCTTTACTATAAAGTCGAATCTTACCCTTGAAAGTTCCATGTTGGATCCTCCAAATGAAACATCGAGATGTAGAGCTAATGTGTACGAATATTTTTAGGAAAAATATATCATTCATACTATTTTTTGGGCCTAACCTTTTGGTTGTACGAATGCTTTTAGGAAAAATATATCATTCATACTATTTTTTGGGCCTAGCCTTTTGGTGAGAATGGAGTTAGAGCATTAATCATCGGATTACTATCATCAAGCTCCAACCCATTCTCAAATGGTAAGTCAGAGGGGATTTTTGGACTCCTACCCTTTTGGTGAGAATGAAGTAAAAAACCTCATAATGGGACTGAGCAATACTATCGCCAAAATCCTATATCTTCTCTCGAAAGTGGTAAAGTCAGTGGGGATTTGAGCCCTACCCTTTGGTGAGGCCTTATATCTTTTCTCAAAAGTGATGAAGTAAGTGGGAATTGACCTTTCCTGATTTTATCGTCACCATGAACACTGGTGTTACGGTAAGTTGAAAACCATTCCACGGCACCCATAAGTACCTTGTTAATTTAATTTTCGCTCAAAATGCCTTTGATAAATCGTTTGCCTTGTAACCAGGCGTAAATTCTTGAAGGGTCTGGTATGCCTTGGTCCAAGTCTTTTGTATATCCATTCTTATGGATCTAAACCGATCATTACTCGGTTATAGGGCTTTTGAGATTTTTTAAATAATAATAATAAATTGCTAAATAATATGAGGGGTTTTGATGCATATAGGTCTGGATGCATATGGTGTGATAATCCGCTTTTTTTTTATTTTTATTTTATTATTAATAATTATCTCAATTTTTATAGCTCAACTTTAATTTTTTTTTGTAATATGGAAATTTTCTGGGGCATTTTATTTACATTGTGTATCTTATTTTCCATGTATTTTTCTAAGATATATTGATTTTAGTTAATGGCACTGCTGATTTTCCTGTATCACTGTACTATTGATTTCCTAGAAGTAGAGAAATGAGATTTGAATCTTTTTTTTTTTGGATCATGTTTGATCCAATTTTGTTCTATGATCAATTGGATGAATGTTTAATAACATTTTGATCAATTCTATTAAGTTTAAGATGAATCAAAAACTCAAATAAGATACGCACTCTCTTGGTTTTTACTTCAAGATAAAAAACGACAAATTTGGAGGCAACTATTTTGATTAAAAAAATTCTATGAAACTTTACGATGAAATCTGCATTGAATGGGTGTGGTTTGGATAAGGTTGTAGCCTTTAAAAAATCAAACTAAGGTGCACTTCCAAACTTTGTCTTGCAATTTGGTGTAGAAAATTCTTAGGATGGTACGATAGTCTATTTTTATCTCTACTCATAAAATTTTAAACCCAAAAATGGTTCAAATCATGTAGATCTATAAAAGCATGGAAATCTTGAATAAGGCACGTTGTAAGATGTATTATTCTTGTGAGTTGAACTCTCTTTCCCCCCTTATCCTGGAGACATTAGGGGCCTATTTGATAACTGGAAGCAAGTTCAAGAACTGTAAATTAAAAGTTCTTAAGTTATGTGAACTTAAGGAGTTCCTGGTTTCTGTGTTTGATAACCTCCCTGGGAAGTTAAGAAGTTACTGGTTTCTGTGTTTGATAATCTCTTGGGAATTTAAGAAGTTTCTGGTTTTCGTGTTTGATAACCTCTTGGAAAGTTAAAGAAGAACTGGGTATCTGTATTGGATTAGAGAAAAGACTAGTTTTCATCCCATTAGCAAGAGTTACATTTTTCATATGTCCACCACTAACACCATATGATAAAATTGCATTGTGGTTTCCAAACCGGCCTATAGTCCGTATCAAAAAAAATATCATGAGGCAGATATCATCTTGAAGTTTTACAAAATCAGTGGCAATCATGTAATTTTTATAAAGCGCATATTATTTTGAAGTTTCCTAAATCAGTGGCAGTCATGTAACTTATTTTCTGTTTCTTTTTTTTGCGAAGAATAAGTGCACATAGTTTCTTTTTTTGTAAAGAAGTATGGACATGCATGAAGACAAACAAAATCCATAGAGAAGTGTAGTCTACCTTTGTGATATTTGTAGTCTCTATCTGATTCTTGTAACAATTTTTTGTTTGCATGATTTTGTGTTTCCATGATTTTGTTTTTTTGCATTCACTTTTTCAATATATTTTTTTTGACAACTTTTCTCAAAATATATAGTACTTATAAACAGTGAAAATAAAAATGCAAAATGTTTCATATCATGGCATTGGAAACAAAAAGATATTTTCAAAAAAAAAAAAGAAAATGCAAAATGCAGAATAGAATAAATTCACTAATCAATGAACATTTCAAGATTTGCATGCTATGTAGCCCAATGGATAAACTACGAGTGAAGTTTGAGAGTCAAAAGTGCACAAAAATATGAAAGACACTTGGGGTCAAAATATTGAAACTCTATGGAGGCATTAGATGCTTTAGAAAAAGGATGTATAATATCCAATGCGTTACAGAGAACTATACTCCATCGGGGTAATCCACATTTGATGAAATTATGAGTGGTGATGAAGAGGTAGGACCCACTATTGTGATCATATACTGTTCTAGGGGGTTGCAGTCCCTCTTTATACCATTTATCATTTCATTAGACGAGGACCATCCCATGGAATATGCAAATGAGTAGCAATTGGATATAATATACACTTCCATTCTTGAAATGTAATAACAAATCATAACATGTAATAACTTTAACACTGATGCATCTGTATCAAGCAGCATTCACAATTGATGCGTCCATAAAAAGAAAACTACATACAAAACCAGTCCATTCAATAATTAACCTGTAATAGTTTAAACATACATAATTCAAAATACAAGAGTGGGAACGAAACCTCTGCTCTATATAAACTTTTTTATTTATAAAATAGTTTAGGAGTTAGTTTTTTTAAAGTGTTAGTAGGGTGGTGTGAGTGGGAACGAAACCACCATGTGGCAACATCTTTTGTTCTTTTTTGTTTTCTTTTTTCTTTTTTTTTTAAATACTTATTTAATCTTTATAAAGTAGATTTCATCTTTTGTTGTTTTTTTTTTTTTTGAAGTACTCGTTTCATCATTATAAAGTAGAGTTCAAAATTTCTGATTGAAAAAATCTTCTTAAGTAGGTCTTTGGTCCAACAAAGTAAGTGTATGGTATGCTCCGTCGAGAGCATGTTATTCTCAATCAAAAGAAACTAATCAAACAGGAAATATTAAGCCTAAATAAGAAAAATAAAAGAAAATAATCAAACTAGAAATATTAAGGCTAACTAAAAAGGAAAACATTAGTCAGTCGATGGGAGAAATCTAAGCCATCGAGGGCTTCGATGGGAGAGATCTAAGCCATTTGTTTTTCTTTTTTTTAAACATCAGCCAGTCGATGGGAGAGAAAAAAACATCAGCTAGTTCGAACCTCGAATCCTTCCGGTAAGATCTCTAAGCCATCGTGGGCCTCGAGGGGCTTCCTAAGGGCCCAAAGAAATGGTAGCTTAGAGAGCTCTAGACCATAGGCTATCTCATGCACTTGCTCTATATTTAGTCTACACTCACTCCCAAACCCAACAAACACAACTGACCTCAAGGGCTGGGCATCTAGCCACTCAAAGGCTGTGGACCACTTGTTCTTGATACAGAACTAATAAATAGTTTAAACATTTACAACTTATGATCAAAACCAACCCATTCAACAATAACCTGTAATAGTTTAAACATACATAATTAAAAATATAAGAACTAATAAATCAACCCATTCAAACACACATGCACAATACAAGCAGTAAGAAATCAGCTCATTAAACATACATAATTAAAACCTGTAGTCACAAATTAGCTTGCTCCATGTTATTCTTTTTCTTCTTATCTTTTTTCTTTTTGTTTGGCAGCTTTGTTTTTTCCCTATTTAGCTTGAGTTCAATCTAAAACTCATTTTAACACATTATGCAACAAAAGAAAAAGATAAATTATTCCATGGAATTGTGAACTATATTCCATTGATAAATTTTGCCATAAACACAAATCACCTGTCGTTGCATAATATAGAGCAATTATCATGATATGAGACATAAATTAAATGAGAAATTATAATGCAATAATGAATAAGAATTAGTGTAAAACCACTAGAATCATGGATTAAACATGAGTACAAGAAACTAAGAACTAATATCACAACAAGGAAAGCTATTCCACCACAAAAATAGGGGAAAAAAAACAAAAAAAGCATAAATATAGCATAAGCTGAGAAACAAGCTTAAATTTTACGTAATGACTTGAACAAACTCATAAAACCCTAGATATTTCCAATGTTTTTAATGAAGTTTTTGATGTACTCGTACTCTAATAAGAGCTTAAAGATCAGAGCTCAATGAAGTTAATGTATTCATACTCTGATCAGAGCTCAATGAAGTTTTTAATGTATTCGTATTCTGATCAGAGCTCGATGAAGTTAATGTATTCATACTTTGATTAGAGC
The DNA here is from genome assembly GCF_000471905.2 of Amborella trichopoda. The sequence goes on from NW_006494943.1 coordinate 6,291,649, forward strand.
TCAAAGATCTGAGCTCAATGAAATTTATAATGTATTTATACTCTGATCAGAGCTCAAAAGTCTGAGCTCAATGAAATTTATAATGTATTCATGCTCTGATCAGAGCTCAAATATCAGAGTTCAAAGATTAGAAAAAGCCCTAAACTTTTTTTTTTACCAATTTTCGCTCAGAAAAAGCTCAAAAAAAGCTAAGAAAAAGCTCAACTATCGGAGCTCAAATAAAAAAAACTTTTTTTTTTTTCACCCGATTTTACCAATTTTAAAATATGAAAAAACTCAGAAAAAGCCCTAAACTGTAATGTATTCGTACTTTGATCAGAGCTCAAAGATCAAAGCTCAATGAAATTTATAATGTATTCGTACTCTGATCAGAGCTCAAAGATAAAAAAAACCTTATAAAAAGCTCAGAAAAAACCCTAAACTTTTTTTTTAACCAATTTTTGCTCAAAAAAAGCTAAGAAAAAGCTCAAATATGAGAGCTCAAATAAAAAATACTTTTTAAAATTTTTTTTGTGATTTTATCAATTTTTAAAAACAAGAAAAACCTCAGGAGAAGCCCTAAATTGTAATGTATTCGTACTTTAATCAGAGCTCAAAGATTAGAAAAACCTCATAAAAAGCTTAGAAAAAGCCCTAAACTTTTTTTTTTTTACCAATTTTCACTCAGAAAAAGCTAAAACAAAGCTAAGAAAAGCTCAAATATCATAGCTATTTTCTTACCAATTTTTAAAAAAGGAAAAACCTCAAAAAAAGCCCGAAACTGTAGAGAACATCATTTTCTTATCAATTTCCGTACAGATTCTTTTCCAGAAAAAAGAAATAGAGAGCCAAATCACATGAAAATTAAGCAAAGTGAGAATTTGAAGACGAAGATGAGATCAATGACCCCTTACCTCGATTTGGTTATGAGAGATGAAGAAGATGAGGAGGCCTTTTCTTCGAAGAGGGGCGTGCTGTGAAGAGAGGGGTGCTCGACGAAGGGTTGCTCAATAGCTTAGGGGTGCTGCATCTTTGTTATTTCTCAACAGCGAAGATGGGAAAAGAGGCTAGGGTTATCGAAAGGGAGGAAGTTACGTACTTCTTATTTTAGGTTCCGACCTTTGGGTCGGAACCTTTTTAACAAAAAAGTATAGGAAGATGAACAGTAAAATAAAGTTTTTATTTGGAGTTCTCATTTTTTATCAAACACGAAAGTTGAGAAGTTCTCAACTTCCAGAAGGCCCTTCCTATTATCAAACACGCCCTAAAAATCAGGCATGTTCTTCTATAAGTGTATTTTATGCAAATTTATTATCTATGTGACCTTAATGATCATATTTATTACCCATTTTCTACTTGGTTTCACGTACTATATCTTTCTTCCATCTAGGATCTAATCCAAACAATAACACGGAAGAAGAAACTAAAAGCAGCCCTACTAGGTGTCTATGCAGCGTGTGTTGTGACAGTTAAATGCTGAGGCTTAAAAACACAGTTAAATGTTTGAGGTGTGCTTATATGAATGTTAAACAACTCCTTCATCAGCCTGGTTTCGAATTTGATGAAAATACTAGGAGAATAATTGGGCTCGGTTGGGAGGAATATATTCAGATAGTTTTAAAATATGGGTGTAATTTTTACTTTAAACAACCCACATGTTGGGATAACTATTAAACTTTTACAAATTGCATATGCATAAGTTAATGAAGCTGAAAGGAAGTGGTTCGACATGGTTTTACCTCCTATGTAGCTCATGGACCAAGTTTTCGTAGAGGACATGGTATAACACAACCCATGGAACTGAAAGGACTTTATGATAAAGCACGGTGTAGATATTTAAAAAAACTTATTTACCCCTACACTTGCAATATTATTTATAATGTCAAATTATAATCGAACCACTCTTGAAATAAATAAAATAAAATAAAATTGGTTCTCAATTGCTACATCTTCAAATACAATTCTTTATTCAAGAAACAAAACTAGACTTTATTGTTTTATAGGAAGAGAAATAAATATTTTAAAAAAGGTAAAATTGCCGGAGATTACCTCAACCAGGTTTAGTACACCCCATGCCGAGTTTCCTCCTTCTGATGGTGCTCGAGATCTATGATTGATATTTTAATTTTCCTACTATGACAAAATCCACTCAATGACTCAATCTTGATCAAGCCTCTTAACTTGATTTTAGAGAGATGAGAGATGAATATGAAGAGAGGTGGAGAGATCTACTAGCAAGGGGTTCCACCCTTTTGCCACCCATAAAAAACAGAAGTAGTGCGTGCCATCAAAATATGTTACAACTTGGAGGGAAAGATATGGTACAACTTGAAGAGAGAGATAAAAAATTGGGGTGTGCCTCCCCTTTGGAAGAGATGTGAATTTTGGGTAAGAAAAGAGCTGATTGTTAAAGAGAGAGAAGAGAATACATATCTCACGAGGAGATTTTTTTTTATAGATTTTCTATGCCATAGATTTTGCCTCAATTCGTAGGGTCAAATCTTAACCGTTGATTTAAGGAGACTTGTGGGGTGAGAGATTTGAGCCATCCATCTCTTTGATCTACCATGAAGATTCAAAGAGATGAGCTAGAGCCTTATCATCAATTTCCTAAATCTATTCCCATCAAATAAGGAAAGCTTATATTTTAATATATCAAATCTTTAATTATTTAATCAAGATTGTCATTAAATAAAGAAAATTTATATTTTAATATATCCAATCCAATCCTTAATTATTGGATGAACGAATATTGATTCAAAGATTTACTATCTCAATTATTCAACCTTATTATGGCTATACTCAAAAGATAAGCCAACAAGGGATAAACATTATTCACAAGAAGAATACGTGAATAGGTAGGGCGTGCCACCCGTGTGGCCCCACCTAATTCACATGTATTTAAATTTTGGGCCCCATATTTTATGGAGGTCCCATATATTTTTAGAAAATATTTTATGTCATATTTAGAAATTTTAAATCTTATATTTTATTTAAAACATTAAAAAATTAATTTCTCTTAATTTATAAATTCAAATGACAAAAATAAAATATCATAAGATTTACAAAAATTCAAATAAATATTTTTAAAATCATTTTACATAAAATTAATTAAAATTAATTAATTTTGATGGGAATCGGATCTGTTAGATCTAGGAAATTATAAATATATGGGAGCACTCTGCCTTCAACTGTAAATCACGATCTGCCGAGCTTTCTCAAACTGACCCAGCATTTCCCATGACCCATAATCCACTGTAGGGGCTCATAATTGGACCATCAAAGTCAACCAATAGACTAGGAGACACAACCCCAGTTTATGGATTTCAGGTTCTCCCCTAAAAACAAAAATCATAGTATTATATACCATGATGCAACCATAACTCTATTGTGCATAAGGGTAATCTCTCGCTCATGTACACGCTTCACGCTCATTGGTGAATCTCAAAACGGCTATCTATATACATGCCGTGTGATGATAGAATGATGATGTTTTAGCTCTGTTTTCAAATATTATTCATCACACGCAAGGGTCACACTGTCCCTTGGCTCTCATCTAAGCATACTCCGACCTCATCAAGGAATAACACACTAAACCAGTGTTTAAAAAAACACCGAGTCGAACCGGCCCGGTTCGACTCGAGAATCGCCATGGAGGGATCGAATCACTGTAAAAAACAGGAATCATCCGGTTCTAGAGAGAACCGGACGATTCTGCACAGTGACTTGCCGATTCACTGTACGGAATCGGCGAGTCCCGTGAAGAACACAGGTTGCACAGTATTCTTCACGGGATTCTTCGAAATTTGTCATTTTTTGATCATTTTTTGACCATTTTTTTTGTTTTTTTTGGCATGTGATCTAATTTGCAAGCTGTAAACAGCTTTTACACGGATTAAATGGTTGAAAAATTTGGTGTTTTTGGATCACGAAACTTACATTTTTAGGGTTTCCGCCTTTCCATGTGTTTCATGCCAAATAGGGCATGAATCTTTCAAACTTTGTAGGCATTTTGATCGTAAAGTTGTGCATCAAAACCTTTTGTTACTAATTTGTGATAATCGTTGAGAAAAACAGAGTTTTTTAGAGATTGAAGGCGCTCCGGTTTACAAAATCAGGTAAGAAGTTTGGGTTTTTTTTTTTTCCGCCATATGATTAATTTCACACCATATTTTGAAGATAATGAGTTCAATTTGTAGGGTTTTTAATCTTTATTGTATCTATTATGATTTAAAATTTTCAGTTTTATGTAATTTGGTCAATTACAGCATGAAATTTGAGATGAACACCGAGATGTCTGCGGTACCAAAATTCCGCTTGTTTTTTTTTTTTTTTCCACCTTTTGATTTTTTTTTCATGAGATATTAGAAATAATGTGTTAACAATTTAGGGTTTTGATTCCTTATATTGTTGTTTATCAGAAAATGTACTCAATTGGATGTAATTTATTCACTTAGAGGTGGATTTTTTAATTAAAATGGCTTATGTAAGATAGCTCTGTGAAGAACATTAATTTTTTTTTTTTTTTCTTTGTAATTCATGATCGAATTTTTTGTAGTAGTTGATCGATTTTTTTGTAATCCATGATCCAATTGTTTTTTTTTTGGTAATCCATGATCGAATTTTTTGTTTTTTTGTAACCCATGATAGAATTTTTTGTAATCCATGATCGAATTTTTTGTAATCCATGATCGAAATGTTTGTTTTTTTTTCTTGTAATCCATGATCAAATTTTTTTTTTTTTGTAACCCTATGATAGAATATTTTGTAATCCATGATCAAATGTTTTGTAATCCATGATCGAAATGTTTGTTTTTTTTTTGTAATCCATGATCGAAATGTTTGTTATTTTTTTGTAATCCATGATCGA
>NW_006494943.1:6304240-6321357 GCF_000471905.2 Amborella trichopoda
GAGAGAGAGAGATAGAATCACAATTCAACTTATAAAAATATCAAAAAATATGATTGGAAATGTCTAATTTATTTGTTATATTATTGATAACTTATTCTCAAAAAATCTTTTTTATTAGTCTTGTATTTTTAGGGAATCATCGACTTATAGAATGAATGGCTAAAATGCATTAACATCAAACAACCAAAACATGGTTTTCATCTTCATGGTTATTTTTTATATACTGGGTTCTTTCGGCTTCGAGCAACATTGTTTTTAAAATCAGCTTTTACATATACTAAAATATGTGGAATTATAGAAACCTACACTTATTTTTTGGTACAATATTTGTATTCTTTTCATGTGTACCCATATTAAGAAGGTGGTTCATTTCATATGTTTAGTTCATTTTATATGTTAGTTTTTTTAGTAGCTCACAGCTTTGTAATTGTATAAATTGGGGTTGTTGTTAACATATTCGACCCCATAATTTCAGGCTCTTGTTCACATATTCGATAAGCTCTGTAATACATATTCATAGGGACCTCAAGTCCGAATATACAAAATACAAGTTTTCTCACAAAATCTACATAAGCATGTAGCAAATCATATCTAAGATTTACATATCCAACTACCCAAATGACCCATAGCAAAAAAAAAAAAAAAGCTAAAATAATAACAATAAAAAAAAATGGAGAGGTGAATTGCTTAGCCAAGAAGGCTGTTCTGCCTCCTAAGCTATTGTATGGAGGGCTCCACTCCTGGACTTTTTACTTCCATTTCTTTTATATTATATTATATTATACGATGCAGCAACCGTTCCCTGTTGACGGAGTTGTACTTTCTTTACGGTTGTTTGAACAGGAAGAATGGAAGTTCCTTGGAATCTTCAGCGCGCTTCCTCACCAACTCCTCTCTCTCACTTTTTCGCTCTACAAGAAAAGCAATTCCATCTCTTTCCGTGGCATGCGCTAGTCTAAGGTGTCAACCTTATACTATTGAGGTAAGGTCCACCTCAAAACTATATTAAAAATACAAGTTCAGTATCGGAAAACCTTTTAATGATATTAAAATTTATTGTTGTTTTTAATTATTAAATTTAAAGTTTTCAAATCAAATAGATCTATAAATATACAAAATCTTGAAAATAGACATAATTGAGTTAGAAGATAAAGTATTTTTAGGATTAGAAATCGCCTATAAATCACGAAATCGACATGATGAATTTGAGGGTTTTCTAGACTTTCCCTAATCGGTTTTTAGGTATACGTACATTATACATCGTAAACATTATACATCGTAAGGTTGCCAACTTGTATAAACTTTTTCCATGGCGCTTTAATCATACTTGATTACAGTCGTATCTCTTCACATTTGACCCCACGCGTTTGCTGTTCCTCTTTTTCTCTCTCGCCTTATCTTTTGACATTTTACCCACCTATTCTCTCTCCTCTCTCTCTCTAACAGTACCTGCCAGAAAGCCGGGGAGGGGGGCGGCTGAAGAGAACTTCATCACCGCGTCCTGCACGCACCGCGTCTCTTCCTCCCCCTCCCCCCTGAAGTCTCTCTCTCTCTCTCTCTCTCTCTCTCTCTCTCTCTAGGCTCAATAAACCTCGTCTCTGATTATAAACAGAGCCTCATTGCGCTCAACTCTCATTGAGCCTTGTTTCGTTTTGTTCTGAATCTTGATATCTCATCACCCAACAAATCATCTCTCCTCTCTCTCTAGAATTGTTTTTTTTTTTTCTGAAAGTTTGGTTATTTGGTGGAAATGGGGACAGTGGTGCCTGAAAATTACACAGCAACCCCCAATGGCTTCCCTGCTATTCCCACTCATGGCGGACGATTCGTGGAGTACGATATATTTGGGAATCGATTTGAAATCACTTCCAAATATAGTCCCCCGCTTATTCCCATTGGACGTGGAGCTTATGGTCTCATCTGGTAAGAAATTGTCCTTTGTTCCTAAATTTTTCATCGTTCTCGAATTTTTCGTTTTGGGTTGTGCGAATTGAATACCTAAATGGGCTTGCTTTGGTCACTTTGTTTGATTGGGTTTTTATTCTTTTGATATTTCCGTTTGGAATTCTGAGATTCTAGGGTTTTCATAACGATTATGTAGTTTATGTTGTGTTTTGGAAGGATTTCTGAAATTGATTTTGATTCAGGAATATAATTTAGGTGATGAATTTGTGGATTCCCTTGTTTCTGTTTTTTCCTCTTGGTGAAATCTAACCAATTTTTTCATGTATGTTTTTTTTTTTGAATGAAGATAACTTGAACCAATTTTTTCATGTTGTGTTATGAAAAATTGTAAATTGGGCCAAAATTTGCGGAGACTTATTTATTTTTCTTCTTTCATCTTAATTCGATCATGGTTCTATCTACCCAAATTTTAGTCCGAAAGCCATATCTGATTATTGTGTTTAATTGAGCAATTAATTGATCAGCAGAGCCTGCCTATTTGTGGAAGGCAGTGAATTAGTTGCGCTAAAATATGATTTTATGGGAGATGAAAAAATTATAAATAACAGAAAATGGACATGCCCATTGGATTTAGAGACTTAATGTCTTCTTAGCCTTAATACAAATGCAGCTTAGCTTAATTTTTGACAAGAAATGACTCAATTGTAACATCCAAAATGAGTACTTTGAAGGAACTTGTACTGACATCATTTAAATTGTTCGATAAGGTTTTAGCTTGTTTCAATCGGCTGAGGTTTGACCATGTGTGTCTGATGTTATAATGGCGTATGTTCGGTATGTTTCATGATATGGCCTTGGTGACTAGTGCTTTTGAATAGGGTTTATTGTTTAAGGTGTTGGCATCTGCTACATTATGTACCAATTTTGAATCCTCCTACAGAGTTATCCGATATAATATTTGTGTTTTTTAGCAATGTTTTTAACTTGACTCGAGCCAGGTTGCTGGCCTCAGCCCGTTAACTCGACCGAGTCCAGTCCTGTACACCACCCAAAAAAAAAATATATCAAAAAAAAAGGGAAAAAAGCCTCATGTGCCCAGGAGACGGGGTTGGGCACCTGGCCAGAGGAGAGAGAGCGTGGGCCAAATTTTGCCACATCTCTCTCTTCCTTCAGTTAAGGAGACCTAGCTCGAGGCAGAGGGAGCCATTGTTGAAGCCTGTGCTTGCTGTACTTTTCTTTGAGCTTGTCACTTAGGGACCGAAGAGACTAGAGTGAGTCAGAAAATGGGAGGGAGCGATCGATATGGGAGAGAGAGGAGATGCTAGGCTTTTGCTTTTTTGGGGGGGAGAGAGAGAGAAGGTGCTGCCCTGTTTTTTAGAGAGATAAAGATGCTGCCCTCTCTCTAGTGGTGTGATTTAGAGAGAGAAAGAGAGGAGGCACCGAATGGTTTGATATACAAAGAGAAAGAGAGTCTTCTTGCTTAGTAGAGTGTACACATGTGTACGCCTCCTGTTTTCCAGGGAAGTGTACAATGTACTTAGGGCATACTCACCTTGGCTAGAGGCCGAGGCGGACTCGGCCCAGTCTGCAAAGACTGCTTTTGAGTATTGATAGTGGTTGTGGAAAATTTTTCAGAGTTGGTTTGTGTCTTTATATCAATCGACATTGCATTTCTGAGTCAATTTATAGACATCCGCAAAAATGATAGTGTTTTCCATGGTCTCTCACTTTCTCTCTAGCCCCCGCCTGTGGATGTGTTGGGTCTTGACATTCAGTTTTCTTGTCCTTATGTATGTATGGCCTATCAAACCAAATAAATTTATGGTTGTATTTGTTTTTATTTGTTTTATCTTTGTTTTATATAGCTCGGCCCTCAACTCAGTGACCAATGAACATGTGGCAATAAAAAAGATAGCTCGTGCTTTCGATAATCGGATAGATGCGAAGAGGACACTTCGAGAAATCAAACTCCTTCGTCATATAGATCATGAAAATGTAAGCTACTTCTTTTACACCATATATATATATATATATATACTTTTATGGCAATCGGAGTACAAGCCACTGATAAACAAGGACAACCTCTGCATGAACATTTGTGATGATTGTTTTCGTGAAATCTGGGAACATGCAACTCATATTTGCTATTACAGTCTGCATTAAGCTTTTCAAATATATTCAGTTGTAATATGCTGAAATGACAAATTTTGGTCTTCAACCATCTGTTGGCATACATGTGTGTGTGTGTGTATGCACTTTTACAGCGCATCTAAAGTGGATCGTCATTTTGATATTCTGATGAATAGGTAGTTGGATATGATTGATGATTAAGCATCATATCAAATCAAAAGGACCATGTTACTGAAGTTGGCAAACAGTTGAGACTGCCTTAGACTATATTTTAATGCTAGCTTTGCTTTTACCTAATTTTAATTGTAATTTATGTAGCTGTCTTTTTTAAGCAGGCATTCAGAGTGATTTGAGATACTCCCTGTAGTTATGTATTGATTATATATTTGGTGGCTTGACCTGGTGACCCATGTTTACGATTCTCAAAGAAGAATGTTATGTATTTGAACAGATCATATCCATCAAGGACATCATCCCACCACCTCGCCGGGAAGCGTTCAATGATGTCTACATTGTCTCTGAACTCATGGACACGGATCTGCATCACATAATTCAGTCAAACCAAGATTTATCAGAGGAGCACTGTCAGGTCTTATATATAATTTCCTTCCTAATGTCTAATTAGATACATCATAAAGCCTCTTATTTTACTTGCTTAACTGAATTTTGTCTCTCATCTCTCATGTGGCTTCTGCAGTACTTCCTATATCAGATCCTTCGTGGATTGAAATACATACACTCTGCTAATGTACTTCATAGAGACCTAAAGCCTAGCAACCTTCTTTTGAATGCCAATTGTGATCTGAAGATATGTGATTTTGGCCTAGCTCGTACCTCTACTGAAGATGACTTCATGACTGAGTATGTCGTGACAAGATGGTACAGAGCCCCTGAGCTCCTTCTCAACTCTAAGGACTACACAGCAGCCATTGATATATGGTCTGTTGGTTGCATTTTCATGGAGTTAATGAACAGAAAGCCATTGTTTCCTGGAAGGGATCAAGTACATCAGCTTCGATTACAAACGGAGGTAATATATCAGTCACATTTAGATATTAGGTTTGTGAAGTTTCATTAAATTGGGAATGGTGTTCTGGCCTTTTTCTTAATTGGTATAACCTAATGTTATGATAATATGAGACATGATGATGGAAAAGTTAACCTTATTCAAAAAAAAAAGGACAAGATGATGGGAACAGAGTGAAACCCATCAGAATAGGACATGACCCCAATGGCAGGTCTCTAACTCTTATCATCACCATGTATGGTTTCGTTGGATGGTGATTGCCCCAATGCACTATGGTTTCCCATATTCAATTCGATTGTACTTAATACTTTTCCATGCAGCATGGGTCTAGTTTTGTGAAGATGAAACATGAGATCTATGTATTATATACTGGAAAGGATGACATGATTTTATTTGCTGATTGGAAGTTAGACTGATAGTAACTTGAACTCTTATCCTTTGGACCATTCTCAAAGTTCAATTTAATGCCCCATTAATCTAAGAGGTGTGGAAAATTACAGACATTATTGAGGAAAAATGAGACTTCTTTGGTTTCTAATAAATTAACTTTGATGGGTTCTTTTTGTTTTTTTGGTTCCCTACTTTTACTTACTGGTTTTCTCCTGAGTGTAGTTTTCTTGTATGTTCTCAAAATTTCAGTTGCTTGGCACGCCAACAGAGTCCGACATAGATTTCATTCACAGTGAAGATGCAAAAAGATACATGAGGCGACTCCCTCCTCTTCCTCGGCAGCTGTTTCGCGAGAAGTTTCCTCATGTCCATCCTTTGGCTATCGATCTTATGGAAAGAATGCTTACATTTAACCCCTCTAGAAGAATTACAGGTTAGTCAGCCACTTAGCTCATGATTCACATCTCTTCCTACTACATGTAAGTTAAGACAACAAGGAGGTTAGTGGGTTCCCATCTCTCATTTCCTCCGCCTCTTGTCTTTATTTTTTCACATGTGGGGGGATAGAATGACAGTTCTATCTTGGTATTTTCTTTTGTCTCTTTTCCGTTCTTGGTAACTGATTGTTCCAAAGGTTCACTAAAATAAAGTTTAAATCTTTTATATGTTTCAGTTGAAGAGGCTCTTGCTCATCCATATCTTGCAAGTTTACATGATGAGGGAGATGAGCCTACCTGCCCCGAGCCCTTCTCCGTCGAGCTTGAGCAACAAGCAGTGGATGAGCAGCAGATTAAGGAGCTCATACACAGGGAGGCCTTAGCTTTCAATCCAGAGTATGCCCGTTTCTGAAACTGCATACCTAGCTAGTGTGCTCTATTTATTTCACGAATGCTTTTACTTGGTGTGAGTCTGTGCATCCATATTCCTTCAATTACTTGTGCCATTCAATGGGCTCTTTTTTATTTGAAATTGTATATACTAGAAGACTGTTTATATTTGGTACAAGTTGACAGCCAACCTTAGTTGTCTGATGGGAAATTAGGTGGTTAGGGTTGTGCAATGGTCTTATTTTTTATCTCCCTTTTTAGTCTTATATATGTTGTTGTGTTGTAATGCATGTGACCGGATCACCTCCACTCGTCTGATTTTCATGGGATGGAGCCTATGAAGTTTCATGTAAATAGATCCCATCATCAACTGATAAGCTTATCTATCTTATTTGAATGGAGTTTTCCTTGTGTCTTCTTCGTATGTGTAATTTGCTCTCACGCCATGGCAAAAATTATAATGTCCTCATTTGACGGGGCAATTGATTCATGTGACATTAGAAAGTATAAGATGCTTAGCTGTGAAACAATGTAGCATAGTAATTTTTAGTATCGGTGTTTTAAAAATTGGAACGGCTCCCTATCGGGTCAAACCTGTTTGGATAGGAAGATTGAACCCATTCATCTCTTTGAAAGCCAAAAACATTCCAAGGGATTGTATACAATGAGACCATTTACCTTTTATGCAATTACTTACCACCATTCAATGCGAAATCTGATAGCTTGGGCGTTTTACAAAGTTCGAGAAAATTTTTTTTGAAGTTTGAGCTTGGTCAATGGAATAAATTCATCCATCTAATTTTATATCCAATGGTCAAGATTAATTGTGACCACTTCGTATCAAAGATTAGTGTAAAAAAAATTTTAAAATTTGAGCTATTTTGGATTGTGAATAAAAAATTGACCATTATGTTACTAATTTTAATGAAATTATTGGAAGGATATAAATAATGAGATTCCGGCACATGTTTGACTACGAAATATTCATTTCATAGACGAAAATGGGGTAAATTACAATAGTGACATCCATGTAGGTCGGAATATATAATTTAAAGCCAAAATGAATGATGAGATCACTAGTCCCAACCACTGTCATCCCAATAATAGTGGTGTTGCTCAGAAAAATGGTTGAGGAACGAGTCGGGGGATTCAAATTGGAAACTTGACAATTTTCAGATTAACAATACGTATTTCTTGTAAATAAATCATAACATCGATGAAAAAAATGCAAGATCTAGCTATTAATTGGCACGTAATGGCTAGATCTAACATTAAAATTATCTCAATTCATATAGTTATGACATTTATTTGAAATATCGGATATTAATATTTGCCGAGTATTGAAAAATTATCACGAAAAATTGATCTTACACATTAGAGGAGGAAATAGTCAAATAACTATTCTAAAACGTGCCTAACACTCTTTAACCAAAATTCCCAACCAAATCGTGCATCAAAAATACAAAATGTAGGATTATTTAAAAAATCCGAGGTTTCTTTGGATGAAAAATTAAAAATGAGCAAAACAATCCCAAGGAAAAGTTTATATAGAGCTAAGGTTCTAAACAATCAAATTAGAGTCCACCTCAAAAATTTTACTACAAGAGATTGTTTTTATGCCCAAATATCCTCAAATTGATCATCTCGACATTATGATGCATGGACATGAGAAAAAAAATGGATTTCAAGTTTTGGAAATAGTCATCTTGTAACGTATTTTTGGACCGTCAATTTTTAAAAATAAGTGTTCATAGATCTGCTCGATCTATATTATTTTTTAAGCTTTAAATTTCATAAATAAAGATAAAAATATATTTTAAGGTTATCGCAAATATTTCCAATATCGAAGCCATATTTCTCGTTACTATTTGAAGGTGGGCTCTAATTTGATTGTTTAGAGCCCCGGCTCTTTTCAAATTGCACCCATATATAAAAGCATTGTACAAAGGACAAAAAGATAAAATACTGTAAATTGAAGATAACATCTTTCAAAGAAAAATCCCCTATGAAATCCATAGATTCAAGATTGGATTTTCAATAAAGGCCCCCAACTTTGAACTCTTGATCTGTTCAAACATGCTTCTTGATCCAAACAACGGTTTTATAGATCAGGTAGAGGACTAAAAAAAATGATGAATTTGGGATATTTTGACAACGGTGAATCGAGCATTTTCATGCTAAAAGAGGTGTTAGCAATGTAATTCTAGAAAATTGCCCGATTCTCTGATGATAAGGCTACCCGATTCTAGACGAAGAATAGCCTAGTTCTGAATAGTGAATTGGTAAATTCTAGAGAACTCGGTCCTATTTTTTATTCCCTCATTCCGGGTAGTCTGAATAGTCGAACCAGACGATATTAGTATGATCCAATGACTTTTAAATCCCATTTTATGGGGTCTGACTCAATCAAGAATAGGACCGAGTTCTCTAGAATTTACCAAAACCAAAAAAATTATGGTAACTGTTACACGTGGACGACCAACTATTTCACATATTTTTCATGTTGATTTTTTTTTAATCATGAATAAAATATCATTAATTTTTTTTTCTCTGGAAAAATGAAAATTCATTTACTTTTAGAAGGTGCACAACCAGACGTAGACGTACAAGAAAAACATCCAATGCCCCGGTAATTGGAGTGTGTAAAAATATCTTATCATTAGTTTGAGGTAATCAGGCCTCTCCTTTTGCAGTTGTCCTACCAATAAGGTGTGGTCCCTAATTGCTGACCAGGTAACATCTTTACTGGTTAAGGCACCTTGAACAGCTACACTTTATTGGCAGCGGCAAATGGCACAAAATATATCGTAGACTTCACTGAATAACATCCATCCTTCTATAAGTCCCTCATCATACGGTCCTTTCTTGGCCAACAGAAAACCTCCTCAAGAAGCATTGACAATTGGGTATTTTATTTAGGTTCTAGTGTTTTTTTATTTTTTTAACCACTATTCACAAGTATTATTCATGATACGATCACACATTACTGTTTTGTACCGTTCACATGGTACTGTTCATAGGGGTATTTTTGAAATTTTGATATTATTTTAGGGGTATTTTAGAGTCTTAAATATTTACTTGGATCTAAGTTAATTTAGGTTTTTATAGGCTTATAAAAGATTCGGTGTCATATTTTGGTGATATATGTTATATGGGAATAAATTTTATTTTATGAAAGAAATGAGTTATTATTCTACTGACTTGATTTACAACCATGTTCTTTCTCCATTATTATTAATTTTACTCGTTTAAGGTTAAGGAAAAATTTGGATTCAATGTCTCACATTTCTTTCCTGCATTATGTGTTATCAGAGTGTGATTTGAGAATAGCTGGAGATTGTGATGGCTTATTGCAGAGGTCTTAGCCATAAGGAAGTCAATCTGATCCAACCGCGTAAAGAAATCAACAACTTGACGGAGAGGTTTATAGAGCTATTGCTGCGCAAGTAGCGTCAACAACATCGTGCCCTAAACAAAGAGGAATCTATGGGGTTATATCTAAATCATAAAGGTTTTTATGGAGAATGATGCAAATCAGAGTCCGACTCAAAGTTGGAGCGGAATGAAGTTTCCTTTGACCACCTGTTCTATGCACACGCTCTACGTTGGGAGCCTCATGTTTGAGAGAATGAATCTTGGGATTTAGATGATCTACATAATTTGAAGGCGAACAAGGTTAATTTTAGCTTAGGTCATGTCGAAAATAAGCAAGTTGTAGATTGGGATCTATACCGATTTTAGATACATACTTAGATGATGAATAAGATCTTATAAGAGATCCAATATATGATGATGATTACGTGGGTGAACTGATATTTGATGAAGAAAAAGATGAAGATCTTAAGGAAATCTAAGAGGTGGAGCATTCAAGAGATTTAGGGCATTGGAATCAGAGTAATGCAGTGGAAGCACGGTCGAATCAAAATCTACAAATTGTGGCCCTGATTTCACAGAGTAATGAGATAGATGTCGAGAAAGCCTTTGAAGTGAAGAAATTTGGGTTTGAAGTTTTCCACACAATTTTCAAAGGGAGCTCAAGAACAGCTTAATTTGATAAATTTGCATCGATTCCTATATATATATATATATATATATATCAGGATCTGTTTCTTTGTATAAATTATTTTACCTACAAATAGGCAAAGGCAAACGACCTCTTGAACACTCCCCTTAAGTCTTATTTTTCAAATTATTCTCCAATGTTTCATGAAAATATGATCATGTTTCAACAAATTGAATATCTCTGGAAATATGCATTTTTTTTTTGTGGGATCATAATATTTGTATTCCTTTTGAGTAGAGGAGTATCCAAGAAGAATACATCTATTGGAATGTTTATCAAGTTTATCCATGTTGTGTCCAGCTACATGAACATACAACATGCATCTAAACATATGCAAATGAGACAAATCAATTTTTCTATTTTTCAAAACTTCAAAGAGTGATTTATCCTTAAGAATTTTACTCGAAAGTCTGTTAATCAAATAACAAGCAGTTAAAACAGCTTCAGTCCAATAAATTTTTGGAACATGCATCTGAAACATCAAAGACCTTGTAGTATTCAAAAGGTGTATGTTTTTCCTTTCAACAACTCTATTCTGCTGAGGTGTTCCAATACACAAACTAAGATTATATAAATGCTCAGAAAAAACTTTGTTCACATACTTTGTGCCATTATCAATTCGCATAATTCTAATCTTGCTATTATATTGAGTGAAAATCAGTTTGAAAAATTCTTTGAACACAGGAAAAACTTCTGTTTTTATTTCAACAAATATTATACCCAAGTGGCACCAGACCAATCATCAATAAAAGAAACATAATATGTAAAGCCAACATAAGAATATACTGGGGCTGGTCCCAATACTTCATAACATATCAAATAAAATGGTTCATTTGAAACATGCATAGAAGAATGAAAAAGAAGTCTTGTCTGTTTTGAGAATTTACTATATTTTAAGTTTAACCTTATTTATTATTTTCTTAGAATTTTTCTTATTATTTTTATATTTTTCCAAGTTTTGATCATTTATATTACAACGACAAGCTTTATAACATGATCATTTCCCGTTTATAGCATTTATCCTCCTCACTCCACCAATATTTTTTGTCGAAATATTTGTTCCCCTCTAGTTTCTCTTAAACCTTCTTTTACCACTTTCTTAATACAATCGGCCATTTAATTCCACATAACATTAACTCCATTGACCTCTCTGAAAAATATGTCATGTTAATTTAAAATGTTTAAAGAAACATTAAAACTCCAAATGAACAACCATATGGCAAACACATTGTCCAAATTCGCTCATGTATTCCATATTGTGCAAACACAGGTTTTGACATATAATATTGGGTATTGAAGAATTCTAGAGGCCTAAACCTTTGTTACAATTTACATCGACCTGGAGATCAGGCCGAATACCCTTGATTCCAGCCTTGAAGCCTATACATACGATTTTAAGAAAGGAAGTACACAAATGCATGGAAAATAAATCAATACCATATGTAATATGGGCCCCTATAGCTGACTATTTGCAGGGGTACTGTTCGTGGCTTGCTCCTTCGTTGAAATCAGGCTACAAGTAAGTCTAAATTCAATAGCTCATCTCTCTCGATCAAATTCTAGCTCTGTAGTTTAGAAAACAACAATATCAGTGCACTGCTTGTCAACTAACAGTGGAGAAAGGCACTTTCTCTTGTTCTTGTCTCTCTTGCACGCACAAAGACACTATCCTTAAATGGTGGGTTTCTCTCTGGCATGTCCCAGTGTCAATCCCCCTTCCCTCATTGAAAAGTGAGGTATATATAGACATCACAAGTTAATAATTATAAAATCTTATGATGTATAATCATTCATTGACCATTCATCTTAATCTTGCACGATCTAATTCAATATGGTAACCATATACTTTCGTTTAAATTCAATTGCACCCTTATGTGGCTTTGCTGATAATCATATACTTGATCAATGCCTATCTCATATGATGTTCAAATTTGAACTCGCAGCTTCCAAGATTTAGCAAGATATCGCGTAAGACAAATAAGGAATTCTGTTTCTTATCCGTCGTCAGTCAAAATGCTCCAACATAAGTATGCCACAGGTTCATATTTATTCTACTGCTTCCTGCTGACAAATCAATTTGCCATGAAATTTGGAGAGATGATAAGGGACTTAGAGCTGAACGTAATGGTCCAAGTCTCGCTTTAAATGGATCCCAAGCAAGAGAGATATGACCCATTGAACTTGACCATTCTATGTTGGAAATTACAACAGCAAAAATCAGAGGGTTGTAGGTGCAACTGCTTTCACTAGATATCATCATCATCATCATCATTTTAACGTTTTACCAATTAATTGGGGTCGGCTACATGAATCCTGGTCCTCCATTATGCTCTATTAAAAGTCATATCCTCTGTGAGGCAATAAGTCCCCATATCTTTTCAGACTACTTTAAACTACGTCTTTTTGGGCATACCCCTTGCCCTTTTGCAGTCCTTCCACTTGAACTAATTCGCACCTCCTAATAGGTGTTGTACTTGGTTAGCGCCACACATGGCCAACTCACCTAAGTTTACTCTCTCTCATTTTATCGTCTATTGGTGCCATGCCTAAATTCTATCAAATAGATTCATGGTGAATTCTATCTGTTCTTATCTTGCCACTCATCCATCTCAACATCCTCATCTTCGCTACTTTCATTCTATAAGTATATTCTTTTTTGTCCGCCCAACATTTTGCTCCTTAGAGCAAAGCTGATTTCACCGTTGTCCTATAGAACTTACCCTTCATCCTCATTGGTATACGGCGATCACATAAAATTCCAGTAGCACATCTCCCCTTCGCCCACCCAGTTTTAATTCTGAGTACGACATCTTCCTCGATCTCTCCATTTTCCTGGATTATCGACCTAAGATATCAAAAGTGCAGTTTTTTTTGTACTTCATGGCCATCAATCTTAACTACTTTCTCGTCTCTAC
Organism: Amborella trichopoda; assembly: GCF_000471905.2. The sequence goes on from NW_006494943.1 coordinate 6,317,498, forward strand.
TCCTATTATTACTAAATTTATACTTCATATACTCTGTTTTAGTTAGACTATTTTTAAAACTTTTGGATTCTAGAGCATCCCTCCAAAGTTTTAACTTTGTGTTGACGACGTTTGACGTCTCATCAATCAAAACTATGTCATTTATGAACAACATGCACCATGGTACCTCTTTTTGTAGGTGCCTAGTTAATTCCTCCATAATTAAGACAAAGAGGTATGAGCTCAATGCTGACTAATGATGTAGACCTATTATCATTGAAAACTCACTCGTCTCTCCACTAGTTGTTAGTACACTAGTAATCACTCCATCGTACCTATCTCTCACCAAGTTGATGTAGTGTCTAGAGATACCTTTCTTTTCCAACACCCATCGAATCAAATCTTGAGGTACTATATCATAAGCTTTCTCTTGATCAATGAAGATCAAGTGGAAGTCTTTCCCCTTCGTCTTAAACTTCTCAATCAATTGCCTAAGTAGAAAAATAGCCTCAGTTGTTGACCTTCGTGGCATAAAACCAAATTGGTTTTCAGATACACTCGTTTCATGCCTTAGTTGTTGCTCAATGACTCTTTCTCAGAGCTTCATAGTATGGCTCATAAGCTTGATCCCTCGATAGTTTGCACAATTCTGTATGTCTCATTTGTTCTTGTAAACAGATAATACAATCTTTTTTTCCATTCATCTGGTATTTTCATCGTTCTCAACACCTTGTTGAACTAAAAAATATACCCAACATTCGTACTCATGATTCTATATTCCTTTTTTTACCAATTTATTAAAAAATCAGTCTTCACCACCTAATTCTTGGACACCTATTAGTTTTACACTTTATGTTCCATCTCTTTAGGTAGACATTCACAACTACAAGCCTATCTTGCAGGGTGTAGACACCCCATTCTTAGGATTGACATCTTCCTTGAAATTTTAAATCTCAAGGCATAGGAAATGACCCCTTAAATTCATAGTAGGAGTCTTAGATTAGCCATTTAAGCCCTAGGGACCACATATGTGTGATACACCATAGGACACCTTAAACGATAATTATAACAAGACCATAGTCCACCCAAAAATCCAGAAAATTCCTTAAAAGCCCATGAAAAACCCATTTTAGGAGACAAGATAAAAAATTATAGGTTTATAAGTGAAAAAGAATGATAATATGTTGATACTGCCAAATCACACAAATTGTGACTTGGTATAGCAATTATCAATCGTTAAAATCACAATCCTAGGGAAATCTATGCCAACTTGAGTCAGTTACCTATCGCTTCGGGACCTGTAGTGTGTCGTACATTGGATCTATAGAGTGCGTCGTGAACTGTGTCAGACTTTGATTGGTGCAGATAACCATCTCATGCATTTTTAGATCACGTTTATCTATAAAACCCCTCATTTTCGACTTCCATATAAGAGGGAGAAAAGCCGCACACTCTCAATAAACCTTAATTCCCTTCTCTAGCCTAACCATAACCCTTAATAAACCCTAACTGAGAGCATTACAAAACATTAGTTTCAAGTAGCCATGGCTACCCATTTCAAATAAGAAAAGCCTCATTTTTTTATTACTTAAAGCATTAAACCTTCAGGATCCTACATCCTTTTTAAAGCTATTTGATTCAAAGATCAAAGTTAATCGTTTATTTCATTAAAAGGAGTTCATACAATCTATCCGAGTTCCAATCAAGGCCTCTACTTTGGGTATTTGGCCGCGAGGCACCAGCCGTCTCATAAGTTCTATTATTCTACTTTATTTTTTATCTTTTACTTTTGTTTTATTATTTTATTAGATTTTATTTCATTTCCTGGAGTTTTATCATTCATCTTTTGACTTTGATGCGATTTACAAGCCTTATCTGCTAACGATCCGAAGATGATTGGATCTGATGTGAGATCAAATCACGTTTGCATTGGAATTCGACCGAACCCATCTGCAATAATCTTAAATAACTCACAAAGAGCATATTTTGTCCTAATCTCGTGCAAGGCCGATATTGAATCCAGTTGTACACATGTGGTTAAACTCTCTCCGGGGATAACCTTGTAGTCATTCATGATAGTCGATCTAGAGTTTTTACTAGAAAGAAGTCTATCTGGCTTTTATATGGACCAGTTTATAAATTACAAAAGACCCCAATTTATAAGGGAAAAAATTCGCAAGCAAAATATCATGTAGAAAATGGTTGATTTCTACCAGATCTTGGCTAGAATTTGAAAGTAGGACTATGTAACCTATGCAAGTGTATCCCGATTAAAAATTTTCTTTCTTTTCTTTATTTTCACCACCTGGATTACTTATAAGAGCCTAAATGCATTATGAGAAAGAATAAAAACACAAAGAATCTCAATGACTCTCATTTGCTATCACTTTAACCATCCTTTATTATACAACAAAATTGCATAAACTTGATATTGGGATCATGAAACATATAACTGCATAAATAGAAAATAAATTGTCAGAAGCTTACCTCAACTGAACTTTGCACACCCTACTCCGGGTCTCCACCTCGGATAGTACATGTGATCAAAGTCTTTCTCAAATCTATAAAGTATGGGAAATCTCATGCTATCACCTTTAATCAAATCAAAGAACAATGGTGGAACTAGAAGCAAGACTAAGCCTTAATGCCTAAGCTTGGGCCATGCCACTTTCCTAAACTCCTAGGGTTTAGGGTGCAGCTCTCTCTTCTCTTCGTAAAATATTTTCTAAGAGACATGGGAGACTTAGAGAGATGAGAGATCAGAAAGAGACAGAGAAAGGGTGACATGTCAACTTGTGTGTATGTGGGGGAGAGAGAGAGAGAGAGAGAGAGAGAGAGAGAGAAATGTGTAGAGACTAGGGTTCCCATATAAGACATATAATTTTTCTTAGGTTAGGGTTTTTAGGGTTAGCTATCATTATGAAAAATCGATCCATACTATTAATTATATGACAGTTGTGTGTAAGAGATATTAGGATTAGTCATCATGATTAAAATGAATGTGCTAGATCCCTATCTTTCAATTTCCTTAATATAATCTCATCAAATAAAAATAAAATGAAAATATATTAGGGTTAGTTTGGATGTCAAATAAAAAGAAATTGTTATCTAATAAAAATACAGTTTTTCAAATACCAATTACAAAAAATACCAAGTCTTTTTTCTTTTCTTATAAAGTTGTTTTGGTGAATTTTTCTCTTTGTGATTCTCTCCCTCAACAAGAAGGGGATAACTACGCAATTAATGCTCTCTCTCACCTTGCTACGTGTTTCTCCCTCTAACTTTGATGCAACTATAAATCTACAAGTAGAAGAATGGAGCAAACCGTAATGGTGAATTAAAGATATCTTTGCTTCTCTCTTCTCTTCTCCCTTTAAACAAGAGACCTAAGCTAGCAAACTCTAATGGTGAATTAAAGATCTCCTTGCTTTCCTCTTCTCATCTCCCCTTTAACAAGAGACCCAAGCTCCTGTTATTGTTGTTCTTATTCTCTTATCTTCTCTGTCTTATTTCACCTCTGTTTTGGAGGTATGACGAGAGTCTGCCCTGGTTTTAAAAAAGAGAGAGAGAGAGGGGAGGAGCTTGGTCATTCTCGAGAGAGACAAATAGGCTTTAGTTCATCCTGCTGTGGAACTTCTGTAAGCAAACAGAAACTCAGGTGGCTGTTTCTTTCAGAATTTCTTTGTGACAATTTATTTCCCTTTGAAGATTTTGGGTTGAAGTAGTTTAGAGCGAGAGCGAGAGAGAGAGAGAGAGAGAGAGAGAGAGAGAGAGAGAGAGAGATATAATAGTTAGTTTAGGTTAGTAGTAGTAGTAGAAGAGTAAGAGAACTAAGTAGGTTTAGGGTTTTTGGGTTTTTACGGTTTAGGTTTACGTAGGTT
>NW_006494943.1:6321377-6334536 GCF_000471905.2 Amborella trichopoda
GAGAGAGAGAGAGATATAATAGATTTTGGGTTTATGAGATGAAGATAGAGATAACAGATTTGGGGTTTTTCAGGTTTCATGGTATAGGTTGTTGGGTCACAAGGTGGGGTTTACACGGGTGAGAGAGCCGCACTTTCATAAAAAAAAATTCAAGTCTGATTTGAATTTGTTTTTTACGATAAATTTTGCCTTGATACTGTAGAATTTTTTATTTCAATCTAAAAATCTAGTAAAATATTGTGGTTGTCCAAATGGTTCAAATTTATTTCACAAGATTTTTTGCATTGCAATCCAAAAATATTGCAATTTTGGTTACATCCAAATTAGTACTTACTCTTTCGTATCTCTTCCATAAGTTTCTTACATATATTTTAATTTGAAAATCAAATATCTTTAAATTTCAAAACCTTTCTAATTACTTCAATTGATTAAGTGCCTTGACGGTCTCATCATGAATTAAGGAAAGTAAGCACAAATAGGAGTGTGCCTCTTATGAGGACCTTATGTGGGCCCCACGCACTTCCCACACCCCATATATTTTATGATTTATAAAATTTATAAAATAAATTTTAGAAAAAAGTAATTGTTTTATTTCTTTATGTGAATAAAAAAATTACTAAAAGTTTATTTTCTCTATATTTATAAATCCATTTTGATAAAATAAAATACCTATAGTCTTCTAAAAATTCATTCTATTAATTTAAAAATTATTCAAGGTCAAATTAATTAATTTTAAATTAATTTGATAGGATTTGGATCCAACTATGTTAGGAAAATCTTAGTTTTATTGAAGCACCACATCTTCTACAATAGATTATAATCCACACCCATTTTATTAAGCTGACCCAACAGTTCTTATGATCCACAGATCATCGTAGGGTTTAGGATTGGGCCAATAAGTGAGGAGACACAATCATAGTCTATGAATTATAGGTTCTCCCCTAGGGACAATTCTATAGTCACACACTCCTGGTACACACACAACTCTATGGTACATATGTGGGTTATCTCTCGCACATGTACACGGATCACCCTCAATAATGATTTTCTTGCTTGACACAGCTTTGGCCCTCGTCCTTATAGGCTTACCATCACACACAAGGGTTACACGATCAATTGGCTCACTACCCTACGCAACTCCAACCTCATCAAGGGATAATCCCAATGACCCTCATCAGTTATGCTCTATGCTTAAGTATTGAGGGTTTTGTAAGTCGGTTGGCCCAGCCCGTTAGGCCTAGTCTTAGTCTCGACAAACATCATTTGTCAATCTCAACCCATCTGGACCATACTCCTACTGGAGTTCTATGTTCCACTATATCAAAATATTGATTATATGCTCTCGTAAGGTCTTTAATAGCCACAAATACCCAACAGAATTACCTCTACAATTTTACCTTCAATTAAAGTGTATATTATAATATATTAACTCCAACAAAAAGGATAAAAATCAAAGCAAATCAGAAACATCAAAAGGTACAAATTACACCCTTTAAACATGAGAGAGAGATTTTTCAAAGTATGATGGTACATAATTTCCAAAGACCTTTAGAAACCTTGTTTCACTTATATTAAGTCTGTTATATAGATTGAAATACCTTTTGATTTGGGATATAAAACTCATGCAACTTCAAAGAAGAAAATTACAAACTCTATGATGTAGGAAGACATATCATCTGCCCTTTACCTTGCTTAAGTTCATAAGTACATGCTCTGATATTTTTCTCTCAAGTCTCATTAAGTTAACACAAGTTCAACCTCAATTTGCTATATCTTTAGAAGGTTTTTTGTAGATCTTTCATGCTTTGAGTCACTAACTTCAACTGGGCAGTGTTTGCCTCCATCATTAAGTCCCTCCTCCAAAAACCAAGAATTTTTATCTTATTCATAGAATGTAGAGTACTCATTAAGAGAAAAAATGATTTGGCCAGTTAGATTCAAAGCTAAGACTATGGAGGATAGAGTTAATATTATTTTAGATGTATCCCACCTCAAAAGACTAGAGTTTTTTATCAGGTCCTAAAAGAAAATGTTGTTATAGTTCAGTATGGTTTTGGTATCTAAAAGTCATATATAAACCATGGTTTGGGGCAGTTGAAACAACCTTCAAAAGATGCCATTTTCATATATATAGGATCTTCAACATAATTTGACCATCTAGAGAGCTTGGTGCCCAAATATGAGCTTGAAAAGTCTCAAAGAAAATTTGATCTCAATCACGGGTTAAATGATAGGCCCTGGACCAAAGTCCTATATTGTTCGAGGCCCTAATGAACTAAAAACCCAACGACCTTTGCATATAGGTCCCTCAAACCCTTTAAGTCAAAATCAGGGTTTTGGGTCCTTAGGGTTTTCCCTAAAAGGCCACTATTTTGACCCTGGTCTTGGCATATAGAGCTAGATATCGACCTTAGTATACTTGCATTTTGAGACCCATTTAGATTTTAAGTACTCTAGAACACACCCAAACAAACTTTTTGAGTTACCACAAGAGCCTAAATTATTTCATTTTTCTCCATCGAGAATCAAAACCCAGTGGTCACCATAAACCAATTCCATTTTATAGTAGAAAAATGATTTGGAAGAGGGAGGAAGAAGATAGAGAGAATGAGAAAGAAGAGAAAAGATTGAGGGAAAATGAAAAAGGCACCAAAGGGCCAGAAAGCCCCAATTCCTTTTTTGATTTTTGTATTAGATCTACACTGACCAATGAATAGCACACAAACCTACGTCCTTACCTGAACATACAAGGCATTATGTTACCAAATTACAATAGTATAATAATACACAATGAGTTAAACAATGTTGGGTCAGCATGGAATCATTCGGTCCGATCCAAGAATCGGTCACCCTGTGTCGATTCTATCAATATATTGGCAATCGTCTAGGGTCTAGAAGAGAACCAGCGATTTCCTATAGTAAAACGGTATTTTTCCATAGTAAAAATGCCTTTTTACTACAGTAAAACATCGATTCATTGATCTAGACCGGTTTTTTGCTGTTAACTGTTTTTGCACTCTTTTTTTGCCGGTTCCCTATTATATCCACACAATAAAACATCAATCTGGACCACTAATTCACCGATCCAAACTAATTTTTCCGATGCCCGATCCGAGCTACTGATCTGTTTTTTAAATCACTTATAACACTATAAGGCATTGATTTCATGCAACAATTGTATCATAATATGATGCACCAACCTTCAAAAACCATGTTACGACTATTTGTTTGAACCAAAATTTGAAATCTACACTCTTTTCATTCTAATGAACAATCACAATAAAGAAAAATTTGAAAACAGAACCTAGAAATTATTTTTTTAGCCCAATTAATAGAGGCCATCCATTTTAATAAGATGGCCTTAGAAGGATTTTTTATTTTTCAATTTTTTTAGATGACTTTATTATCATTAGATGAACAATGTTAAAAACATAAAAATGATTTTGAGTTTGTAATGGCTAAGATATTGAAATTCACCAAATGAATGGTCTAGATTCGTTGTTGGAGGGGACTCATTTGACCCTATCTAAGTTTCAAATTGAATTTATTTATTTTTCTGAGAATGATTATTGAGATGAAGAGGCAAAATTTAAAGTCATACAAATACCACAAACATGATTTTCTAGAAATATGGTTGCATCATACTATGATACAACCGTTACATAAAAGCACGGCCCTACACTATACTTTATATATATTTAATAATATTAAACAAGTCCAAACTAAGCTCAAGCTGAGCTTGAGGAATAATAAACTGGCTGTCCAGTCCGAGCTAAGCCAACTCAGGTACACCTGGTGTCACGTGATCATCGGACCTTCAATTACAGGCCCATTAACAAAAAACAAAAAAGGTTTAAAGATTCTTGGTGGTGTGTCAAGTGGAAGCTCTTTCTAAGTGGATACTGTATACCATGCAAGAGAGGCTCACTTTTTCTTTTTTCCTTTTGTCCAATGCTATTTACTTTGTGCTTTTATCAAACTATAGTGTCCTTGTAATTTCCATTTGGACTAAAATGCTTAAAGAAAAATGATTCACTATTAAAGAGGGACAAAAGAAAAGGCCTTTAGCTCGTTATGCCCTTCCAATAGGAGGGAACCAGTTAATTATATAAAAGGAACTCATCAAAAGGGTTAATCATAACCAAAGAAAAAAAGGAGGATAATCTCAACAAAAGTTTAGGAGAGGAGCCTCCTTGGATGCCATGAACTATTATTTTAATGTCTATGCAACTTACTCAACTTTACCAAAATGATTAAAGGGGCTTTCCTCAAACTTTAAAGGAAAAAAAGGTTATGTAAGGCATCAACCTTGTTTAAACCTTATATTGTAAATGGTTTTAATTAAGGAAAAAGTTTATATAAGGTTGCAACATTAAAATGTAGAACTACAGATACACCTAAAAATCTATTAAAAAATGTTGTTTTAATGTTGAAAAACACTCTAATTGATCATCTCGACATCGAGATATATGACTATGAAAAATAAAAGAATTTTGAGTCTTAAAAATAGTGCATCTTATAACTCTTTATCTAGACCATCCATTTTCAAGATTTCCATATGTTTATAGATCTACTTGATTTCAACCATTTTTGGAGTTTAAAATTTTACAATTAGATATAAAAATAGATTTTGAGATAATCCTAAGAATATTTTACATCAAAATTATATGTTATAATAAATTTTGGAGGTGCACCTTAATTGGATTGTTTAAGGTTGCAACCTTATATGGAAATTACACCCTTTAATTGATTTGAGAAGATTTCTTCCTCTCAAGAGAGGAAACCATACATTTCCTCCATGGGGCAATAAAACACTTGATATTGATACTTTTTGGATCTCAAAATTTGGGTATATAATATATACAATTCATAGAATAATCTCAGCAATAACATTTCTAAAATAAATTCTCTATGTACTAAAATCTTATGCCTCAAGATGGAATAGAGACCGTCCAATTTTTTAAGGGCTAGATTTAAGTGTAACATAACGTAAAATTGATTATGTTTTCTTCTTGAAATAATTATCTAGTAATTAGTATGTGTTTCTCATAATTTTAGGCTAAAAAACATCTTCCAAGTAGGTGTTTTGACCGACGGGAAGATGTCCAGTACCCTCTGAAAGGTACATGTACATCCTATGATGCAACTTCTCCCACTTATCTTTAATAACTTACTCACTACAGTAATCGGTAAAAAATGGGGTACGGCTTTTAAGTCATGCTCAAAAAAGAACAAAAAAAAAAAAAGTCACTCGCTAAAGTAGGTAGTACAGAATTGGGGTACGACTATCACGTCAAGATCAATAATAGTTGTCCTTCAAAATATCATCTAAGTTATCCCAATACATATCTAAATTATCCCAATAAAGATAAATCATGGCTGTGGTATTACTGCATAGCTTGAGAAAAGGAAAATGGTTTGATGGGGCTAGAACTTTATTAAAATAACTAAAGCCTTACCTAATAATTCATCGAAAATTGTAATTCAAGTATTGAAAAACCTGTAAATTGATCTCGACATGAACATTATGGTTGTAAAACAAAATTAAGATTTCAAACTCTAAAAAATAGTATATATTTTAACAAATTATCTAGACTGTCTATTTCTCCTTAAAAATAAATGTTCAAATATCCGCATGATTTATAGATTTTTTGAGTTTCAAATTTTGTTGTCGGTGGTGTTCAAAATTGATTTTATAGCCATCCTGAAGATTTTTGTTGCCAAAATTGCTTTCCAAACGGGCCCTGGTGTTCATAAAGCCTAAGCCTTATAAAAACTTCATCCTTGAGAAAATGTTGTTTAAATGGTTAGACCATTTTGTAGAATGCCCCAATGCCTTGTCTAAGATTTTTCTAAATTATCTTTGTTTAGGATTGAGAACCTCGAAGTCACGTGGACATTTTAGTTGGCCCTATGCGCCATGTAAGTGGCTCAAGCTGCAGGCCTTGAAAGAGGCCTTGGCCTGCGAAAGCTAGCCACTCCACTTCACATAGTGCTAAATTTCAAATGGGTATATGGGTAAACAAATTTAAAATGTCAAGAAGGCCTTGTACAAACTTTATGTAAAGAAACTTAGCAAAAGAAGAGGCGAAAGAAACAAAAGAAAGTGGCCCACGTCAAATTGAGTACCCCAGCTTGTTCATGATTACAAATCTAAAACATGTTTTGTATACTACAATCTCTTGTTTAGCATTTCCAATACAGAACGACTAAGGGTACTTGTATCATTTGGTTCGCGCCAAGACAGTACAAGCAAAATGACCAATGCACCCTCGCTTGTTCAGGCCTAAGAATCTAGGACACATGTTTATCATTGCATATACTTGTTTGACATTGCTAACCTTGAACAAGAAGGGATTAAGGGATTATTTGTCATTATGCTCAAATTACATGGCTTAAAAGACTAATGGTTTGCCCCTAATTGTTCATGGTTCAAAATATGGAAATCACCTCTTTTTCCTTTTTTTGTTCTTTAAAATGCTTGTTCCATCTCTGTCAACATGAACTAGAACGATTATCATTTGAATTAAGCGACCCAAGCAAACATCGATTCTACCCCCTATTGTTTAGGTTTAAGAACTCGAAACATTACGTATTCCTCTAAAAATCCTTATTGGTCTTGCTAAGTCTGAACAAAAAAAGTAGCATCATCATGTTACCAGCCCATCTCACAGGTAGAAATGTACCATTTAGATTAGAGTTCAGGTATCATCAATCAGGCCCTCAATTCCAAAGAATTAGTAGAATTTCCGAGTCAAACCAAATTATCCTCAAATTCTAGTGTTTCTTGATCGCTGAGAAATTAGATGATAGAGTTTGCTGCACCTCCACTAGTTATACAAGGCCACAGACCAGCTCACTCCTTCCCAATAGGCCCAGTGATGGCAGCTTTCATTTCTCATTTCTCCTTTACGATTCACTACGACACCCGCAAATAGCTTCGAAGTACATAACATACATCGCCCTATGTCTCCATGGCTTTCACTGCCTTGCAATAACGACAGCAGGTATGACCTTTTTCCATTAGATCATGCTTCCCTTTCTTCACAGTGACATGCAAAACTTGTTTCCAGCTGAACTTCTACGACCTCGCTTCGACTTATGCTCAGGTGAACAACAGACAGGAAGACCTATTCAAGATCTCTCTTTCACTCTCAGTAATTACTTTCATCCACAATGCATAATTCCCATTGAAGATATAGGTTGATAGTATGAGGATACTGCCCTTTCTTTTCAGGCTCGGTTGCGAAAAGAATTTCCAAAGAAAAACATAATGTCCTAAGTTTCCAAGGTCCATTTTGTTCAAGCAAGATGATGATATTTCCCTTCCTCGGATTTACCGACATGGAACAAGCACTTGTCATAGAAAACAGTTACGCTCTGGTTTTATAATTTTGATAATGGATGAGGTTTATTTAAGGTTGCTTGTTCATGTTGTATAAGATAGGCACTGTTGTAGAAGTAAGGCGCGCCTCTAAACTTTGCTTAGAGATGTTCTTCCGGTGTCAAAAACCTTATGATGGCTTGATAATGTATTTTGATCCTTAGCTATAAATTTTAAAATTCCAAAAAAGGTACAGATCGAGTAAATCACAAAATACTTCTTGAAAATATATGATTCAGAAAACTTATAGCAACTACTTTTAGACTTAGAATTCTATTTTTTTCTTTATACCATACATTTCTAGGTCCATATGATCAAGTGGAAGGTTCCCTAATGTTGGAACACTTTGTTATGTAGAATTTTTGAAGTACACCTTACTTCAATTGTATAAAGATGTAACTTTATATACAACTTTTTTTCTCGAATAATAAGGGGTGTACTTTTTAATTTTCTCATGGTACTTAATTTGAATGAAACGACAAAGTTAACCCTAGTTGTTCCGGGTTAGCTACCCAAAACATAGGTATGCACTGAAAAAAGTGTGTGGGATTCCCAAGCCTAAACAATCGAGGGTACATTTGTCATTTGGCTTGTACCAACTCATGTAAATACCCCTTTTGTTATAAATTGCGTTCTAGGTTCATAACCTTGAAGTAGTAAGGTACTTACATCATTTGGCTTAGGCGACTTAGCTTGGGCCAAATAATGGAAATGCCCGTGCATTCAACATTCCACACCCTGAATATGGGCTTTGGTATTTTATTTTATTTCATTTATTTTGTTGACATGAGTGAAATGAATTCAAAATTGAACATTCCATCACCTTAATACTTTTTGCAAGTTCGTTTGACCATTTAAGTTATATATTCCATAAAATGAATTATGGAAACTTTTAATATAAATGAACATTTTTCTTTTTTTAAGAATAGAGAAAATTAAGCACACCCTCCATATAAGTTGAGAAAATATAGTATGCTCTCTTTATATGCATATATTACATCAAAGGTTGGTCACTGCGATTTTTTTTTAACGAAATTACCCCTTGATCCGAAGATGCCGTTGTCATACTGGATTTTATTTTATTTTATTTGTTTTTTTATCTAGCAGGGTCAGTCCGAAGTTAGAATTCTCAGACCGATCGTTCTCTTTTTTGTAAAAAAAATAGTGGTCCGAGATCCCCATCTTCAGATCACTTCTTATTTTCTGAAAAAATAGTGGTCCATGAATGAGAACATTGTACTGCTCGTTATCGTTTGTAAAAGCAGTACGAGAATGTTAACCTGATAACGCTCCTTCTCTCCCCCATTAACTTGTCAAATTGTGTATTCCATGTAAATTGTTTACAACATGTCAATCCTCTTTCATTTTTAAGGCAAAAATATTTCCTTTTGAAGTAGGGAAAGAGAGTGCCCCTTTCGTTTTAAGTGAAGAAAAATTGGTGAGAGGGACTACTATTTTTTTTTTAAAATGATAATGAACAATATAATGTTGGAGATCTTGGACTGATGTTTTTCCTAAAAAATAAAAACAAAGAAGTCATATGATTCTAACCTCGGACTGTTGAGTGGTCTGAGGATGGAGACCTCGGACTGTTGAGTGGTCTGAGGATGGAGACCTCGGACTGTTATTTTTCTTAAAAACAAAGAATGGTCGGTTTGAGGATTCTAACCTCAGACCGCTACATTTTCAAAAAATAAGGAGTGGTTCGAGGATGGGGAGCTTGGATAGCTGTTTTTTCTATATATATATATATATAAAACGATCAGTACGAGGATTCTAACCTTGGACCGCTATTTTTTTCAAAAATAATTAACGGTGTTTTTTTCTAAAAAAAGAAAATGATCTGTTCGAGGATTATAACCTCGGACCACCCCTACTAAATGAAAATAAATAAATAAAATGCAATCTCAGGATGGCATCCTTGGACCAAAAAGTAATTTTGTCAAGAAAAAACCTTAAACTCTAAAAATTGTTCAGATCAAGTAGATCCATAAATACATGAAAATCTTGAAAATAGACGGTCAAAATAATATGCTGCAAGCTACACTATTTTGCGGATTCAAAATTTTTTTTTCGTTTCATATTCACACATCTCAATGTCAAGATGACCAATTAGAGGGTTTTCCAACATCCAAACAACGTTTTATGATGGATTTAACGGTGCATATTTAATTCTACATCTTAAAGTTGCAACCTTATAAAAACTTCTTCCTTAAATAGTTAGCGTCTTTCAAATGTATTAGTGGAAATGAAAACCTAGACTAGTAGTCGAGGCTCAAGCAGTGCCCCATTCCCATTGACACTGAATTGGTCTTCTCACTGTTTTATCTAGAGAGAGATTGCCTCTAGCCTTCCTTGACATTGCCCGTTAAAGAGAGTAGGGGTAGCAATGGACCTGGACTCGACTAAGATCCCACTGGGTATACTCGACACGGGTCGGGTATGGGTCCAGCATTTGGAGCTGGCGTGTCGGGTCCCGGTCCAAAACTTTGAGTCGAGCACTATACGGGTCCAAGGTTCAGCTGGACCCAATTCGTACCCATAAAATATTAGAGATAAAATACTTTATTTTAAACCCTATTCTTGGGTGCATTAAGGATCGTATATAATTAGAACGAGTAGTCATCTTTAACTATTAAACGACAAATCACACGGCTTGAAATCTAATAGCGAGTGATTATGACCTTGTTGCCAATAATACAGGTATATGATGGTAAAAAAAAAAAAGCAAAAAAAAAGAAAAAAAAGAAGCTCATAGCGAGGGTGACAATGGACCCGAGACCCGACGGATATGAGTATGGGTCCAATTTTTAGACCCAACAGATCAAGTCCGGGTCCAAAACCTAGACCCGAATCTATTCGAGTCTGAGTTCAGGTTCGGACCCGACCCATTGCCACCCCTAATAGAGAGAAATTGAGCGAGAGATTGCCCTAAGCCTTCCTTTTCTCATCCATAAGGGCACGTGAAGATGTTTCTTTATTATTTATGAAGTTAAGTATTACAACGTTTTTTAATTTTCTTTGCTGATCCTAGGGCCAAGAATAATAATAATAATAAATAATAAATGTAAAAGAAGAAAAAAAGTAGGGCTCGTTGTTAGCGAATGTCTATCTGTTATCATCCCTTTTTATTTGTTTCTTAGTCCATAAGACCGCCGGAATGAATAAATGAATGTGAAGAGGACATTCAAAATAAATAGATAAGGGAAAATGGTTTGATAGGGCTGCAACCCTATCAAAATAAATAAATCCTCACTTTGTAAATCATAAAAAATTGTAGATCAAGCACTAGAAATCCTGACTTTATATTGATCATCTCGGTTTGAACATTATTGTTGTGAAGAAAAAATAAGATTTCAAGTTTTAAAAATAGTGTATATTGTAACAAATTATCCAAGTCATCCATTTCGCTTGAATAAAGGTTCATAGATCCCCAAAAACTATATATTTTTTTAGTTTCAAAACTTATCGTCAACGTTGAAAATTGATTTTAGAGCTATTATGCATGCTTTCGTTATTGAAAGTACTTTCCAAACGAAGATATGTTGTGAATCTTTACTTTGTTTCCATTGCGCCTATGCTTTATGGAAACTTCCTCTATAAGTAAATGAATCTAAAGGGGAAGTAGAAAACTAGTTTAAAAGTTAGGGAATATAAAATTATCAAACATGTATGAAATGTCACTTAGGAAAAAGTTTATATAGACTTGAGGTTCTAAACAATTAAATTAGAACGCACATAAAAAACTTTACTAGAAGAGGATCTTTTGATATCTAAATATTCTAAAATTGATCATCTCGACATTAAGATGTATGGACATTAAAAAAAAAATGAATTTCAAGTTTTGAAAACAGTGCATCTTGTAACACAGTTTTGGACTGTAAATTTTTAAAATTTTTAAATTTTTATAGATTTGCTCCATCTACAATATTTTTGGAACGTTAAATTTTATAATTAAATATAAAAATATATAAATTTGATAATTAAACATAAAAATATATTTTAAAACTATCACAAAGTATTTGAGTATTGAAACCACTCGAAGCTATTTGAATATGCGCTTTGTTTGGAGCCTAGGCACTATACAAACCGTACCTACCCAAGGAGGAAATAGAAAACTTTAATTTGAAAGTTAGGAAATAGAAAATTATCAAACATGTGAATGAAGTGTCAGTTTGGGTCCCACTGCTTGCACCGCATAACATGTGTACGAAGTGTCAGTTTGGGTCCCATAGCTTGCACCCTAGAAGGACCAGATTATTTACATGTGAAGGGGCATTTTTGTCATTTCAGCAAATCATGGGATTCGATACCGTATGCCCTCCTTCGGTGCCTTTTGTCCTTGGTGCCCCTCAACATCAAAGAAGCTAATATTGGTCCAAAAAAAAAAGAAAAAGAAAATTCAAACAAAGCGAATCCAGGTACCTCCTCCAAGTAAGGGAATTTCGGTTTTGCCGAAATGTTAAGTGAATTCCATTTCAAAATTTTTATTTTTCAGGTGATATCTCTTTTCATAACAATGTTTAAGTCAAAATATGGAAACTTTGTTTTCTTATTGTAATAACTTTGGACAAAGTTTATGTAAGGTTCTGACCTCGTACAATAGAGGTAAGGCGCTCCTAAAAAATCTTTAATAAAGAGTGTTTCGAAGTTGGAAATCTTCAAATTGATTTTTTGGATGTGTGTATGTATAAAAAGAGCTTCAAGTTCTATAAATAATACATCTTTTTCCAAGTTATATGGATCGCTCATTTTCAAAATTTTCAAATGTTTATCGATCTACTTGATATGCACCATTTTAAAAAATTTAAATTTTACAATTTAGTCAAAATTTTAAATTTCATAATTTAGGCAGAACATAGATTTTTCCACTGCAATGTTTTAGAAATTACATCTGCTAGCAACATTTAGAGGTGAACCTTACTTATATAGTTTAAAGTGGGCACCTTATGCGAACCTATAACGTTTTTGGGGTGGCAATGGGCTCGTCCGGCTTGGTTGGCCTTGCCCAGAAAACAAATTTGTGTTTAAATTGTAAGGGTACTAGAAAATAAAGATCATCCTTTTCAAGCTCGTGATCGATTAGACCGCCTAGCCTTGTTGAGACAGAGCGAGGACTTCGGCCTGGTCTGAGTTTAGGCAGAGCTCGCCACAGTCCTATAGGGGCTAGGACCCGACTAGGGCTAGTTTCTTCACAATAATAACATAGATTGCCTATAAAAGCCAAACGATTATATGTTCATGTGGGAGCACATTCTATTCACTACTTCCGATACAGCCTTTGCAAGGAGCAATGGCGTGTTTGATTTTAGAAGACGTGGATTTGAAAACTGCATCTTCCAAAGGCAGTGGATACCCTGAGTTTCGTAGTCCCAAAAAAAAAAAAACCTAATATTATGTACATTCGATACACAATGATCAAACATAGCATTTAGGAA
Organism: Amborella trichopoda; assembly: GCF_000471905.2. The sequence goes on from NW_006494943.1 coordinate 6,334,200, forward strand.
TTCGAGATTTATTTTCCTTTTATGAAAAAACCCGTGCAGTTTATTCCAAGACTTAGAGATTGAGAACATCCTCCTGTGCGGGTCATTTGCTTGAGGTTGTTATGTCCAGTGTGGTCCCAATGGAGCACGCAGTACCAGCTCCTCTATATTTGGCTAGACCAATCCGTTAATTAGCTACTCCCCATAATTCTCCCATCAGGTAAGTAATTGCTTTCCTCCGTTAAAAAAGTGTATAGCTCAACCTAAATTTAATGTCAATCGGTTAGTTTAAACTTAAACCTTCAAATAGGACTGATTCTCCTAACTTTAAAGTAGTTGTGTGCACTTCTCAGGGTGG
>NW_006494943.1:6342748-6359330 GCF_000471905.2 Amborella trichopoda
GAGAGAGAGAGAGAGAGAGAGAGAGAGAGAGAGTAGAGNATAAGGAGAGAGAGAGAGGTTTCGACATAAACTGTTGGATGGAATGAAGGGGGTGTCCCCCTTTATATAGCCCCTCAGGGCCTAGGGTATACCAACTTCTAATAGGACTTAAATCTGACCAAGGAATCCAAGGTAATCTGTGAGTTGAAGAGAAAGTTAAATCTGGGCCTTCCATTACTTAGATTAGCCATCATGATGAAGGAGGAATCTTAGTACTATTATCCCTTAGATCCTTGACCTGTATCCTCTTCTAATACAACTAGGATTAGGTTTGTTCATAGAATCCAAGTTCCTTAGAGAGCCCCAAGTTTCCTATACAGCTAGGATTAGGCTTAAACATATAATTGAAAACCTTAAACCTCTTTAAAACCATAAATCCTTTTTAGTAAATACCATATCCTTTTTTACTTATAAAATACCTCCTAAGATCCTCTTTCTCTCTCTGTATTAAGTAATTCCATTAGAATTAGGAGAGGGAGAGGAAGGAGGGACATGAAGGAAAACAAGTGGGGTATGTAGCCATCATAAGGCTCACGTCCCACACTTGTGGTGACATTGAAGTGGGGCCCTAGCCTTTGGCCCCATATGTGTGTACCATATTTTAAATGTCCCGATCAATAATAAATATCAAGAATGGTGTTGAAGTAATTTAAAAAAAATATAGTGAATTTTTAAATTGCTAAAAAATTAAATTAATTGAATTAGAAATGCACAAGGAATATATAAAATTTAGAAAGATATTTCTAGGGTTCAAAAAACCTTCTAGATCATATCAAAATAATTTTAGAAAAGGATTGGTACAAATGGGTCAGGAAAAATGGCATTTCTGAGGCACTCCATGTATGCTTGAAATACATGATCTTCAACTATCTCCTCAAACCAACTCAACGGGGCCCATGACTAGCAGTTAATTGCAGGGGCTCATGATCAACCCTTCAAAGCTAGCTAATAAATAGCGGAACCACAAATCTAATGTGTGGTTCGCAAGCTCCCTTTAAGAGCTATCTTATCCATAGGGATGCACATGCACATATCACTTTAGTGCTAGGGGGGACACTCTCTTATACTCATAAATACAAGTCCCTACTTTTCAGAATGCGGCTATCATGTGTCCATGCAGTGCGGTATTCGTTGAGGATTTGGCCCTTGCCCTCACACGCCGCAACTGCACATAAGAATCTTGATGGCTTCCTGGCTCTCATCATCATCCTTTGACATCTCTCTGACTTCAATAATGGATGACTCACTGAAACCTTCAATGGTAGTACTATGCCTAAGAGTAAGGGTTTTGAACATGACCTGGACCCGCCCAACCCATGGTTAGTCAACCAACTCCAATTGAAGTGTGAACATCCACTATAAGTATTTATTTTTACATGTTCTCAAGGCACAAAACCCAACTAATCCCCATGAAGGAAGCATTTTTGATGTCTAGTTGGTGACACAACCACTCCATGTTAGCTCCCAGAGACAAAAGGACTCGAAAAGAATTCATCTTAGCCACAAGAGTGAAGGTGTCTTGAAAGTCTATTCCATAAGTCTGAGTGAACCTCTTAGCAACGAATTGTACCTTGTATTTGTCAATTGTAGCATCAGCTCTGTGCTTTATTGTGTAAAACCATTTACAACCAACCAGCTTCTTCTCTTTAGGAGGATCTACTAGGTTCAAGTTCTAGTCTTCATTAGCACCCTAATCTCCTCGAGCATAGCCAATCATGAGCCCCTGCAATGACACTGTAGGTCATGGATCTTTGTTGGGCAGGATAAGAAAGTAATAGTGGATCATGGTTTTTGGGGCAAGTGGAGTGCCCTTATTGTCTCTACTTTTGACCCATTGATACCAATCCACTTCTAGTATATTTTATTTTGGTAATAGAAATGTTTTTATGATTTTTAAATATTTTTTAGAATTTTAAAATATTATTTCTGCTGTAATATTCATTAAAATGGTATTTCTGAAAGTTTTAGAACTTGAAATAATACATATGGGGCCAAGGATCAGCCCCACATGTATATGTATGTTTTTTTATGTGTGGAGCCTACGTGCCCTCCAAGGGGCCACACCACTTTTATAGCAAAAAAGTGGCATGCCAATTTTCTAGGAAGAAGGGGGGCATGCCCCATATTTTCTTTTCTTTTTTTGATTCAAGGTTTTAAATTAGTTAAAAAATAGGAAATCTTATTCAAATAGGATTTGGTTTCCTATTCTAGTGGGAGCTTTAGAATATATATTATCCTTGATTATGGGAGATCTAAATTATAATAAAGTTTGATTGTATTTCAAATTTAAATAGGAGTTGGATTTGAGTCAAAGTCTGAGGGGATGAGATTCCTATTTTCCACCCAAAATCATGATTTGTGGGATAGATGGCTTTGATTAAATCTTTCTGGCGCTACAGATTTCCTATTTACCCTAAAGATCAAAGCTAAAAATTGAATAAGGCATACTTAGGCTGGAATCCTATTCAAAATAGGAAATAGATTTTGTTCTATTCAAACAAGATTTGAGCTCACTCTCACATGACATCTAGATTTCTCTCATGCCCCAAGATCTCTCTCCCACATCTATTCTCTCAACCTCTCTCCTCCACGCCATATCTTTCTCTTTCTCTCTCTCTCTTGTATTAAAATTAAATCATGTGAACCCTCTTTGCCTTATAGAGAGTCACGCTACTCTCTCTGTCTCTCCTTTTGCTTTAATTAAAAGAAAGAAAGGGAGGAACTTTACAATTTTCAGTGAGGCTTGCTGTATTTTGGAGAAACGAAAGGATACAACCAACCTAGAGAGAGAGATCAACTCACAAGTTCAGCCTTATTTTATTTCCATAGGGTTTTTACGAACCCTAGTTGATTTTTGAGCTCCCTAAAACCCTAGAAAAAAAGTATTGCCTACAAAGCTTTTCTGTCTCTGAATTTCCAGCAACACCTAAAGGATTAAAAGTGCGCCATCAGTTAGGGAATCGGGTGTGGGGTGTACCAAGACCTGTGAGGGTAACTCTAGATGTCTTCTTGTAAGTCTTCCCAGCAGTTTTAATTAATTTTCAATATTATTTATTATTTTTTATGAATTTTCAGGAACTTGGATTATACTAACAACTATAGTGGAAGTTTGTTTAAAGCTCTTGGATAGTTTCTATTTTTTTTGGCAATGAAAATAAAGATCCTAGGTTGTATCTAGGGTATTATTTTAATTTACAGCAATATATAGTGGCTCATGTAACTGGAATTCAATTATATTGAATAAAAGATTTTTTTTTTTTGAATTTAATACCTTGAGTTCCACATAATTACTCTTTACATGTATGGCTTGAGGGGTAGTTGTTGACAAGTTAAGAATTTAAATGCCATTGCCAATCGTCATCCTCATTTCTAAATCCTGAAAGGCACAGTGAGAAGGAAAGGTCACACTACAATTAAGAATTTTGGTAATATTACTGACAAACAGTAAATTTATAGCAAAGCTGGGAACACGAAGCACTGATGACAGTGACATTTTAGGAGAAACATTTGGAGTATCTTTTCCAGCATTAAATGAAAAAGACACATCAGAAATCTTGACTTTGTCTGTACCATAACAAAAGGAATAAGAAGAAAATAAGGAAGACATTCCAGTTATGTGGTTGGATGCTCTTGATCAATAATCCAGGATTGTCTAGGTGGAGTAAGGGAGACATGATTCTTATAAACATGAGCACTTGAGTGTGCAAAGGATGAAGTTGAGGTAGTAGATGGGCCTCCTAACTATGTAAACAACCTGTGAAGGCTTTCAGTCTCCTCTTTAGGGCCTCGTATCATCTCCTTTTAAGCAGACAATGGGGATTGTGATGCCTGATTTGTACTTGCAGCAACTGAATTAATAGTGGATGAATCATTGTGAACAAGGTTTAAAAAACAGGATCGGTGACTCGAATCGGTCACACCCATACCTGTGTCGGATCGGACAATTGGTGCATCGGATCGGAGAATCGGCAGAATGAACAATATTTATCTAAATTGTTTTCAAAAAATCACTATATTCTCTAAAAATAGTGTTCTTTAAGTTTCTAAATGTATTTAGGAGTGATGCATTATGTACTTTGTTTACTTTGTAAAACTAGGTGAATACTGAGACGCTGTTTTCCTATCTGGATGTCTTTATAATTGCTAATTATAATATTGTATCAAAATAATTTAAAAATATTAGAAAACACTTCCATATTAAAAGATTAAAAAAATTCCTATATGAAGTAAAATTAGTTCACATCAAAGTATCAAATATTTATTAATTCTCTTTACTCATCCAAAATTATCACAACCTAACTAATTGTAATATTATGTACTGAAATTGAAATTGTTGGCTTATAAATTTATATTTTATAATTATTTTACTATACAAATAAGAACAAATCTAAAATATTTTATAATACCATATAATTTAAAAAATCGTATTTACAACTATAAGAAAAAATAATACAATGGATATTTATGATACAAATAAATTAATAAATAAAATACAAGATTTGCTTATCAATGTATAATTATTAATATTATAATAAATATGATTAAAAATTATTAAAAATTCTTCCATATCATGTGATTAAAAACAAAAATAAAACCCCTAATAAATTTTAATGTAATTATATTTACATGATTATACTGACATAAGTTTGACAAGTTATTCAGATAAATAAACAATAATAAGTTTAATATAGTTATACTAATTTTTGTATATTAATTAAATAGAATTTTTTTTTGTAATTATATGTAATTAAAACTTAACTATATATACTTATATTTTTTATATTATAAAAAAATTATTAATCTAATAAATAAATAAATTTTGTAGATTATTTAGATGAATATAAGTACAAGCATATGTGTAGACGAAAGCTATGCATTAATATATGATGCACTTGTTTTGGAAATGTAGAAGGCTAGAATAGTTGCACATCCAAGGATTTGGCACAATGAATATAGTATAAAAGGGTGACCTCAATTGTATGAGTAAGAAACGGCTCATGTGAGGTAAGCATGGCGTGAGAGTAGGGGTGGTTAGTTACGATAGTAATAATGGTGGGACTTGTTAAAGCATTTTTTATACGAAGATCATTCAAACTTTTGATTCATATTGTACCGTGATGTCACATTGTATCGAGTCCGCCGGTTCATGGCGTCATAATACCGATTCACTGTAGCGACATGTCCTGATCCGTTTTATGGTTGGATCTAGAACGGTGCAATTGATACCCGATCCGGATCGACCTATTCTGGATCGGTTTACCGATTTTTAAACACTGATTGTGAGCATTAAATTGACTTGGACGGTTGAATTTAGATGGTTGGACCCCTAATCAGATCCCATGAACAACACTACCACAATGGTTACACTTTCACATACTTTTATCACCTTGATTAGGTATCTTTATTTCAAAAATTATTAAATTACGAACACAATGGGAAGATAGCAGTAGAAGGAACTGTTGGCATAAATGAAGGCGGAGGTCATGAATAGTCATGAATACATTTACAGGATTAGGATATCAGTAGGGAAAGAAGCTTTGAAGAGGATGACGATAGAAAAGGCTTTAAAACCAAATTGTATCCTGATAGAGGTTTGAAAATGCATGGGAGAGATTGGCATTTATTGGCTGACCAAGTTATTCAACAAGGTGTTGAGAATAAAGAAAATGCTAGATGAGTGGACGAAAAGTACTTTAGTACCTATTTACATGAACAAATGAGATATAAAGAATTGTGTGAACTATTGAGAGATCAAACTTATGAGCCACACTATGAAGCTGTAGGAGTGAGCGACATGTCCGGATCTGTTTTATGGTCGGATCCAGAACGGTGCAGTCGATACCCGATCCGGATTGACGCATTCTGGGTCGGTTTACCGATTTTTTAAACACTGATTGTGAGCATTAAATTGACTTGGATTGTTGAATTTAAATGGTTGGACGCCTAACTAGATCCCATGAACAATGCTACCACATTGGTTACACTTTCACATACTTTTATCACCTTGATTAGGTATCTTTATTTCAAAAATTATTAAATGACAAACACAATGAGAAGATAGCAGTAGAAGGAACTGTTGGCATAAATGAGGGCGGAGGTCATGAATAGTCATGAATACATTTACAGGATTAGGATATCAGAAGGGAAAGAAGCTTTGAAGAGGATGAAGATAGGAAGGGCTTTAAAACCAAATTGTATCTTGATAGAAGTTTGAAAATGCATGAGAGAGATTGGCATTTATTGGCTGACCAAGTTATTCAACAAGGTGTTGAGAATAAAGAAAATGCTAGATGAATGGACGAAAAGTACTTTGGTACCTATTTATATGAACAAATGAGATATAAAGAATTGTGTGAACTATTGAGGGATCAAACTTATGAGCCACACTATGAAGCTGTGGGAGTGAGCGACCTGTCCGGATCCGTTTTATGGTCGGATCCAGAACGGTGTAGTCGATACTCGATCCGGATCGACCGATTCTGGATCGATTTACCGATTTTTTAAACACTGATTATGAGCATTAAATTGACTTGGACGGTTGAATTTAGATGGTTGGACGCCTAACCAGATCCCGTGAACAACGTTACCACAATGGTTACACTGTCACATACTTTTATCACTTTGATTAGGTATCTTTATTTCAAAAATTATTAAATGACGAACACAATGGGAACATAGCAGTAGAAGGAACTGTTGGCATAAATGGGGGCGGAGGTCATGAGTAGTGATGCATACATTTACAGGATTAGGATATCAGAAGGGAAAGAAGCTTTGAAGAGGCTGAAGATAAGAAAGGCTTTAAAACCAAATTGTATCCTGATAGAGGTTTGAAAATGCATGGGAGAGATTGGCATTTATTGACTGACCAAGTTATTCAACAAGGTGTTGAGAATAAAGAAAATGCTAGATGAATGGACGAAAAGTAGTTTGGTACCTATTTACATGAATAAATGAGATATAAAGAATTGTGTGAACTATTGAGGGATCAAACTTATGAGCCACACTATGAAGCTGTGGGAATGAGTGACATGTCTGGATCCGTTTTATGGTCGGATCCAGGATGGTGCAATCTACCCGATTCTGGATCGGTTTACCGATTTTTTAAACACTGATTGTGAGCATTAAATTGACTTGGACGGTTGAATTTAGATGGTTGGACGCCTAACCAGATCCCATGAACAACGCTACCACAATGGTTACACTTTCACATACTTTTATCACCTTGATTAGGTATCTTTATTTCAAAAATTATTAAATGACGAACACAATGGGAAGATAGCAATAGAAGGAACTGTTGGCATAAATAGGGGGGCGGAGGTCATGAATAGTCATGAATACATTTATAGGATTAGGATATCAGGAGGGAAAGAAGCTTTGAAGAGGATGAAGATAGGAAAGGTGTTAAAATCAAATTGTATCCTGATAGAGGTTTGAAAATGCATGGGAGAGATGGGCATTTATTGGCTGATCAAGTTATTCAACAAGGTGTTGAGAATAAAGAAAATGCTAGATGAATGGACGAAAAGTAGTTTGGTACCTATTTACATGAACAAATGAGATATAAAGAATTGTGTGAACTATTGAGGGATCAAACTTATGAGCCACACTATGAAGCTGTGAGTGAGTGTTTGAGCACTGACTAAGGCTTGAAACAAGTGTATCAGAAAACGACTTCGGTTTTATACTAGGGAGGTCAACAACTAAGGCTATTTTCTTACTTACGCAACTGATTAAGAAGTTTAGGGCGAAGGGAAAAGATCTCCACATGGTCTTTATTTATCCAGAGAAATCTTATAATAGAGTACCTCGAGCTCTGATTTGGTGGATGCTGGAAAAGAAAGGAGTCTCCAGACACCACATCGACTTGATGAGAGATATGTACGAGGGAGTGCTAATTAATATACGGACAACTAGTGTAGAGACAAGTGAGTTTTTAGTGATAATAGGTCTACATCAGGGGTCAACATTAAGTCCATACCTCTGTCTTAGTTATGGACGACTTAATTTACCTACAAGATAAGATACCGTGGTGTACGCCATATTGTTGATCGTTGAGACCCAAAATGACGTCAATAGAAAGTTAGAACTTTGGAGGGATGCTTTAGAAATTAAATGGTTTAAAATTAGTCGGACTGAGACAGAGTAGATGGAATGCTAGTTTAGTAATAATAGGAGTGGAGACGAGGAAGTAGTTAAGATTGACAGCTAAGAAATACAAACAAGAGCTCACTTTTGATATCTTGGGTCAATAATCTAGGAAAATGGAGAGATTGAGGAAGATGTCGTACATAGAATTAAAGCTGGGTGGGTGAAGTGGAGATATGCAACTAGAGTTTTATGTGATCATTACATACCAATGAAGTTGAAAGGCAAGTTCTATAGGATAGCTGTGAGACCATCTTTGCTTTATAGGGCGGAATGTTGGACGGTCGAGAAACAAGATATCCATAAAATAGGTCTATAGCTGAGGTGAGGATATTGAGATGGATGAGTGGCAAGACAAGAAGGGATATAATTCGGAATGATTACATTTTGGAGAACTCAAGTGTGGCACCAATATGAGATAAGATGAGAGAAAATAGACTTAGGTGGGCTAGCCATGTGTAGCATAGACCCAGTATAGCGCTTGTTAGGAGGTGCGAGTTAGTTCAAGTGGAAGGCCAAAAAGGGCAAGGGATAGGCCCAAATGGACATCGTTGGAAGTAGTGAGAAAACGATATGGGGACTTATGGCCACACACTAAAGAAATGGCCCTTAATAGAGCAGAACTGCGGACCAGGATTCGTGTACTTGACCCCAATTAGTTAGGAAAATGCTCTGATGATTATATTGATGATGATGATAATGATTAAGCCTCTTTATGCATTTTTGAATCCGACCTCCTCATTGTTTCTAAGAGGAAAGGTTGCTGAAGAAAGAGCAGATTGATCAACTCCTTGATGAAGCAGCATGACATTTTTTTGTCTCTCTTCATTTTGAACAAAGGAATACACTTGGTTAATTGGCCGAAAGGTATCTCTACTGAGTATTTGAACCCTGTCTAATTCAAAATCTAGGTTAAACCCGCAAAAAACTCAAAAGTATGATTTCGTTTGGCAAGCTCTTTCTATTTCTCACCAGCTATCTTACATGATGGTTTGAACATTTGATAGTCACTTCTTGAAGAATATTAAGCGAGATACCTCTCCCCCTGTTGAAGATGGGAAATTTATTGACTCAGTTGATACGCTCGAGCCACATTCTTGCTTTGAGAGTAAGTTTGATATATGGAGTCCCAAATCTCTTTTGAAGTTTGAAGAAACAAAAAACCCTAATAATTGATGGCTGCATCGGGTGTAACAACCAATAAATAACTGTCAGATTTTCAATTTCGCATTTCTCATGTACTAAATCTATTTCTTCGGGTTCAGTAATCTTACCATTGATATACACCAACTTTCGTCTTCAATCGATGAATATTTTAGCAGATTACGACCACTTTAAATAATTTTTTCCATCAAGTTTGACAACAGTAATATGCAATCCAAGGTTTTCGCAGTAGATATCCATATGGGAGGTAACACCTGGAGTACTATTGAAGGTGGAAGAGTGCCCTAAATCACTCAGCTTAGACATATTGGCCACACATAGCCTGAAAATACAAAGGGACTCTGATCAACACCACCAGCCACTCAAAAATACTTTGAAATGGATTTGAGATCATTCGTACGTGGGATCTCCAAAACAACTGAGTTTCACAACTTAGAAACAATGATTTGATCTATAAGTGATCCCAGGTCTAACAACAAACATTAACATCATCGAACCATGACAACCATATCTGGGGTTTATGATCCCACATCAAAAGCTTGACGAAACAACCATGAAACTTGGGGTTTTTTTTTTTATTTCAGACCTTTTCTCAGTTTTAGGGTTTCGAACCCCATTTTTTCTTCGCAGATCTAGGTTTTTTTGGTTATACAGCTTTGGAAGTCCTTCGTATGGCCTAATTACATTTTTAGGGTTTCATGAAGCTTCTTGATTCCATACGAAGTTAAAATACAACAAGAAATAATGAAAGAGGAGAAAAAGAGAGAAAATGAGACGTTGAGAGAGGAAGAAAGAGGGGGTTTCGTTAGGTCATACTGACCTCCATTACATCTCATATATATTAGCTATAAAAGTTTAAGTACTATACGAGAATGCTCTTCTAGTAGAAAGAAGGACAAATAAGTCCTCAGAGACTTAAAATACAATTTAATAATGACTAAGCCTTCACTAATCACTCTCACGGCGAAGATATGCATATACCTCCTCAAGGAGACTTACTCCCTAGGTAAGATATGGGTAGACCTCCTCTAGCTGATATAATTGGAATACAAAACACTTCCCATTGAAGGAGGCCATAATTTAGATGTGGAAATTGAAAATACAAATTTAAATGTGGGCATCTTGGTAGTTGTTGCAAATGTTTCTGAAGTGTCCACTCTATTTCCTTGATTAAAGCCTTTGGTCATCAGTCTTTCTTTATAGCTATTGATGCTATCTTTTGAGTTCCACTTAATATTTGCATCATTTGCAGCTCTCAGTTTTATTTCTATCTAGGAGTATAGCCAATTCATGTTATTAATCTGGGTTATATATATGATTATTCTCCCATTGCATCCTGCTAACTAGGTTGAGTGACACCTTTTGGAACCTCTTGGGTTCATTTAAGCATGAAATAAGAGCATGTGACACACTAAGATGAAGAGCAAAAGTACTTAGAAATAGATCTTTGGGGTATTTGATGTGAGTGGGCTCTTGAGTTTCAGTTTGTAACAGAGAGATTCAGGGGATGCTTTTTTTATTCCTTTTTGAAGATGACTATTCCTAATTCTGAGCAGACGAATCCAAAGCGGCTACCATTTGTCTTTGACAGCAGTATGTATGAATCCAAGAATCTCCTATTGAATTATCCCTTTTCTAATAATCATGGCTTTCTGCAGTTTTAAGACCCTGCTGTCAGCATTTCTTGAAAACATTCTAGTTGCTTCTATAATTATGCTGAGAATTGATATGTTCATCCATTATAGGCATTGTCTCTCTCTTCATTGAATTTTTCATTCTCCTTCCTACAAATCTCTAATCCAACAGGCCTTGAGATAATATTCTTTTTTGGTTGAATCATAGCATTGATTAACCTTTTAAATGAGTACAAATAATATATAAAAGTACGCATCATAAAGGTGGTACTTATATCTTTTTCAGATTCTATGTAAGCTGAAAGTTAAAACACTCAAACACCCAAACTTGAGTGTACTTAGACATTTGGATACTTATCAATGATATGCTGAGTTTGTTTTGGCATGATCAAACAGGTTGCAACCAATATTTGATGCGGTTCAATGTTGTTGTACACCTAGTTTAAATCTTTCTGTGTGAGTGGGTGCTTGCGTGCTTGCACGTGAGTGCGTGCATGTGACTTGTCACCTATGGTATATGGGAGTGAAAGTGTTCCGGTTTTTGTATCTCCAGGCAAAATTTCTTATGTACTGAAACTACATTTTAGTGGTATACTTTGAGAATTAAAATCAAGCCAATAATTGTATGAACAATTTGACTTAATTGTTCATGGGAAGCATTTTGTTCTCTTTGCCTCGTGGAATTAATTTAAAGCTTTCATTACCAACGGTAGTAAATCAATGTACATTTCAGATATCCGGATGATCCTTTTGACAGAATATGGGAGTCTGACTCCATTAGGAAAGCAAATTTTCTTGTTGATGTTGCTGCTGGAACTTCTAAAATATCAACTACAACGCCGATTAATGTTAACCGAGATGAGAGACCTCCAGAGAAAGTGATGCAAACTGCTGTTGTTGGTCGGAATGGACTGTTGAATTATCGGTTGAACTTGGATGGATTTCCAGGGTTTGGTTGGGCATTCTCGTACTTTTCAGAAATTGAAGATTTGGGTGCAAATGAGAGCAGGAAATTTAGGCTGAAGCTTCCAGGTTATCCTGATATCACCAAAGCAACTGTTAATATTCAAGAAAATGCGCAAGGGAGATACCGGTTATATGAGCCTGGATTTACCAACTTATCCCTCCCTTTTGTCTTAACATTTTCTTTTGGTAAAACAGCTGATTCATCTAGGGGTCCCTTGCTGAATGCCATGGAGATAAATAAGTATCTGCAGATAAATTTTGGTTCTCCTGATGGTATGGTGTAACAGGCTTTTTCTTATTCCTTTCGAATATCGAGCAAATGATGTATTTCTGAAATCTCCATGATTCAATTGCAGCATCTGTTTTTCAGAGTCCATTTAAACATTGAGAAACTGCCATATTATGTCTGAATTATCTTTTGTTTGGTTGCAGCTGCAGTTATTTCTGGTTTAACTTCACAATATCCTCAAGCTGATTGGGCTCAAGAAGGTGGTGACCCCTGCTTGCCAGTTCCGTGGTCCTGGTTGCAATGTAGTATGGATGCACAACCAAGGATATTTGCAATGTACTTCGCTCTCTCTCTCTAAATTAACAACATGCTGAGAAGCACATGCATTTCTTACTCTCTCGCTCTGTGTGAGCGGACGTGTGCGTGCACATGCACCTTTGCGTGTGCCTCTGTGTGTGTGTGTGTGTGTGCGCACATGCATGTGCTTGCACACATGCATTTGCACGTGCACATCTTTATGTATGCGTGTAAGCTTCTTTGAACAAAGTGCCTTTTTCTTGTTGGTAAAAAGAAGTAGAATCGTTATTTTTAATGTTAAATGTGCAGTAGCTTTGAAGAACTTCTCTTAATGCAGTTTACAACTTTTAAACTTTGTTCTGTCTTGCAATTTTGCAGTTTGCTGTCTAGAAAGAACTTGCCAGGAAATATTCCTTCCAAAATATCAAAATTGACAGGCCTGGTTGAATTGTGAGTAATATGCTTCTCTTTCTAGCTTTCTTTTGTTGCACTTGTGGTCATATGTCATTTCCTGATACAATGTTGTCATATACTGATTTCAGATGGCTGGATGGCAATTCGCTCAGTGGTTCAATACCTGATTTATCTGATTGTACCAATCTCCGAATCATGTAAATAAATGTTATTTAAGTGAAACTATACCATGACGTATGCAGTATACAAATAATATGCTGCATGTAACATCAACTGTGTTGTTGTCAACAAGAGACGGTTGAGCTGAACCGTTCCTCCCAATCATTGTAGACAATGGTTGAGGCTATATGCAACATATTGCTTGTATGCTATGTGTATCATAGCATGCAATCCCAATAAATGATATATTGGATGTTTAAATGTTTTCCAACATTTTAAAATATGCTATTTATTTTTCTGCAGTCATCTCGAGAACAACCGGTTGACAGGTGCACTACCTTCATTTTTGACAGGCTTACCAAATCTGGCTGAACTGTAAGTTCAAACTTTGAGGTTATAAATTCTGTGTTATTTGGTTGCAGGTCCTCTTAAAACATTGGCTCTGAAGTGTCTTCTTTTTTCTTTTTATTTTTTTATTTTTTTCACTGGAGGATATGACTTCTATGGTTTTTTTTGTTAAAGACTTTTTGTTTTATGGACTATTTTGGTCTTAGAAGGGTGATGACCTTAAAGTTTCCCTTAACCTGTCCCAAGCCCGGTTAAAGGAAGGCAGCGAACGTAAAACTTTGCCAAAACTTTTCAAGAGGCGGATTGGAATTCATGTAGCCGACCCAAATTAGTTGGGAAAAGGCATTAATGATGATGATGAGACTATTGAGCTTTTCACCTTTTCATGAACTGTAATTGTTTCTTCTAAACATTTTTGCAGTGATCCATGGGTTCAGATAATTTCTTGTATGATGATATTTTCAGATATGTACAGAATAATTTGTTATCTGGAAGAGTGCCTCGGGGTCTTCTTGACAAGAAAGTGGTTATCAAGTACGTATTTTCTTCTTTGCCTTTCTAAATAGACGTGCTAAATAATTAAGGGACCATATTCCGATAATATGCTAAATTATATTGATTACTAGAATTACAAGCCCTAAGCAAATGCAAAAAAAGAAATATTGTTGTTATATTGTTGGTGTAGTTACTATATTTTCTTGTTGTTGAAGTTATGTTCAACTTAAAAATTTCTATTCCATTCATACCTGGTATTTTACTGTTCATTAAATAACAGATTTGGTGCTTTTGAGGAATATGAGGGTTAGTGATGCATGGTCTTCATCCAAGTATTAGTTCATGTGGCTTCACTACTAACTATGTAGTTACACGCTTTTAGCAACACCTTATTGAATTGATCTTTTTTCTTTTATTTTTTTATTTTTAATTTCCTTCTTTCCTCTTTGAAATGAATCTGTGTTTTCCATGATAGATAGTATTTGGGGGTTCCCTGGTTAAAACGAATGGAGTACTACTTCCATAGTTTTTTTAGTTGCAGGATATTATGGTAGATTCTGAATAGTTCTGTGCTTCATGGGACACTCAATGCTCATCAACCAAAAATGCCAGCAAGGCATAGATTGCAATTTCAACTACCTCCAAACTCACCATTGTATTGACATTATGATTACATTCTTTATGCTAATGACAAACTGCATTACGTTGTTTTATCCACAAGAATATAGGATGTTTCTACATATATTTCCAAATTCCTGTGGGAGGTACCATCTTATCACACTAAGAAAAGCTCTTAATTGTTGATGAACTAAAGAAGTGACCATGGAACTTCACTGTTCCTGTGTTAGTTCATAGTGCAATTGTGTTTTTGTCTTCTCATCTCTTAGAACCCACTATTGATGCTGATTCTGGATTGCCATCACATCATCCAACTTGAATTGAGATAAAACACAGTAAAGGCTTCTTGTCATTCCTTCTTCCGAAGGCACAACAAATAACATCTAAAAAACAGTGGATGAGTGTACTTAAAATACATCTTACAAGGGTCATATATGAGCTAAAATATGCTACATGTTGACTAAAAATGCTTTTGGAAAATTAATGACTGACATGAGACCCTAAACGATATTGGGGTTTGTAGCCTTTAATAGCTGTGAGAGCATGTAAATAAGAATTATAGTGGGATAATACACTTCAGTGAGGATGCGTGTATTGGTTGACTGACCTATAGTTTGCCAGTCTATGACCTAGTTCATTTCTAAAACCCTTACCCCTGGGCATATGGCACTACCAAAGAGGGTTTTCGATAGTCATCCCTTGTTGATGTTAAAGAAATGCCTAGGGATGTTTTGTAGGCCAAAAGAGCTTTGGGGTCTCCTATGTGCGGATGTACGCTTGTGTGAGTGAGGGCTAAATCCATAAAAAACTTCTGCATGGCATGTACACATGACAACTACATTACTGGGAAGCAACCCTAAAAAGGGATATGTGTACGTGTGCATAGATAAAGTTCCCTTTGCACTATTGTGATATGCGCGTGTATCTTGCTCTTAAGAGGGGGACCTGTAACCCACATTCTGGGGACCGTGGTTCAACTATTTATTGGCCATCTTTGACGAGTCAATCATGAGCCCTTGCATGAGACTGTCGGTCATGGGTCTCGTTGGGTCGGTTTGTGAAGATAGTCGAGGATCATTGTTACTGGGCAGGTGGAGTGCATTAACAACCACTTATCTTGGCAGCTTGGTACCAATCCACTTTCAGATTTATTTTATTTTATTTCTATTTTAGTGCAAGAAATGTTCCTATGAATTTTATGAATGTTTTCAGAATTTTTAAAATTAATTTCAGCAATTAAAACCCTAAAAAGGGCGTTTCTGAAATCCTAGAGCTATGGAGTGGTAGAGTGGAACATTTGGGACCTTCAAATGCAGCCTACATTTGTGCCAAACCCACATGGTTGGGGCGTAGAGCCCATCAGACCCGCACCTCACACATGGAGGTGGCATGCCTCTTTTCTCTTTTCTTTATTTCTTTTATTTTTGTAAAATGTTTTTGGTTTGTAAAAAACAGTGTTCGAATTTCGGCCACCAAGCCGCCTAGGTGGTCAATCGCCTAAAACGCCTAAGCGGAACCTAGGCGGGGCACCTAGGCGGTTTGCGTCTAAGCGGCTGCCTAGGAGGGCATGGCGTCGCCTAGGTGCTACAGTCAAGTCCGCCGCCTAGGCGTCTCCTTGATGCAGGTTGCCGTTGGTTGAAACAGCCCTCGGCTATGGTAAAAATAGCAATCCCCCTCCCCGGTTAAAAAGGAGGGAAAAGGGTTTTGGAGGACATTCTAAACCCCAAAACCAAATCCGTACCATCTAGAGAGAGAAAACTCCCCAAAAACCTCTATTTTGTGATTTATCGAAAGATCGATAAATTTTTGATTTCTTCCGAAATCAAAGGCAATGCTTCGTGGTAGTTTTTGGGGCTCCTAGTGATCAATAGTGAGGACTTTTGATGATCAAATAGACGAGGTTTGGGCCGACATAGTTTTCATATTGATAGTTTTAGAGCATTATGCCATTATGATATTTTAATAAGGGTTTTGATTTTTTTTGATATAACGTATTACGTTTTAGATTCAATTTTTTTTTTTTTAATTTTTTTAATTTTGATATATTTACTATGTTTATTAGTTGTAAAGATTG